>JBAWJQ010002376.1:1200000-1699631 GCA_037783105.1 Bactrocera zonata
GGTAGCAGTAGATCTGCTGCTCCAGCCAGCCTCCTTCAAGGAAGTGACCATTCACTCATGTAGCAGAGCGGCGATATTATCCTGGAACTCATTTACAGTGCATTCAGGGTTAGTCGAGGATTACTGAAACTCGCTATACTTATATAGCATTGAGTGTCTTTGTGATAAGACTTGTATGGATGCCGGGCCAAAGCGGAATCGTAGGAAATCGCAAAGCTGATCAGCTACCAAGGAAAGGCAACCTAGAACTGGTATAGGTAGAATGGGAGCGGGTCAGTGTTCCTTTATCCTCTTATATTGTACTACTAGATAGCTGGGCTTCGCGGAAACTAGGCCAGCGCTGGGCCTCCATCGGTACAAGCGTTGTCGCCAAAGCCTTTTGGCCCAAAATTGATCGCAGGAGATCTAGGGATCTCTTTGCCCTCAGTAAGGCTAGCCTCTCCCTAGTTGTGAGGCCATTGTCCTATTGACATCCATGCTGTAAGGTTGGAAATTTTAGCAGATCCCATTTGCAGAAGCTTTATGAAAGAAAATGTAGTGGAAACAACTGAACACTTTCATCTTGACTGTCCCTCGTTTTAAGGTCAAGACTTAAGCACTTGGGAGCGCATACCTTCAGACATCCCACCGAACTAGTGAGAGTGGTAATTAAAGGCCTGTGCAAATTTGTATTGATTACTACAGGGTAGGCCATTTAAAGTTGACCCATTTGTTTGTTTGCCAAAATTAAGGCGTCGCGGATAATCAGCTGGGTTTAGTTTTTGTGCCATTTGAATTTTATATGGAAACATCTTCAAATCTTTATGAATTATGCGTCGGAGAGTGGTGCGAGAGATGTCTAATTCCTGAGAGCGGCGATGGAGTCTCCTCAATACTGGCTCGTACAGCTTCGATATTTTCATCGGAACGTCTTGTGCGTTGTCTGGATGCATGACTGGCATTACTGAGATTACCGGTGTTCACAAATTTTGCGTATAAAGACTTAATTGTGTTCTTAACTGGAGCACTTTTCACTTTATTTTTTTTGCGAAACGCACGTTGAGTTAACACAATTGAAAAGTTATTTTGAATATAAAGCTGAACAATTTCAGCGCGTTCTTTTGGAGTGTACTGTTCCATGGTATAAATTGTCTTCGAATGACGCTTCTAACGAGGTATGACATTAGCCGATTTGTCAGCGCTGTTAAAAGTTACAGCGTTGCCAGATGGGCAACTTTAAATGGCCTACCCTGTAGGAGTTTTGCTAAGTTCAAACACGGGGTTCTTCTTTTCTATGGCTTCACAAAGGACTACCTGTAGCGATCCACGTACAAGATTGCACGTCAGGCATCTAATCTAACCAAACGTGGGATCTTGGCGTTTCCTTCCGGATGTTACAAAGCTCGTAGAAAACTCCATATACCCTGTTCAGGGTACAAAAAGCTCCATAACTCTGAAAAAACACCCTTTACATATGCAACAGCTACTGATCACATTAGAGCTTTTGATTTGTCTTAGCATTTGAAAAGCATTCGCCCAAAGGCCAAAATGGCGCATTGAAATTCACTAAATGACGCATCAATTAAAAATTGGTCTTAATTAAATTATGAGTGGCTTTTGTGCTGGGCGTAATTGCCCCAGTTCATATTCAATCGCACGGCATCGGCAACGGAATGTAAATGCACAAGTATATTTCTATATAGTATACATATATATACATAACTGTGTGTCTTCATATGTCCAGGGAATCTTATTTGTCATGTAATTGAATTACAGGGGTTACAGTGAGAAATGCAACAATTTTGAACCCACTAAACCAATTAGAAATAGTAAAAGAGCAGCAACAACAATAAGAATATAAGAAGACTATCGAGCGCTTCAAAAGATGCACACAATTATAGAGGAATTCAATTAGGTGCTTATGCAAGTTATAGAGTATGCCAGCGCATCACTAAACTGTGGATATTTTAGTGCGAATTATTTCGAATTCGAAAATTTACCTTTCCGGTAAGCGTTGCGTTGTGTAATTCGTCAAGTGTGGGCCGATAGGCGGCTTGTATGGACATGATGTTTCGATAGTTATCCAAACGAGGCAAAGCTTCGCGCGTAAAGTGTCTGCAAAAAAATGCAAATATTATACATATTTATATCAAATATGGATTCAATTATATAGATTTCAACTCACCGAAAACTTTTGCCATATTTCGTGTCATATTCATTGTCCAATAGCTCACGATCCTCCTTGCTGCCACTGGAGTCGTCAGAGTCGTCTTCATTTGGTGGCGCGACTTGAAATCGCGTTGTTTGCGATTGTGAATCCTTGAATCTCGAGGGTTTGTCTTTATCACGAAAACTGCTTTTGATAGACTGCCTATGTTGTAGGAAAATAATTAGACTTTGGGTGAAAATCAAGAAATTTATTATATTTATTACTGATATACAAGTATAATATGGTATATATTTTTTAAAGCTAATAAGGATTATCCAGTCAGAATTTGCACTAGTTTCAGCTTAGTATGACTGTTCTTTGAATAATATTATTCAAATACCCCGATGACGTCAAATAACAAGGTATTACCCTTTATTCTGCTACTCGACCAAAACCTTAGAAAAACAACTCGGGCCTTTGGGTGTGTTGTAGCCACTTTTAATTGTTTTTCCGTTTTTCTGTTATACGCCTACCATGCCTTACTGTCTTGCATAGCCAGAAAAAACTTGAAAGGTTGACTAATAACAGCTTTTTCGAATCTTTATGTAAAATGGCGGTTCATATTTTCGTTAAAATTTTTTAAGAGATGTTTTGGGATGGGTACATTCTGAGCTCTAAGTTTCAATACAAAAAAAAAAAAAAAAAAAAAAATAAAATAAAAAAAAAAAAAATAAAAAGATATTTACTTTGGATTATGCGTAAATGGTTTCGTTATACAAGATGTATTTACGATTAAAAGGCTGGATCTAAGGTAGTATAGAACAAATGTAACTGTAGATAAGTTTAAATTACGACCCAATAAACTTTGAAAGAGATCACGTTTGGCCCCATATAGCCAAACAAGCAATGAAATAATCATCAGGGTAATCTATAATGAGATTTTTAGTTGCAAGTTCGTCAAAAATTCTTGGTATAAGCTTAGCCCCGTGACTTGGCATTAAGATGAGTGCCAAACCTCTGCGGTATCAAGCGAAATTTCGTAAACTCACTTGATTCTCTTTGTCAATTCGTTGCTATATGTAGAACACTATGCAAACTGGAAGATAGGTCTCTAAGAGACAAGGATCATACGCTTTTCATGTTGTAGTCGCTTGACGAGAATCTTAACAGACTCTGTGGCCTCCTTATCGATACCTCCTTCACTGTATTATGCCGTTGGGACCCCAGATACTTAAAGCACAGTCTTGTCAAGTGTACAAGAGAAGCTCCATCGCTTCCCCGGTGCCCTGCTCTAGACATTCCCTACAGTCTCTTCTATCCAGTGCCAATAAGAATTTTGTGAACTTTCGATCCACCGTTTTTTGTACATGACTTCTGCAGTTTTGCACTCAGGTAGCTCGCTCCATCGGGTTTTGATTTTCTTTTCTATGCTTCTCTCATCGTATAGACAATGCATGGGTTTCCCAATTTTGATCACGTTTTCGGATGTTAACAGTACACAAATCTTGGCAATCTCGTCCACTCTTCCATTGCCTTCGATGCCTTTGTGGCCTGGCACCCAGTTTAAGTGAAATTGCTTACTTCTGGCAACACTTTCCACGGCTGCCCTGCTCCTCAAGACATTTCTGGCCGATATGCTGCTTGGCTATCTAGGTAGATGTTGACTCTGGATTTGCCTGCAGGTGCATTAGAATCCAGCTCCGCGGATTTCGCAATAGCAAATACCTCAGCTTGAGAAATACTGCAGTGGTGTTCTGGACGGTATATTTCCGCACCAACTCCATCGTCCATTTAGATGTTTAAAGAGGTCTTTAAGTAACAGGCTCAGTACCAGTTCAAGAGCCGCCGTTGGAGTTGTTCTCGCGTTATACACAACGAAGCGAGGCTCTTGACCCTTTCCATTGGTTTCCGGTAGGCGGATTTCCGTACGCCTGTCTACCATATTACTGCACCGTAGAGTAGAATGGGTCTAACAATAGTTGTGTAGCACCAGTGCATAAGAGGGGGAGAGGGCCCTCATGTTGTGCCGAACATCTGCCTACTCGCATATAACGCTGTGAAATTAGGGTATTCTAAATTTTTTCCGAAATGAATTGTTGATTATGAAAGTACATTAAAGTTGGTAAATGTACACTATTTTAATTTTTTTCTTTTAAATAATATGCCTCTCAAAAAATTCAAGAAAAACCGTGTTTTTACTATTTGCAAATGGATATAACCGCTTAACGGTGCAGAATAAGGCTACCGAGAATATAGATAATGCCACGAAGGCAAACCAATACTCGGGTATAACTTGAGAACTCGAGAAACACTAGTTTGCCAAAGCCTTAGAATCACTTTAGTCGAATAAAAGGTCTTACGAAACTTGTATACCAAAGTGCTGTGATACTTTAAATTTATAACAAAAGGCTTACCTTTGTGTTCGTTGTAAATTTTGTTTATTTAAAATTTCTGTAGCGTCTTCATTGAAAGTATCATCCTCCAATGGCTCACCATCACTATTGAGTAAACGACGATAGACCTCTTGTGGCACTTCCAATTTCACTGTCTCACTGTTCACTTTGTGATTCACAGGATTCACCTGAAAGCGATTTACCGGACGATCGACTGAACTCATTTCGATGGATGACTGATCAGACATATTTTCCTTAAAAGTAAATTTTAGCTACTTAATGGCTTAAATGTTAACGGTATTACAATTTGTCTGCAAAAAAATGGAAATGAAAAAGATGTAATATTGAAATATTGAATTATATAAATATTTAGTTATATATATACATATGTATATTGTAGGCATGTGCATATATGGTAGTTGTAGTGAAAAGTACTTAAACCCCTCATCATCGTTAAAAACTGCTTTGAAGCGCCAAAGCACTCACGTTTTTAACTTACAACTATTTGCCGTTGAACATGAATACCTGAATAGTTGGGTTTTGTCTTATATTTTGCATTATCACGTTTCATTTGTGGCACTTCTAAGCAAAAACAATAAAGAAGAAAACAAAAACTACTTAAAAATTATTTAACTTTACTAAGCTTACACTTTGGCTATTCATATACATACATATGTATACATACATGTGTACATACAATGAGATCTTAGTAACAACAATAACAAATTAAAGTTTCAGTAGAGTTTCCACCCATATTATGAATACTTCCACAATTTTCCGCTAATCAACTCAATGAGCTGCTGATGGGTTTTTATGGGGTGTTTTTTAATGAGCGAGACAAATTAGCAACCGGGTTTATAACCAACGCCATGCACTTGACCCACTAGACTATGATGGGCGCTGATTAAGTTTGATATTTTAGAGATATACTGGTGGAGAGCAAATTATTATAAAATTGGATCTGAAAATACTCTAGGCTGCGAAGAAATTCCGAGGAAAATTATCTAAACTCTCTGGACGTTGAGTCCAACGCTGAAAAAATATGAAAAAATATACGGTGGGTCCCAAAAATAACCGAACTAAGCCTTTCGAAGTTCCCTACTTTTTAAGAGAAAAACACAGAAGCTTCAAATAAATTAGGAAATTTTTAATATCATTTAACATTCTTTGGCCGCGGCTACGTCTCAGATATTCCATCCGTTGAGTCCAATTTTCTATGCATTTTTCGAGCTTTTCGACTGGTAAATGGCGAATGACATGCGTAATGTTTTGCTCCAAGGTTAGAATCGAAACGGGATTGACCGCATAGACTTAAACTTTATATATTCCCACAAGAAAAGGTCTATCGGTGTGATATCATACGATCTTGGTGGCTAATTGACCGACACAAAATGAAATGAATGAAATTATCTGCTCACCGAGGTGTTCTCTCAATAAATTCATTGATTAATGCAATGTGTGTGAAGTAGCGCTATCTTGTTGAAGCCAAATGTCGCCGAGATCACGAGCTTCAATTTCATGCATCAAATAGGTGGTAATCATGGCGTGATAATGATCCCTATTGACGGTTACGTTCTCACCGGCATCATTTTTTAAGAAATATGGATTGATAATACCACCGGACTTCAAACCACACCAAAACGTTGGTTTTCCTGGATAATATGGCAGGTTTTGATCCTCTTCAGATTGATCTTCGTCCCAAGTGCGGC
The DNA here is from genome assembly GCA_037783105.1 of Bactrocera zonata. Classification (NCBI taxonomy): domain Eukaryota; kingdom Metazoa; phylum Arthropoda; class Insecta; order Diptera; family Tephritidae; genus Bactrocera; species Bactrocera zonata. The sequence continues at coordinate 1,206,231 of JBAWJQ010002376.1, forward strand.
AATTTTAATTGTTTACATATCCATTGAGCCAGAAATATGTAGGCCTCTTTGCTGAGCAAAATTTGACTCGAACAGGTTGGATCTTTTTGAAACTTTTCAAGAGCTTATAGAGCAAAGCGATGTCGCTTGGGAAGCCCGAGCGGCTTCAGTTCTTGCACAAACTGTATTTTTTACGCTTTCAAGTTAGGATCCTGATGTAAAATGCGCCAAGTCGTTACATACGTGTTGCTGCGAACGCCACCGAATGCATGAATTTCGATCGAGCACTGTCCAGTTAGAGCCCCTACAACCATTGAAAAGTGCACCTTGCTGTTACCCAAAAGTTTTCTAGATATCTTACGATTTACCCAAGGCCAAAAGAATCTTTGAATTTCACAGCCTCTGGTAGCCGACCTGCGTTTGCTGATTAGGTCTCAGACCAAACATTCCAGTAGTGAATCACAAGAGGCCAACGGGGCTCCTACTCATTCCAATTCTGCATTTATTGAAGCTGAAGTAACTGTCTTACCAAGCTCAGCAACCTTACAGTTTCCTGTAATATTGCTGTGGCCAGACAACCAAAACAGAGTAATCATAAAACAACTCAGTACTAGAAATTAGGAGTCTAGACATTCCTTCACTAGTCTTGAGTACACAGTCACCGAACTCAAGCCTAATATCGCTATCCTACTCTCGGAGAAGATAGTCACCGCTTTGAAGGAGAACGATATCCGGAGCATCACTGCTTGAAGAAAACTGCAGCGGTTAGGAAGTCTAAAACTGCGGTTGGTAGAAAGTTCCCGCAGTGTACTCCTCCACTAACCCTACCCGAAAGCCTTGCTCCATCCGTAAAGCTCACCACCACTCCAGCGAGTCAGAAAAACTCCCATCATATGCTTCCCTTGAACGTATGTATGTGAGCAGGGAAGTGACAGCCAGATTCTTTGAGACTCGTTCGACTAATAAATCTACTCCTTTTTCCTTTTCAGCTTTTCGTAATTCTTGTTTCATAATGGAGTAGTTGTTAAAGCCTCGACTGGAAGATGTTTAGTGGTTTTGTAGAATTGAGGTTTCGCACTGTCTATTGCGTGATTGAGCTGACTTGGTTAGAACCCAGGGCGTTAAGCCTGCATCTATCTACAAATTGCTGGGAAATCTAGAATGAGGTGTTCTGGAGTTTCCCGTTCCATGTCGCAAAGCGGGCAGTTTGCGCAAGAGACTATGCTCATATTGGACAAGTGCTTCCTGAGCCTGCAGTGCCCTGTATAGAGCGTGACGCCAAGGAAGCTGAATTTGTCTCGTGGAAGGTTGATCATTTTATTCTCGGAAATTGGTAGATAGTTTGGTATGCGGTCCCCCAATGCCTTCTGTTGTTTTCGAGCCGTCGTGCTTTGTGTAAAATGTACTAATTTAAGGAAACATCTTTCATTGATTCGTTTGGCGGTCGCGGTTTAAATGGCCCAGTGTCTGGGTCAAATTTCTCAGAGTAAAATTAGTTTCTATCGTAATTTAATAGACGGTTATGGCTCTCATAGTAATTGAGTTTACGTTCGCTTATAATTGATTTACTGATTACTAAATTATCACAATTTTTAGGTTTTCGAACAATACCGGTTTGTGGGTGCGACTATAATACTTCATAAAAACGTAATTTATGTACCCAAAATGGGTTTTGTTAACAACAATTTCATAGTTTTTAGAAGCACATTGGAAGTTATTTACAAAAAATGAGTTAAGGTTCTCTGAAATTCAATTCGTCTGCGCTTACAGATGAGCAAAAATCTAACTACTATTTTACTGTTAGTTGCATAAGTTAATTAAAAATTCATAACTATAATATAACCAATTCATACCGGTTAGTATGACAACGGGTACAAATGCGGAAAAATATACGAAAAACCGGAACACCAAGTTTTTTGTTGCTATTTTTCTTGAGTCACAATTTTACTTGAAATATACATTGTGCAATAAAGTATTTTAGCTATAAGTTCGTGTTGACAAGCCATTTGTTGTTTTTCATTTACAAACACGAGCGCTTGCTTTATCCATATTGACACAGGTATAATGATATTTACATACGAGTACAATTAATGAATAGAATTCGAAGTGCACTTTCATTGTCCAATATGTACATATGTATATCTGGTCAACATGTTTGCAACAATATTATCCAAAGAAAACAATTAATCTCGAATGGAAAGAGGCACAAAGCAGAATTTAGCGGGATAAAACCCATATTACCAAGTATTTACATTTTCGAAAACGATTCTATATTTTACAGAAAAAAAATTAAAAAATGGAAAATAGAAAATTCAAACGATTCTATAAATTTTCCAGACCGGAAAGTAAACAATAGACGGTTAAATGCGGTAATAGAAATGCAATGTACACAAAGCTATGTTCTATACAATGTACATAAGAGTTCGGTTTGATAGGTACCTAGCGTACAAAAGAAAAACGAAATTTTGGAAAAAATTGGGATTTATTTCAGACTGTGGTAGCCTTTTTGCTCAATTTACATGACATGGTGTTCCAAGCTTTTTAACCCTTTTGAAAAATAAAGCATGCAGTATACTTGTATGATGGAGGATGGAGTCATGTGTAGAAGTCCAAGCAAGTGAGGAAAGTTCTCTGATCGCCATTCACTTGGGAGTGGCCAGAAGCGATTCCTTTATGTATGGCTCAAGCAAAAGCGAAATGAAAAAAACAGCATCGAGTAAGAGAGCCTCCTTTTGATGACGACCATTGCAAACGATTACGATTTAAGGGCATGCAACTGGAATGTCCGGTCCCTTAATTGGGAAGGTGCCGCTGCCCAGCTGATTGATGTCCTCGTAAGAGTATAGGCTGACATCACCACTGTTCAAGAAGTGCTATGTGTGGGACAAAGACAACCTGACGAGTAGGTCTTTGTGGCATTTACTACAGTAGCAAAAAATCGGTGTAGGATTTGTGGTGGAAGAGATATGGTTATCCGAAATATGGTTATCTGTAGTACTAGATTCCAGTATAGGAAAATTTATCAAGCTACCTGGCTGTCTCCGGATCGAAAAGCCAACAACCAAATCGATCATGTTGTGATAGACGGAAGACAAGTCCGAGTGTCGCGTATTTAATGAAATGCTCTCGTAGTCATATATATGAAAGCGTATGTATGTTTTATATAGTTATTGTTATCAGCAGCTATATCTGGCGATGCTACCGTTTGGTGTCAAGTTTATAGAAGTCTTGTTTCACAGCCGGTGGTACAAGGGGTGTCCCGAGGCGCTAAAAAGTGATTATTTTGATCAAATTGTATAATTAATACTTTATTTCGGCAATTTCTAATTTTTATCCTTCAATTTTTTGGTCAGATTAAGAATATAATTCAACAATATGAATATAGTGCAGTTTGTGAACAAAGACCAGATAAGTGGCGGATCCAGAGTAGAATTTTTGGGGAGGATAACTTTATAACTCAAAGGACTCGATTTCCTTTTCTTGGCGGAGTGTCACTTATGTTGGAATTAATTTATAACTTTTAACTTTGGGATGGGGGAACTCTCCGCAGTGGAAAATACCGAAAATTTTGTCAGACTATTACAAGAATCAGAAGTTCGTTGTCCGGTAATTACTTTATTCGTCCATAGGGTTATCTTAGTATAGTTTGCTATAGTATATACATATGTGTGTACATACATATATATGTATATACTATTTAATTTTTTTATCCATCACAAAGCTATCTGTGAGTAAGGCTTTTACACATCAACAATGTAAATTTGAAAATCGTTTCCGATAGCTTTGCCTAAAATTGGTAGCCCATTAAACCCAATACGGCTGCTTGTGTGTGATTTGGCGCGCAAAAGTTACCCAGTAGGAATATAGAAGGCTTGAAACTTTGGTGATTTTTTCAAACTTTAAGAAAGATATATATTCTTTCTCACGGGAAATGGTTTAAGTAAATAATCATAAGAAATAATTAAAGTTTTTGATTACCTGCAGGCTTTAAACACCAAATCAACTAACAGAAAAATGCCATGTCTCCAAAGAACTGCAGCCACTTCAACTTTGCACTCCACTTCAACTCACTGTGCACTTAAGTTCACTAATACGATATTTGAATAAACTAATTGCAAGTAATTTTACAAGCCATAAGGAAATACCATGTTGCTTGCGCTCTTAACTTTTTCACTCTGTCCATTAAACCGTTTATTATGGCTATATATTTACGCTTACTATTTACCTATTATATTATGTACACACACACATTCATATATGAAAATATGGCAAATGTGTGAAACCCTTCGTTTTAATTTACGCGCTGACATGTGGCATGCGTCAGCCGACGCTATGAAGAAAGCTACACGCTTGTCACGCGGACTTTGCCGGCATTTGAGACATTCCGTCATCATTCATCATACCAATAATTTTTGCCAGTAACTTAAGCTTTTAACTGCTTAGCGACCGTAGTGGTGGTGCATTAACCTATTTTATAGTAGATATCTGTAATCGCCACGATCAATTGTCGCGCGGATATCATATACCAGATATATATATATACATATATCTATATGTATATATTTACAAATGTGTGTACGGATCCTATGCGAAAAGTGCCAAGGGCATGCATTGAGTGCAAATATGACCACTCACGTTCAATACGCCATTAAGGATATACTATACTTATATATCTATATATTATATACTAGACATATGGAAAATTTAAACACAAGACTTCTAAGGCAAATTGAGTGTGATAATTTTAGAATAGATTACTCAAGTTTAGAAACTCGGCGCCTTTACCTTAACAATATACTTATATACAAGTACAGTAATACATAGAGACAGTTATGCATAATTACTACGTTTCCATAGTAGTCGGAAATCGTCAGTTTTTACTGGAAAATTATCTAGTATTTTTATTGTTGAGTGCAAAGGTCACAAACGATTATACAAATTTACATTGACTGACGAATTTTTTAACCTAAGTAAAGGATTCGAGATATGTAAATAAATATTTTCAAGAAGAGGGTACAACCTTATTCGATCTACATATATCTTCTTCTTCTTCTTTATTGACGTAGACATCGCTTACGCGGTTATAGCCGCAAATCTCATTCGCGACTGTTTTTTTCTTTTTATTGTGGGTGTTTTTACGTGGCCTGTCCCAAACCCAGCACATAACCCTAGGAAGCGATGTTTCGCCTTCTCACTTTAGCTCGCCTTCAAAAGGATGCTTTTTGGCTACTTAGAAGTTGTAAGCTGCTTGAGCCATATGTAAAATAATCGTTTTTGACCACAGCAAGTGAATGGCGCTCAAAGAATTTTCCTCACTTGCGTGCACTTCTATACATGACTCCATCTTCTCGACACTTCGGTCTATATCTCACCATTCATAATAAAGAAGTATGTACTTATAATAGGAGTCAAAGCTTTTTAGCACATTAGATCAATCGTAGCGTCCTAATTTACAATACTTGAACTCAACAAGCAGAAGTCAATAGATAACTTTTATTCTTTGCTAGAAGACACGGACTACTATTGTTTGCTCCGATGTATGCGGTATACGTTTTATATCGTCTATCTTTTTTGAATCTTTTAAACGAATTTTACTAACACCTGTACTAAGTCTCTTGGTTCGGATCTTCAGTAGTAGCTTATAGCATATGGATGTGAGTGTGCTCTTTGGCAAAAAAGTAATGACGAGTTCTACCACGTCGACAAAACTCCATTAATCGAAAACTTATAAAATACCATAACAAGCAGTAAAATCCTCCAAGAATGAACTGGGGACTACTTAAAATAATGTTTGAATAAATCAAAGGGCTGAAGCCATTATGTTGATAATTTGATTTTCACACTTAATTAATTGAATTAACACAATTAATAAATGACTGCTATGCACGGGATGCATGAAGACTTTTACATCATTTGAGTGTCAATTAAACACTGCTTTGGACAATTAGTTAATTGAAATTATATAATCATTAAGGTGTATTGAGAATAATTAGGCGTTAATTGGTTTCACTGCCCAATTAGAAAACTGTTGGGAATGATATAAAGATTGTCTAACTGATGAACATATAAATAACAATACATTTAAAAAGGGAATCCCGCATTTACGTGAATCACGAGACGATATGAATAAATGAAACTTCATCCGCATTTGATGCTCAACAATATACATCTTGGAGCTGCTTACGATGACTGAATAATAATAAGGAATGAGGACGTTAGCTATCAATAAAAATAAAATTCAGGAGCAAAATATGTATGAGAAAGAGATTTTAGCTTTGTCGAACTAATGTAAACTATCTATTGGCGTAGAAGATACATGTATGTTACCTCTCTTCAACGCCACTTCCTCTGTCGAATAGTGAATATGTGTGAATAATACGTACTTAGGCTACTATATATATTTCTGGCCTAGGTAACACTAAGTGTTGCCAGGTGCAATCTGACATTTCCATTGGAAAGTTTGACATTTTTTAGCATAACATCACTCAGAACGTTTTGTCATTTAATCGTGAATTGTTTTATTTACAGGGAATTAAAAACATTTTCGTGCGATCATTTTTCACAACTTTCGACGTGGATTATCACGCCAAGAGTGCATCGATGAACTAAAATCTTTGTATGGCTATGAAGCACCATCCTATAGCACTGTGAAAAACTGGTACAACGAATTCAATCGTGGCCGACGCTTGCTCAAAGACGAATTCCGTGAATGTCGTCTAAAAACATCGATGCCGTACGTGAACTGGTAATGGAAGACCGTCATGTAACATACCTTCAGATAGACGCATGCCTATGCATTTCTCCCACCAGCATATATTCGATATTGCAGGATCACCTGGCCGTAAAAAAGATTTGCTCTCGTTGGATACCGCACAATTTGACAATCACTCAAAAAAGGCTCGTGTGGATTGGTGTAAAGAAATGCTGAAAAAATACGATCGCGGTGCTTCAAAAGACGTTTATAAGATCGTCACAGGTGACGAATCATGGATCTATGCGTATGAGCCCGAAACAAAACAGCAATCGACCGTGTGGGTCTTAAAAAACGAGCCAAATCCAACGAAAGTTGTTCGTGGAAGAAGCACTTCGAAGCAAATGGTCGCCTGTTTCTTCGGCAAAACTGGTCATGTGGCGACTGTTCCGCTTGAGCAACGTAGGACGGTCACTTCTGAGTGGTACACTACCATTTGTTTGTCTAAAGTCTTCGGAGAAATTCGAAAAACGAACAAGAGAAGACGAATCATTGTGCACCATGACAATGCGAGCTCTCACACATCGGCTCAAACCAGCGCCTTTTTGATCGGCCAAAACGTCGAATTGATAGGTCATCCGCCGTACAGCCCTGACTTGGCACCCAATGACTTCTTTTTATTCCCACACGTCAAGAAAATAATGCGTGGTCAACGATTTTCATCGCCAGAAGATGCTGTTGAAGCATTCAAAAACCATGTTTTGGAGGTGTCTCAATCGGAAAGGAAAAAGTGCTTCGAAAATTGGTTTGAGCGCATGCAAAAGTGTATAAATCTTGATGGAGAATATTTTGAAAAACAATAAAACCATTTTCGTTGATAAATATTCCTATTTTCATTATTAGGCCAGAAATATATATATATAGCCCTCGTATTCACTGAATATACGTATGTCAATAAATCGAAGGTAATTCTACACTTGTACGACTCAAATGTCTTGACCATAAAATTACGCATTGATTATAATAGTTGTAAGTATGTACGCATGTATAATATTAATGAAAATTAAATAATTAATTTAATTAATAAGATAAATATACTGATCTTTTAATTATTACTGACGATCGTCTGTAAGTATATAAACATATAAAAAAGAGCAAATACGTACTGTATGTTTGTTTGTATATATTAGGGTGTCCATTATTTCCCAATTTCATTTTCTTTTTTGCAAACAAGTTACAGTTTGTCATAAGAACAAGGACCATGCAAAACCGTCCTATTTCTTTTCCCACGTATGTGCATTGTGACAAAAAATCACTCGAAAATTGTAATTAAAGTCGCCCGGATAAACGATCCGTAAACCAGTTTGTTTACAATAGCTGCTTTAGTCTGTGCACCTCAGGGGTACATTGCGATTTTTACAATGGATAAAAATATCGAATAAAAAATTTGTCTCCAATTTTGTATTTCTAAGAAAATTTCTAGTGCGGATTCATTGCGTATATAGCAGAAGGCTTACACAATCCAACGAGTGGTACAAAGTCGTCATACCTCCTTCTGGGCGACTTTCGACACCTTCAACTGATGAAAATATTAAAAAAGTGAAAGATATGATGATCGTCAGGTAAGGTTAGAGAGATTGCAAGAGAGCTCCTCAGCTCTCGTGAAATCGTTCGAACAATTTTGGTGGCTATTTTGGGTATAAAATGCGTTCTTGCACGACTCGTCCCGATAAAACTGACCTTTTTCAAAAAGAGGACCGTAAACAGGTCTCTATGGACATGCATGCTCGTGCAAATTTGGATCCAACATTCATGGAGAGCATTAAAACTGCCGATGAGACTTAGGTTAATGAGTTTGACATGCAAACAAATCAACAATCATCGGAATGAAACTCGCTGGAGCTGAAGTAAATCTCAAAAAGTGCTTGGGAAAAGTGTTTCGAGGTCTGGAAAAATCATTGGCATATGTGTATTCTATTTAATGGGAATGAGCTTGAAGGTGACAAAATAAATTTAGATGAATAATTTAATATTTTGCGTTTTATTTACAATTTCCGGTAACAATGTATTACTTTTCCTGTGTATGTATGTATGTATGTATCATGGAAATTTTCTTATTTTCTCATTAAGTAAATCTATGACTTTGCAAAGTGATATTCTTATATAAAATATGCATGATTAATACATTTGGTGTACAAATTTTACTGCGTATAATAAAATTATTATTTATTAATTGTTAATTATTTTAAAAATTTTTTAGTGAAAAAAATCTGTTGGCCTTTTTTGTAGAGCGAACAATTTTTTGATTAGAATATAATATTTTCCAACTTGTAGGCCTTTTTATTGGCGTCAAAAAATGTAGTGTAAAAAATCAAAATATCCTATTTAAGTATTATGTAAAGGGAAAGTGGAATGATTTTAAATAAAGAATTCACATTCGATTCATAAATTTTCTAAGGCAAAAACAAAAAATAAATAAACTTGGAAAATAACGCACACCCTAGTATGTATGATCTTAATGCATAATGATGTAAAAAGCCGGCTGTAACTATCCAAGAAGACTGCCACATATATAATATATACATATGTACATACAACCATCGGTAGTTCGATGGCATTCAAAAATATGCTGATAAATATTTATCAGTTAGGAAATAATTAAAAATTGTGCGTACTAAATTGGTATTTGAAAAGTAGCGTCTTCTTTATTGAATAAATATCAACATAAGTATGTATGTCTGTATGTAAGAATGTAAGTATGTTTGTATATGAGTTTGCCAGTATCTAACTTGACATTGAAGATAGCGTCCGAAAAGGCAATAACACTTTGGTATCTAGAAACTTACAAACTCACATTTTCATATATATATATATATATATACATATATACATGTATATAGACATATTTATCTTCAAAGATACTTTGTAAGCATTTTGTTGTTAATGGAGGAGTCTTACCATGCTTACGAACTTGGCCAAGGTACAAGGCTAGTTGGTCACAACAGTGAGGTTTTTAGTGACCACAAATTAACAGAAATGCAACCCTGTAACTGTCAAGCAGTAGCAGTGCAACTAAATATAGGTTTAACAAGAAAAAACAATAACTCCGGCTGCACCGAAGCTAATATATCCTTCATAGGTGCATTTCTTTTAGTAATCATGTGTCCAGTTTGTAAGGAATCTATATGCTATAGTAATTCGATCTGAACAACTTTTACGGAGATTACACTATTACCTTAATCAGGAATCTATGTCAAATTTCCTGAAGATATTACGTCAAATTCGAAAGTTTTCCACACAAGCCCTTGATTTCGATCGTTCAGTTTGTATGGCAGCCATATGCTATAGTTAACCGATCTGAACAATTTCTTCGGATATTACATTGTTGCCTTAGAAAATAATCTCTACCAAATTTCGTGAAGATACATTGTCAAATGTGAAAGTTTTCCATACAAGAACTTGATTCCAATCGTTCAGTTTGTATAGCAGCTATATGTTATAGTGGTCCGATATCGGCAGTTCTGACAAATGAGCAGCTTCTTGAAGAGAAAATGACGTTTGCAAAATTTCAAAAGGATATCTTAAAAACTGAGGGACTAGTTCGTATATATACAGACAAACGGACGGACGGACGGACATGGCTAAATCGACTCAGCTCAACATACTGATCATTTATATATATACTTTATAGGGTCTCCGATAAACAGCTTCCTTCTGGCTGTTACAAACTTCGTGGCAAATTTAATATACCCTGTTCAGGGTATAAAAAAAAGCAGAAGTACTCTGAATTGTCATTTGAAGGATTAAGACGTAGACTAATAAGGTTATAATCAACCAAATGAGATCACTCGGTTAGAAATTATACGTAAATTTCTTATAATTATATTTAACAAAATGTCATAAACATGAGTATACATAACAACAAAAGCCCACCATAAGCTCCAACTCAAGAGTGATTGAAATGAAGAAAAGGTTAGTTGTATCAAACCTTACTCCAATGAAATTATATCTCTTTTCTAAAAGCGAAGAAGTATCTCAATACTATAACGTCTCTACGGATCTGAGTAGCTATATTAAAGACTGTGGGGAAACAAAATTCTTTGAGATCGTTCAATAAGATTAGTCTATATTTAGATCATCGAGATATCGAACAACACCAGTGACATAGTTTTGATAAACTGATAATATTTCACTAGGGGGAATCACAACTAAGTAAGTGCATTTGAGCATTTTTAAGCTCTGCTCCTGTCATATTTCATAATACGATCGTAATTCAACTGTTTTTATAAACTTCCTCGATATTTTGTAATAATAATAGTGCAATAAATTTCAATGTGACAGGCTTTAGACCAACATTCTGTGACGAGGTGTGAATTTTACGACCGTCTCATGTGTCTCCCACGTAGTTTCACTAATTATTATTATTATTACTGCACATTAAATTTATAATTATAATTAGTTTGGCGCCTATACATTAGCTGTGGTTTTCACTTTTGTCAAATTGTTGAATCTTATGAGCAGCACATTTGTGTGAGAAATGCCATCGATGGTTTACAAAGCTTGCTTTGACGATAGTCTAAGTATTTTTCTGGGTATTCGTAACAATTTCCTTCTTCTTCTATATTCTTCTTCTTTTTGGCGTAGACACCCCTTACCAGCACGCCAGTCGTTCCTCCTTTTCGTTGTTTAGCACCAAATGGAGATTCCAAGTGAGCACATGAGTAAGCCACCGTAGGCGCTGTTATCGTCCATGCCTACGTACCATATAGCAGGACGGGAATAATGAGTGACTTATAGAGTTTGGTGTTTGTTCGTCGAGAGAGTACTTTACTTCTCAATTGCTTACTCAGTCCGAAGTAGCACCTGTTGGCAAAAGTTATTCAGCATTGGATTTCGAGGCTGACATTGTGGTTGCTGTTAATACAGGTTCCAAGATAGACGAAATTATCTTCGACTTCTAAGTTACGACTGTCATCAGTGACGTGGAAGCCAGGTCCCGAGTGCGACGAATGTTTGTCGATTGCAGGAAATATTTCGTCTTGCCTTCGTTTACTACCAGACCCTTTTGCCTCGCTTCCGTATCCATTCTGCAGAAAGCAGAACTAACAGCGCGGTTGTTGAGACCAACCGTATCAGTATCATGGCCGTACGCCAGCAGGTACGATGGCAGTCTTATAGAATGGCCCTTCTCTATTTAGTTCTGCGGCTCCAATTGTCTTATTCAAGAGTAGATTGAAGAAATCGCAAATTGAAATTTTGCACCCGTCCTTTTCTCACTAACAAGCCGCTCATTTGGCGGAACAGCCGATATAGGTTAACAATAGCGTGCATCTCCCATACTAACTGATCGATCAAAGTTCGTATAAGAAATTTCTTATTCTTCTTTCTTTCTTTCTTATGGTAAATAGAAATGGTAAGAATATGGAAAGGGTATTGAAGCTCCGGTGCAGTCGAAGTTATTGTTTTTTGTTTATTCCTTTGTAAAAAAGACCATTCGTATTGCATTAGCAATGGCATTTTCTATAATTAGCAAAAGTAGTTCTTAGAAGCTGCCGTGTTTTGTTTCATATTTAAAGTAGACTTGTGATGAATTAAGCTTACTCTTCTTGCTACGCTTCTTTATTGGTCATGGTATACCAGACCGCTTCACATTGAGCCTCTCCTAAGAAGCATCTTTATTAATGTAGTGCTTAGTTAGTTAATCTGTGACACACCGAAGTGATCTGACTTAAAAATTCCGAGAAAACATCAGCAGCCGAATATCCAAAAATTTGTTTCATATTATGCAAGTATACTTTTAATAGCTATACACAATAGGTCTTAGGGCATTATTTTTTCCATACACGTATGTCTGTATGCATGTATGACCCCTATAAGGTTTACATTATCAAACTTTTTGACTGCGGCACAAGCAAACACACAGAAACAACAACAGCACCAATAAAAGGCGAACTCTTCTAGTGACCCATTGCGCTCAAGCAACTAAACTTAAGTACGTAAGTATGTGCTTAAGTATGCTATGTATGTATGTATAAAGACTAGCTGGTACTTAAGAAATATGAATGTGCATGTGTGTGTTGGTGTGCCGTTGATGAGCACGACAGGAAGACTCTACACCCAACTAAGTATGGAAATGCACAAAAATACGTATGTACATATGTATGCACGATTTGTATATGCATACATATATAGATATGTATATACATAAGCATTTATTTATATGTATACTTATATACATACAAATATTCATAAGTAGATTCATTCAAGAGTCTGCAGACTATCATTTTGCACCTTGCACGAGCGCAGTCTAAGATCAAGCGCAGAGAGAGCGCAGTTTATTTTAAGCTTGACGGCAATACTCGTGCTACCGTTATTAAATAGTTGTTGCTTGTGCATATGCGTGGGCGGATTTCGTATTTTTTTCTTTTATTTCCGACAAAGTTTTCGTTTGAGAAACACATAAGTGCATATACATAAGTTAAAGTACATACAATGTCGGCATATATGTGAGTACGTGAATGTTCATATATGTAAATATTAATCGTAAATGCATACATATACGTATGTATGTGCATATACACACATACATATATGTACATACGTGTTGTCTGCACTTAAGCCAATGCCAATGTCATAGGTGATTTTCATTTTGATATTTGGAGGAAACGCGCCCGGCTTTGTTTATTTTGATTTATGTATATTTTTATGTACTCATATTTATGTACGTATGTACATATATACATTTGTATGTGTGTACATTAGAGCCGATCGAATATTTTTCTATGAAATTGCGTATCTGTCTTTTCTGAATAATCGCTTGTAAGGGAGATACATATGTACATATATTATACAGTTGTTCGACCGGCTGCTTCTGACAAATGATCAATAGAATGTCAAAATTCATCTACAAACGTATGTATGTATTAAATTTCATTCGGATATCTCAAAAACTGCCGCCCATTTTCTTATAATCCGTAAAAGATAAATCTCGCCTTAAAAATTGTTGGCTCGAAACCATTTTTAGACCAAAAATTTAAACATAATTGTTCAGAATGAATCGTAGAATATTTCTCGCATCCGCGACTTTTCTGTTTTTTGGCTCTCTGCAAATCAACCCACTCTAATGTACATACATATGTATGTGTAATGTATGTGCCGAGGAAGTCTTAGATTAATATTGATCATAGTCAATATTGTACCAGCTTATTTAAATATTAGAATTGACTAAAAATATATTATCACCTAACAAAGCATTAGAGAGGAGTCAATTTAATCGTTTTAGTATAGCCTGATTACCCTATTACTCGTATACCCTATATTAAGTGTGTCACAAAGTATAAAACATTCAAAAGGAGACCCTATAAAGTATACAAATATGGTAAATGATCAGCAAGACGACCTGTACCGATTTTGCCATTTCCGGCCGTACCGGCACAAAATTTGGCATCACTTACTGACCAAGGCAAGGATATAATCTCCGAATATATTGCTCAGATTGGACCACTATAGCATATAGTTGCCACATAAACGGATAGTTTAAAATCAAGATATGCATAAAACATCTTTTTTACTTATTAAGTAACTTAATTCGACATGAAGACTGTTGGATGCAAATTTTTGGCATATTCCTCTTCTTTACTGGCGTAGACACCGCTTACGCGATTATAGCCGAGTTAACAACAGCGCGCCAATCGTTTCTTCTTTTCGCAACGTGGGGAAATTTGGAAATTCGAAGCGAAGCCAGGTCCTTCTACACCTGGTTTTTCCAATGGAGTGGAGATCTTCCACTTCCTCTGTTTCCCCCAGCTGGTACTACCTCGAAAACTTCCAAAGAAAACACTCCAGTTTTCTTTCATTCGGACGACATGACCCAGCCAGCGTTGCCGCTGTCTTTTAATTCGCTGAACTATGTCATTGTCGTCATATATCTCATACAGTTCGTCGTTCCATCGAATGTGATATTCGCCGTGGCCAACGCTCAAAGGACCATAAATTTTTCGTAGAACCTGGAAAACTCGTAACGTCGACTCATCAGTTGTTGTCATCGTCCAGGCCTCTGCACCATATAGCAGGACGGGAATAATGAGTGATTTATGAAGTATTGTTTTTGTTCGTTCAGAGAGGACTTTATCTCTCATCCGAGACGGTTGATTACTTTTCATTGGAGGTGTTTTTTATATGGCGGGTCCCAAACCTTGAGTAGGGATGGTTCGCCTTCTCACTTTGGCTTTCCTTCAAACGGATTTTCTTCGGCTATATAGAGGTTACTTGGTCTAATACCGGAGGTCGAGAGCTGTTATAAATAGCAAAGGAAGAAGGGAGATAGATATTTCAGATATACTAACATATGTAATAATCTATTCGGTCAGTTGGGATAACATTAGAACTCCATTAAATAGGACTTTTAGCTCCAAATTTTGTACATAATCCTTTGGTAGAATATATCTCCGTATAACAAGAACGTCCAGGTGACATCAGAAACAAATAAAATGAGTCCACGGATCAATTAGCAAAGAAATGATTTATCTAGCACTGAAAGAATCTTTTTTTTTTTTTGGGTTACATGGTCATCATCGTTTCGAACTGTGGAAAGTAAGTGACATACTTGTATTTAAGTGGAGCTGTGCAGCTTCACTCTTCCGTTTAGTCAGTCAATTAGTTACGATTTACATTAAAGGGTTTGTTCTGAGTGTATTTCTTACACAAAAACAGCTTCTTTTAAAATGCTTTAGTCGTAAGTTCAATTATTATATTTTCTTCTAGTCGCCAGTTAGCTTCAAATTTTTATCATAGTCACCTACGACATCTTAAAAATTACGAGTAAATATGTACCAAAGCTGAGATCATGCATTATTACTAAATCTTTTTTTCATATAACACATATAATTTTCTCATAAAGAATCTCAAATTTTTACAGATTTTCGAACCACCGCCTCACTTACTTTCATTTAGCAATAATATAAAATATTACAATATCTTTTTATTAATAAAAAAACTCGAATACACAGATATACTTGAATACACTTGTATATTCAATAACCGCACGTTGTTATTATAAGAAAGTCCATAGGGCGTATAACAGTATGAAACAGAAAACTTTCGAAGAAGAAAGGTGTTTGTGGCCTAAGTAGCACGTGAATGACTTTGAAATTCGATTTTTTGGAAGCATTTTCGTGAAAAACACGTTCATATGTAAATAGGTACATAGTAAACACAATTGTGCTCACCATGCTTCTGCCGGCACATGCTCTTAAAGCATACTTACACACGAGAACATCGAAATGGTGCCATCAAACAAATTACAATTTCATCTTTGTATTGAATAAGTTATATGAAACCCGTAACTATTTTCATACTCAACAGAATGGCATAAGTTGAGAGAATATCCCTTGACTCTCTAAGAGTTATTCTGATTGATTTGTACTTTTACAACCCTTTCTGTATTGTTATCTTTTATATGTTATATTCTAAAAGGCGTACTCTAGTCTTGAAGCTGGAATATCGACCGTTTTTTGGAATTAGGTTTTTTAGTATTAATTTTTCTCTCATTTGTTTATACCAATTTCAAGAGCACACAAAATAAATATAAAAAAATAAAGAAATATAAGAGCATAATTTTGGACTTGCTTTTGTATAAGTGACCTTTTAATATATAAGAATTAGGTAGATTCTAGCGAATGGCTTAAATATATTTATTAATAATGCATATTAAGGGGAATAGTCTAGATATCGTACTTCATACCAAATATATTTTATTGATTAAAGTCTGAGTAAAGAGAATCTGTCAAAATGTAAGGTTATCGCTGTCACATTCCAATAAGATTTTAAATAAGAAGTTAAAAAGTTTAGAATATGATTTGGAATGCTGAAAAACACTGTTGTTGTTGTAGCCGAGTTGAGAGTCTTTGACCGGATAAAAATCCGACTGTTCTATGACAGCTTGTGTACGTACACAAATAGATTGTTAGTGCTGAGAAAATGCCTGTTTTCTGCTACCAAAACGATTAAAAAAATAAAGAATACAGAATACCGAAAGAGTATGTTAAAAAACGTGGCACACACTATGCATAAAAAGAAAATTCTTTTACTGTGCGTGCATAATAGAGGGATTCACGATATATGCTAACATGTACTAATAAATACTTTGGCGGCTTAATTTAAGAAAAAACGTTAATTTCTGGCAGCACCGAAGCTATAATACCCTTCACAGTTACATTTGTTATAGCATGAAAGTGTGTACAAATATCTTGAACTTGATTTTGATCGTTCAGTTTGTATGGCAGCCATATGCTATAGTGGGTATGGGTTTAGCTTTTTTACTTTTTTTTATAGAGTTTATTTTTTGCGTTTTACTTTTGATTTATTTGAATATATTGCGATAAGGCGTCTCAGCTCTTTCAATTATAAAAAATTCCACAAGCAGCCACATTCTGTTCATGTTTGTAAATTCAAATCTCTAAATTTACGACAAGTTGTGAATTTACCAAACCTAATACAAATAGATGCTTTACACATGTATTTGTAAAGAAACTTTAAATTCCCACGTAGCTATTTGCTAAAAAAATTAAATACTTGTGTGTTTAACTCAAAAACGTGCACAAATTAAAAATAGCGAAAAATAAAAATAAATATCTGCAAAAAAGTAAATAAAAGATTTTTGCAAAGAAATGCGGCACTATAATAAGCACTATAGGCATAAATAGGCGGTGTGCTTTGATATGCATATATAAGATGAAAATAGTTTCTTTGAAACCAAAATTAATAAATTTAAAAAAATTTAATATATATTTTTATTACATTTAATGTTCAGAATAATATAAATTTAATTTTTGAAGATTTTTTTTTAATTTTATGTAATTATTATATGATGAATCTAGTTTCTTTAAACCTTTTTCGAAATTTAAAATTATATCTGTTTGGTTTCAGTTAATATTTAGAACAATATAATTTTAATTTTTGAAAAAAAAATTAATTTTTTTTTTTTCTTTTAAATTGAAAATTTTTATTTTTTAGTTATTATGTCATTAATATAGTTTCTATGCACTTTTTTTTGAAATTTAAAAAATATTTTTTTTTGTTATTTTATTTAATAATCAGCATTTTTGAAATTTAATCTAAAAAAAATTTAATTTAAACAAAGCATTATTTTGAGGTATTCATATACTTTCGGAAATGAAGACAGTATTATATTTTAATTCCAAAATTATGTATACATCAATTTTTATTTTGGTATTAAAATCAGCTGCCACATTTAATAATTAATTTTTTTATATAACTTTCTCATAAAAAATTTTAAAATTTTCAGTTTTTTATTGAAATATTTTTCAAGTTTTCGCTTTAAAACCATTCTTATACACTGAACAGGGTATATTAAATACATATATAATATATACATATATGTAACTGATCAGCGTGGCGAGCTGAGTCGATTTAGCCATGCCCACCTGTCTGTAGACCTATATACACCTATGTATATGCAAACTAGTTCCTCGGTTTTTGAGATAGCAGCCTGAAAAGCATACTTTTCTTGCCCAGAAATAGCTCATGAGTTGAAATCGCCGTTAACGGACCACTATAGCATATAGCTGCCATATAAACTAAGCGATCGGAATCAAGTTCTTGAATGGATTTTTTTTTTAATTTGGCGAGATGTTTTCACGAGATGGTTTCAAGAAAAAATTGTTCAGATCGGACCTATACAGAATGTGGCGAACTTAACGTCCAAAAGCAAGGTCTTTTATGGAAATTTTTTATTTGTGAAGTTATTCTAATTTCGGTGCGTTGTTTCTTATCTTTTTTTTAGTATCATTATTTTTAAAGCTTTAAATGCAAAATTTCTGATTAAAATTATAAAAAAAAATTTACAAATAATTTATCTATAATTATTAAATTGTATAACAGATTTAATTTTCATTTCTTAATTTCTTCACTTTATTAAAAAAAAAAAAATTGGTTCTTCTTGTTTCCTTTTTTATCTTGTTTTGTTGAATTTTAAAAAAGATTAATTCTTTCTGCTTAAAAATTTAAATATTTTCATCTTCAGATATGTGAACTTGATTCAATTTTATTTTCAATTTAATTAAATTTATTACATTTTTATATACATTATTTTTATAAATTTCATTTTCATTTATTTTGACCGTAATATATTTATATTATTTGTAATTTACATTTTTAGCGGTAATCGCTGGAAATAATTTTTTTGTTTCTTTTTTGGAAACCACTTTTTTCAAAAATATAAATTATAAATATTTTGAAATAAAACTTTTTATTTATTTTAAGGAAGAAGGATTATTTTGTTGTTGTTAATAATAATTATTGCAGTTACTACAGTTTATTCTGAGTTTCGTTTTTTATGATAAATTATAATACTAAAGTTTTACACAAATTAAAAATAAATAATTAAAGTTTTTTGTAAGAACTAATTGAGCTTCACTTTTAAAATTATAACTATTTTAATAAATAAAAAATACAAAAAAAAAATTTAATATTTTGTTAAAAAACTATGAACAAAAATTAAAATATTTAATTTCTAAATAAATTTCAGAACAAAAAAAATGAAAACTTTTAAATTAATATATTTTTAATAAATATATTATATTTTATACATATTTTTATTAAATAAAATGTTGTAATTTTGTATATAATTTTTTTAATAAAATTATTAAAACATTTTATTTATCTAAATTAAATTAATTTTGTTTCACTTTAAAGAAAATACATATAGATACTTATACATACATATGTACATATATTTTGAAAGTAAAAATTTAGTTATTTTTTTCTTTAATAAAAAGTACTATATTGCACACTGTTAGATGAATTATTCTGCAGAAATTAATTATTAATTTATTACTATTATTATTATATTCATTTATAGATATATTTTTAATATACATATTTACAAATTTTTTCAACTTTTTTTCACATAAAACGTGACTTATCAATCCTTTTTTCACAAGCACAAACAATTTTTCATTTAAACGGCGCAGAAGGATAAGCAATCTTTTCCCACAGAAAAATCAAAACTTTCCACTGCATTTAAGAGTGACATTTTACACATACACACACAGACGCACGCAGGCATATCCGCAAAATTAACTCACGCACACGCCAGCAAAAGCGGATGCCAGCCAGGACACGCGCACACACAACACAAGAAAAACCACAACAACAACAAAAAACCTTTACAAGCGATTACGACAATAAAACGTGATATCAAGCCCATAAAACACTGTCGGATCGCGTGAATATTTGTTTATATTATTTAGTTGGCTTTCGCATTAGAAGAAAGCAAAAAATCAAGAATAATATAATATCTCTTGTGTAACTTTGGTTTGTAACTGAAGCTTGGCGAGAACACAGCTGCACAATCATATATGTATGTATATAAATATATATTTTTTATTTTGCGTAACAATTATTTTTATATTTTTTAATATTTACATTTTTTAGCGCTCGAAAATATTTTTTATTCACTATTTTTCTTTAAACTTTAACAGTTTGACTTCTTCATTTTCGTTTAATCAGTTTCCACAAATTTCTATGTTGTTTTTGTGTTTGTTTACTACGCTCAAAGTGAAATGTTTGAATTTTCGAATTTTTCCGCACCAGAAGACTACACTCATTAAGAGCCACTCGAAGACTGGAAAAGACAACGGCTCCGAGACCATAAAATACTGTAACTATTCGTCGAGTTCCCGCCGCTCGTTTGCTAGAAGCAATTATTCGCTTCACACACAGATACTTTTTAGACACACACACGCGCACACACACTCACTCATGCATACATACACACATACGCAGTGGCATATGGCAGGCCGAGTTACCGCTTTATCGTAAAGAACATTGGCAGCGCCGAGACGCGCGATCAGTGCAACATGAAGTGCAAGCAGACTAGCTCATTGAGAATTTAAGTGACAGCGACAAAGCTCCGAAGCTACGAAGCTACCTTTGCATGCTAAGCAGAACGTGTACTTGGGCAGCACATACAGACACACACATAAACATGTATGCATAGCCGCAGTCATTTACATACATATGTACATATCTGTCTGTCTTGTGTAGCTCAAAAAAGCGGCGTATTTGAGCGCACTACCTAGTTAGCAGATACTTACATACATATGTACATCCACTCATACACTCGCCGTAAGATCGTGTTCAGAGTGCGTCGCTGCACGATTTCATGGGGTGGGTACTACAACAACAACAACAACACACATTAGTCACAGCACTATTCTTGCATTTTTCACTCATACACTTGTAAAGTGTTGCCAAGGCTGACTGGCCATCACTACCTACATTAGGGTGGTACTTTAGTTGTTTTGTGAAGTGGAAAATATATAGTATGTTTACGCCGCGATATTTATTTGTACATCAGGGTGTTTATTATTGCTATATGTTAAGAAAAAACGTTAAGTACGGTTGGACCGCAGCTACAATACCCTTCACAAGTCGTTCCCACGACAGTCAGGTCTGAGTAACCGGAACGCATCCAGGTTTTTATCTGGTTAAGGACTGGCAAATGGGCATCATGCCTCGAAATTAATTCAGTAATGTTTTCTACCGCTACAACAACGCTAACAACAACAACATTTCACAAGCACATTTCTTACAGCCACTATATATGTACATATGTATAATATAATATATACGAGGTGTGTTCAAAAAGTATTGCGAATTTTGTGTTTTTTCAAAAATTATTTATTTATTCATGAATATCTATTTAGTCCCCTTCAAAGTAATCCCCATGAGATATTATACACTTGTGCCAACGGTTTTTCCAATCTTCGAAGCACTTCAAAAAATCATTTTTTTTTTTTAATCTTCTTCAGCTCCTCCTTCGATGCCGTCTTTATCTCGTCAAGAGAAGCGTAACGTCGTCCTTTCATGGGCCTCTTCAGTTTAGGGAACAAGAAAAAGTCACAGGGGGCCAGATCTGGGGAATATGGTGGCTGCGGCATCATTAGTGTGTTGTTTTTGGCCAAAAAGTCGCGCACAAGCAACGATGTGTGTGAGCAGGGGCGTTATCGTGGTGCAAAAGCCAATTTTTGTTCTTCCACAATTCCGGGCGTTTCTGGCGGATTGCTTCGCGCAAATTGCGCATAACTTGCAGGTAATATTCCTTATTGACCGTTCTTCCCTGTGGCAAGAACTCATGATGCACCACGCCCCTGCAATCGAAGAAAACTGTCAGTTACGATTCGCGATACTTTTTGAACACACCTCGTATGTGTCTAAATCTATAAAAGGCTTGCATCCAACTGCAAAAATATTTTATGAATATTTTTATTTTGATATCGATAAATCAGTTTGAATGGCAGTTATATGTTATAGGGGTCCGATCTGAACGGTTTGATCAGAGATTGTACTAAAGCAACAGCTTCTTGTGGGGAAAAGGCCGTGAAAAGACTGAGAGAGCCGTACGTCAGTTCGTCACGCTGATCATTTATGTATAGGGTCCCCGCGTAAATTTCTGTGTGTTATAAACTTAACAAATGTTATTTAATATATGTAAATAAATATATATTTTCGATCATACACGAAGATCTACTGATTTTTTTATTCTTATCCCAGTTTTTCGTCAGGCATTTCTCGTATAGGCTCGATTTAAACTGTGAGTAAGCTCGAACTATCGTGTGATCCATTTCGAGGTTTCTTACTTTTTTTTAGAGAAAAAGCACATAAACTTCCAATTTAAATAGGAATTTTTATTATCATTCAAAAGAACATTCTTTCACATTTATTTTTTGAAAATTATCTCTTTCAAATATTGGTCGCAGCTACGTCTCAAATGATCCATTCGTTGAGTCCAATTTTCGATGACTCGTTCGAGCATTTTGTGAATGACACGCGTGATGTTTTGCTCCAAGACCTGAGTCGAACCGAGACTATCCGCATAGACTCAATAATGCATCTTAATGATTATGAGCTTCAATTTCAAGCATAAAATGTCCCCATTAACGGTTACGTTCTCATCGGTATAGTTTTTTAAGAAATATGGACCGATGATTCCATCGGACCACAAACTACACCAAACAATGTTTTTTCTGGATGAAATGGCAGTTCTTGAATCAATTCTGGTTGCTCTTTGTCTCAAATGCGGCAATCTTTCTTGTTTACATACCCATTGAGCCAGAAATTGGCCTCATCATTGAACACAATTTGGCTCGAAAGCGTCGGATCTTCTTGGAACTTTTTAGAAGCCCATAGAGAGAAGCGATGTCGCTTGGAAAAGTCCAACGGCTTCAGTTTTGCACAAGCTGTATTTTGTACGTTTACAATTTAAGATCACGACGTAAAATGCGCCAAGTCGTACGTCAATCCGAGTTGTTGCGAACGGCACCGAATCGACTCTGCACGGTCTTCGTGCACACTCTCAGCTATGGCTGCTATATTTTCTTCACTGCGTGTCGGGCGTGGTCTATTCGACCGAATATTATCCAATAATGAAGATGGGTGATGGTGTTGCGAATAAATAGTACGCCCCGTATGCGGATTATGTTAACTATAAGTTGAGCGAAGCGCTCGAAACACTTTCTTTACAGAACGTGAATTTTCATAATAAAGTTGAACGAAATGTAAACGTTGTTTAGGCATAAGTCCTTCCATGATGAAGGGTCAAACTGTATTGAACTGCAAAATAACATAACAACTTGACACGATTCACGGGTAATCTGTCAAAAAAAAGCTTATTGAAAAAAGTACCTCTACTTGGATCGCCTGGACTTAAAAGACTACAATCATACATGCAGACGGGCGTTTCCACCGAAAACCCCCTTAAGAAAACTTTGTATTTTTTTCGTTTTATTTATAATTTTATTTATTTCTGATAAACCAATATTAAATGCTTGAAATTTGAGATTTTTTAATATTGAAATAATAAGTATGTCCGCCGCATTCAGCTTGGTACCTTAAAGTCGATACAAAAAGTAAAGTAGACCAAGTTTAATGAAAAAATATCTTATATATGAAATATCCAAGAATGAGAATATCATCTCTAACATTAGTATATCAATACATAACTATCAACCAGTAATTCTGGATATGAACCCAAACTCCAAACTAACCTCAATAATATTATGTTTTTTTTAGCCGAAACTTTATTAACGACTTAGGCAATATGTACATACGAAATCTTTTCGCTCAGAGTGTACTTAATGTGATCCATTCAAAATTGTGTGAACAATATGTGCTGGTTTGTGTCTGTGTATTGGTTTACTTGTCCACATATTTAAAAGTATTTGAAGTTGCTTTGAAAACAAAAGCCCAGCTTAATATGCAAAGGTGTATCTTCCAATTACTGCATTGTTTTACAGTTTGAGGTCACTGACATGTCACCGCATGAAGCCTAGGAGGAAATGCAATCATCATTATGTGTGCTCCATATTCTAAACAGATATTTATGTTGAAGTTTTCTTGGTTTAATATTTTTTAGCTGCACGTGAATGAGTTCTTAACTTCATTACGATTATATCTTCTACGAAATTGTGTATATCATTCTTCATTATTTGAATTTCGAAAACTTGGAACTTAGAAGTGCTCCATTGCATGGGCATTTTAATCGAAAAACTTATTGCGACTTATACATACAAAATAGTTATGTTTTTGAAATTAAATTGAAAGAAAAATTATCGAAAATTCTACCTAAAAGGAGGATACACGATTTATAACAAAGTTTCATTGAAATCTCAGGACATCTGCAAAGAGTCCACCAAAGAAATATACATATTTGCTGCACGATGAGTTAAAACTTGAATAATCAAAATTGTTTCCTATAAATAATTAAACAACAAGAAATCGGCATATTTAGATTCACATGTTCATCTCTCAAAATAAAATATACGAGACCAAAATAACAAGTATGTGAGGTGACATCTAGTTTCGAAATATTTCTGAACTTTGTTAACCATAAAATTTACTTTTTATTTAGTTAAGATATTCATAACATAAATTCCATTGAATAGATCGAGCTGAATTTAAAGTATTTACCAAAATCTATTAAACATGACATCCATTAGTATGAATGTACATCATCTGAGCAATTAGGCACGGGCTGACAACAAAAAAAAAATTGCCATGTATTTTAATCAAAATTCGTATTATTGCCTTCAAAATTGGCTTCTGAGCTAATATAATACAAACATTTCGAATCACCGTTAGCTACATTGTTGGATAGTTTCGAGTAATATTTATAAATCCACGGCTCGTCAGCAGTAATGATGCGAATGAATGTTGCCAAGCGTCTCGTTTGAGACCACTACTCAACGTCGTTTCAGCAAAAGGTCCAAGCCTTTTTTTTACCATTGACACACTTCATATTCACAGAATTTTAAAAAAGCTTGTTGTTAAAATTTTTTTCCATGTTAAAAATCGGACAAACCTTTCGAGTGGTAAATAAACAGCACACTAAATGAAATATGCAGGTCAAACGTCACACGAACATAAAAAAAGGTTTTGCTGATCTAGGAAAGAAAGCTGTTGAAAATTGACAGCTGTCGATTCGGTTTGCACGATCAGCTGAATTAACTAATCCGAGTTAAATTTGATCAGATTAAATTTAACTAATCCGAGTTAAATTTGATCAGATGATATGTGCCTACATTTGTATGATAAAGTAATTATACGTTGGTCGATTTTCTGTTTAATCTGGTGTAGTGAATCAAATCAAGTTCCTTGAAATTGAATATATTATTGCTTTATTATAATAGTGAAATTTTCTGAAGAACCCTTTAGTATACAATTATTTGTCAATTAAGATGTCTTGGAAAAATGTTGTTCACATAATAGGACGAGATCACTCATAATCCAGTTTTCTATATGATTTTTCATACTATTGAGCTCAATTTCTCACTAATAAACTAATAATAAAACTGCAGGCTAACATACATTGTGGCAAAAAAGCATCCGGAAATTGGAATTAAATTCCCCGGGTAAATGACATATCAAAAGATTTTAGCTAAGTTGGTAGGACTGTCGTTCATTGATTATGGTGATTTAATTTTAACAAAAACACAAGCCTACGACTGGTATAAAGTTTTCAAAGACTTTCGCTCTGGGCGACCTTTGACTTTTTGAACTAATATATATGGTGTTTGAAAGTCATCAGGAGAGTGTTAGAGAAATAGCAAGGGCGCCCAACATCTTTCGCAAGTCCGTTCGAATAATTTTGGTAGATATTTGAGGTATGAAACGCGTTCTTTCTCTACTCGTCCCGCTAAAGCTGAATTTTTTTTTAGAAAAGAGGGCCGTAAACAGGTTTGGACATGCTTGATCGAGCAAACTCCGATGCCACATTAATGGAGAGCATTAGAACTGCCTATGACACATGGGTTTATGAGTCCCAAAGGACTGAAAAGGGGTTCCATCGAGCGGCAACTTCAGTTTAGAGAACAAGAGAAAAGCACACGGAGCCAAATCTGGTGAATACGGTGGAACCCCTTTTCAGTCGGTCGAAAAGATAAAAGAAAATTCGCTGAAGGAGCTAAAGGCCATCAAAAAAAGTCTTGTGAAAAGTGTTTCGAGACCGGAAAATAATCGTTGTCATAAGTGTATTACATCTGATGGGGATTACTTTGAAATCGACAAAATAAATATTGATGAATGATGAAATATTTTTTTTACAACTTGATTGCCAGGTAATTTTTTGTCACAATGTCTATGAGAAGGTAGTAACACGAAATACTTTCAGTACTTACACCAAATTCTAACTGTATTATGATTCCAATACTAAATATAGAACGGCTTTTTGTCTGTTGATAAAGCAACGCTCGTATTGTGTAAATCTGTACTTTATAAAAGGTAACTAAGTACATATCATATTCAATTCACCGAAACGCACACAAAGAGTGCATTAGTTTTACATTTACATTTGAAAAGGCCGGAAAAGCGAAGTTGGTTTTTTAGGTGTTAAGTCATTAAATGATAGTGAACCAAACAAGCTTGGAATATGTAATGAATGTGAATCACACAAAAGTATTAATTGTAGAAATAGATATAGTAAATAACTTTATGTATATAAGTATACTCACATACATATTTACATTACATAGTAGCACTTAACATTTCAATGGAAATCGTTTCATTTGGCTTACTTTGCTACTGTGAGTATTGTTAGCTTACAATTGCTTACTAGATTTGCTCGAAGTACAAGAACTAGTTGTCTATGTTTGGGCAAGCTTTATAAGGTCAATGCGAGCTTATACTGCTTTAGTGTACCCATACAAAAACATACACAAATACCTATACATATACTATACCCATGTGTCTATGCATACACAGTGTGTGGAAATAGTATCACTGGGTGAATTGTTGACTCCAATATCTGCAGAGTTTAATTTCCGTAGTTATAAAGAATAAAATATTCAAAAAAATAATTAATTTATTATTACAATGACAGAGATTCCTATCGGGTACTTCACGCACGTGCAGTTTTTGCCTCACCAAAATAGAGAATAACACACGAAGCTTTGTAATTTGAGTAACATGCATTTGGTTTCTCCTACGATCAAACATTTTTTGT
This sequence comes from Bactrocera zonata, assembly GCA_037783105.1. Classification (NCBI taxonomy): domain Eukaryota; kingdom Metazoa; phylum Arthropoda; class Insecta; order Diptera; family Tephritidae; genus Bactrocera; species Bactrocera zonata. The sequence continues at coordinate 1,233,422 of JBAWJQ010002376.1, forward strand.
GTGAGCGAATATGTGCACTGACTCATTTCTGTATATTAGGATATGTATGTATGTATAACATCTTTATAAACCATGTGGTGGCTTATACTAAACATTGGCAAGGGCACTAGTTCCATTTGGAACAATATTAGAATAACAGATAAATACCGACAGTTGAAGGGGAAATGAGACGCATTTGCAGATAAAAAAAAGGGAGAGGCCGATATTCGTGAGAACGAAGAGCTTGACAAGCTGGCCGACAGGGGTAGAAGGTTTCAAGCATACTTTCGTAGAACCCAAGGAGGTGATCTAATGACTGATGCCCAGAGAATACTAAAATTATGAAGGGAACACTTCTCCAGCCAGCTGAATGGCATTGAAAGCAGAACAGCAGGTGATGGCGAACCCGATCCCCAATCGATGACAATGGAGCAGACATTCCATTGCTCGACCATGAAGAACTTCGAGTAGCAATTACCCGTCTGAAGAACAAGAAAGCGGCGGAAGCCTGCCGGGCGAACTATTCAAACGCGGCGGCGAAGAACTGATAAGGAGCATGCATCCGCTTCTTTGTAGAATATAGTGGGACGAAAGCCTGCCTGCGTTTGGAATTTAAGTATGCTCTGCAGAATCCACAAAAAGGGAGACTCCCCAATCTGCGCCAACTACCGTGGGATAAGCCTCCTCAACATCGCGTATAAGGTTCTATCGAACACATTATGTGAAAGATTAAAACCCACCGTCAACAAACTGATTGGGCCTTATCAGTATGGCTTTAGAGCTGGCAAATCAATAACTGACAAGATATTCAAAATGTGCCAAATCTTGGAAAAGACCCGTGGAAAGAGAATCGAGGAGTCTGGTAGTGAACGAAGGCAAGACGAAATATCTGTGTGTATTATACAAGAAGACATTGCTATAGTCCAGTAAATTAAGAGACAGCGGTTACGCTGGCTAGGTCATGTTGTCCGGATGGACGAAAACACTTCAGCTCTGAAAGTATTGGACGCAGTATCTGCCGGTGGAAGCAGAGGAAGAGGAAGACCTCCACTCCGTTGGAAAGGCCAGCTGGAGAAGCACCTGACTACACTTAGAATCTCTAATTGGCGCCAAACAGCGAAAAGGAAGAACGACTGACGCTGTTGTAAACACAGAACAGTTTCCGAATTTGTATTAAAGAAAGAAGGCATAAGCTCTCTCTAAGTGAAAGCTTCTTAGGTTGTTATGCTGTGGTTAGTAAAGCACGTGCCGTCCTTCCGTACTTACACGTATCTGACGAAAGCTATGCCCGTGATGGTAACGTAGAAATCAGTTGTTCTTTATTGTTTTCATTTGAGCAATGTTGCAAGGTTCAGTTATCAGTTTTCATAATGTAAATGAACAAAACTAAAATCCTACTAATAATATGTAGACTATTTAAATAATTGTTTTAGACTTTGATTGTGAGCTAGTTTAACAATATTTCAAATAAATTCAAGTTTATTTTTTAATTACTGGCGACTCTGCGTCGTAAGAGATCAATCAGTTGACACGTTTCTACGGGGAAAAATTCAAATTTCATGGATATTGACGTTACGGATGGTAGAAGCGGTGGTGAGTTTTCATCTACAATATGCTCTCATAAAATAGGTCGAGTCAGCTGACATGGTATACGGTTTTGCGTCGTTGACTCATCGTAGCATTAGTCGGACATAAGGTCAATTAATATAACTCCATCGCTTTATAATTAGAAGACCTATATCAATTTGGTAAACTTATAGGCAACATAATTGGCCTTTTGGAGATAGATAACGGATCTGAATCAAATTTACTTAATGAATAGTACGTTGGATCGGATCACCAACGTCTTTCAACTAAGCTTTTGGCAACATTAGTCTGACTATTAAAAGATAACAAGAGCCTGAAGACGAAAGCATGAGAATATATTCGCTAGACCAAAACTAAGTTACCTTAACTACTAGAAAATATAATTTAATTCGGTAAAAAGAGAAATATTATTCATCTATTTGATATAATATATTTATGTTAAACCCTCATTTGAGAAAAAAAATTGAAAATAAGATTTAATCAATTTTCGGTTACTAAACAAAATGCCAAAAATATGGATCATTAGGAGCTAAATGAGGAGGTAAACATATGCGGTCACACGATTAATTTGGACAAGCGTGAATTATTTGAAGCGTATCTCGCTTCGATTAGCGAATACTTAATTATGGTATTGTGCGCAAATGATCTTTGTTAAAGAGTGAGAGAGAGAGAGCTGGTTGTGTCAAAAGGTGTGATAAAGAAGATGAAACGAGAATGGTGTTTTTCTTATGAAAATAAAAAATTGTAAATTGATACGAGTTATATAATACAAGATTGCCGAAAGCTTGAAAATATGAAAAAAAATTAATGGTTAAAAAAATAAACTTGTTGTTGCGTAACTGCCATTTAGATCACGTCTAAGGGTGAGCGCATTTTTCAATGTTATACGTGCTGTTTTCAATGAGGCACTATTTTTTTCGGAGTTGGACTTTTCGACTACTTGGTTTGCATTCAGTTCGGTTTGCCATTTCATAATGAACAAACTCTCTCCGGAACATAGTTCGAAAATTGTGCAAATTTATTATTCACTAGAGTAAGTTATTGCTGCTGTGGAGCAGAGTATCGCAGAAGACGCAAATGAGTCCATCCGACATCGTGCGTAGCAATTGCAGCTGGACCCATGCACTTTATGGAAGATTTTGCAGAAGGACCTTGGTTTGTGGGCTTACAAAATCCAACTCGTGCAAGAATTGGAGGCGAACAACCAACAAGCGCATCGCATATTCGATAAATGAGTCCAAAACGAGATGGTTACCGACCCCGATTTTCACAAGAACATTTTGTTCATCGATGCGGCGCATATTTGGTTGAATGGGTACGTTAATAAACCAAATTTTCGCATTTGGGATGATGATAATCCACATGACATTGTTGAGAAGACGTTACATCCTCAAAAACCCACTGCCGGCGAAAATGATTTTTTCAGTTTCACACACATTGAGACATAAGTGGGATCAATGGTTCTTGAAGTGCATCAAGGTCGTTCAACGCATGAATATATTGTGGATAAGTTGATTTATGGGTTTCGCCATCAATCCAAATAATACTGAGCTAGTTTTATTTGCCAGGAGATATAAAATTACTGATATGTATTACTTTTCCCTCGTTGGGATGCTCTTTCATTCCTGGATAGGAAGCTTTCATTCGAGTCAAACGTTGACGTTAATTTTGAAGAGTTGGGATTTCTCACCAAAAGTGATGTTCTGACTCTACGAAACCGAGGTTAAGCCAATGATGTTTTATGGGGTCGTTCTGTTGTGGAGTGAGCCAGCAAAGCACTATATGTGAGCCCCCAACAGGGACTTACTAAGATTTTTTCATAGCTGGCAATCTGGATCACTGTACGCGGACTCATCTCTTGACGTTTCCTTAACCGCTCACACACCTGCGAGGGATATGGAGCGAGGCAAAGTGGTTGAAAAATAAGTACAGTGAAAGGTGGAGACTTTTGTCGAGAGCCGATGAACATTCCATGTGCTCGTTAACTGTGACTGGCCCAGAGCAAACCGTAAGAGATCCGCTAAACTCTTTGTCCTTAGCAAATTCAACCTCGGCGAATTGTGGGTGTTTTGGCTTGACACTGTCCAATAGATTCACAAGGGTGTGGCTAAATATAGTATATGTATTGTCAAAAACTTTTTGCCAAAACTGTTCAGAGAAGGCGAGTTGCCTCCCGCCAGTCGGGTTTAAGTAATAGGAACGGGAGCAGATTTTTATCCGGCCAAGAGCTGTCAACTCGGCACTAATCCTCGAAATTACTTCATGAAATTTTTCGGTCGCTTTCGGTTCGGTGATTAAAATAACCATACCTTCGGCGAACCTAGCAAAGTGACTGGAATTGATACTAACCGCCTTAACATATACATATTTTTGATCCGAACCAAATTAGAAAATAGCTAGCTTTCATTTTCTAATAATAAATAAGGTAATTATGTCAAAATAGTAGAAAAATAAGCTCTACTGAGCTTATCGAGTTTTTGTTTTTCGCACAGTAGGCATTTAACACGCAAATACGGTCATATATATCGACATATACGCACACACTGATCTCAAAACAACTGTATTTTTAGCTAAAACTATAATTTTGGGGTTAATTAATGTCAATTGCAATGCAACGATATGTCAAAAAGCCAAAAAAAAAAAAAAAACAAGAAACAAAAAAACTAAACGGCGTTAGTTTTACGGGCTCGTCTGTCCCACGCCAACGCTATAATTAAATTTTCTGACATATTCCAACAATCAGCGGGTGCATTTAAAAATTACACATGTGAACTCAATTGCAATTAAAAATATTTGTTTGACATGCATGAGTACGTGCGTGCGTGTGTGTGTGTGTCCATGTATGTAAGTGTCAAGCTTCAATTGAATTAAGTGTAATAAAGAAGAGCTTTCATTGACATTCTATAATTGCCAAGATCAAACTAAAGATTGCGCTATAGAACTGAATAATTTAATACTTACCTTATTAAAAGAGTTCCGAAACCGAATTCGAAATTACGAAACTTTCATTGTTATGAACAGATCCTGCGCGGAATTGAAGCAGATGAAATTGGAAATTGCTTGTATTAATTTTTGTTGAACCAAATAAGACGAAATGCAGGCTTTGCCGAGGTATAAGAAACCCCTTGAAGGTACATAGCGTCGGAAATTTTTGAAAATTATCCTAAAAATTTTACGAAGTAATGGCTGTAATTCTTTGTTCAGCTTTGATTACACATTACAATTGATAAATAACATTTTTTGCTTTCCATTCCATTTTCATACCTTCGTATTTTCGAAAACTCGAAAAATTTTGGTGTTTAAAGGAATTTTATAAATATCTTCAATTTTGCTTTCAATATTTATTTTGTAGTACGATGTTCGAAATTTCGAAGATTCGTATTTTCGAAAAATCTGAACCTTTTGTTTTTTAGAGAAATTTCTGATTTGCTGGAGTTTCTTGTATTTCGATACTTCGAAAATTGGTATTTTCGAAAACTCAGAAACTTTTATTTTTGCTGATATGCTGGATTTTCTTGTCTTTCAAAATTTCAAAAATTTGTATTTTCAAAAAAATCTGAAACTTTTCTATTTGCCGATTTGCTGGATTTTCCTATAATTCGAAAATTTGAAAATTCGTAATTTCGAAAACTCAAAAACATTTGTTTTTGACGGAAATTTCTGATTTGCTGGATTTTCTTGTAATTTGAAATTTCGAAAATTGGTATATTCGAAAACTCAAAAACTTTTTTTTTGCTGATTTGTTAGATTATCTTGTATTTCCATACGGTTAATGCATGATATTTCATTGCCAATGATAATTATTAATGATTTTTTGTAGCAAATTTTCACATTGTTAAATGTGGTATTATAAATATTATGAATAGAAACATTTTTATTATCACTTAAGTATACATTTTTATTAAATTATTTTTATTTTTTCGTTGTCTTTTTAAAATGTTCCAGGTGATATTTCGCTATTTTGTAGGGAATAGTGCCAACACGTACTTCGTTCGTATTCAGCATGAGCGCATAGGCTTTGATTAAAGACTCATCCTGCTCGGCGGGCTCCAAATACGCGCCCAAGCCATTTATAAGCTGCAAGTAAATATTAGTTGGAAAAATTTTAGAATCTATTAAGAGACAAGCATTTACCAGCGATTCATCACAATTCAGATAACACAGCGCAGGCGCATAATCCGACCACATACGACGACGCCACTTACTGTCGTATTTCTGCGCCATTGGCACCAGTACTAAGGAACCGAATAATTCATCACCGTAGCTGGTGGCTTGAAAGTGATCAACGAATAAAGAGTACAAACTCTCGAACTTGCACTTGCCTGCAAGAAATGCAATTAAATTGTTGTAAAATAATAGCAGAGCTGTATTTTTATTCCTAAAACAATATCCTCAGAGTCAAATAATTTCCTATTGTGAGCGAAAAGCTCGGGTTAGCTCCTGAAACCATAGAAAACTCCCCTATATACGTTTATTGGAAGTTGTCAAATTGAATTCCGACTATAGAGATTTAAATACGACATACCAAAATTGTTGTTGTAACGGTTATCTAGTCTCTGTTAGGGTGGTAAGGTTCAGATAAGCTGTCATCGAGGTCATCCTACGGAAAGTCCAGGAAACATGCTGTTTAGATGGGTCGGACCATAGGGGGTGGGGTGTCAGATGTGTGGGGTTAAGTGGGTATGCAAAGAGGTGGTTAGAGTCATGCGGGGACTTGTTGCATGCTGGACATATGTTGTTATATCGTGATCGATACTGGATAAGTAGGAGTTTAACTTGCCACAGTATCCAGAATGAAGCTGCGCAAAGGTAACTCTCGATTCTCGCAGCAACTTGAGTTCTTCGTTTGCAATGTGTGATGGTTTGACCCCAAGCACGCCATTCACTGAGAGTTAGTCGGTGAAGGTGTTTATTTATGGCTCCACTGTGAACGAAGGTCAGTGCGTGTCTAAAGTTAGTTACGTCCGAAGTCTGGTCGCCGTATTGTCTTATGTTGTCGACATATTTGAGGAAGGACCCTTTGAAGCACCTTGGAGGCGGTCCCGTTTCAAGCAGATGACTGCAGGGATGATTTCTACGAAAACTCCCCAAACTGCTTGGAGAGGAGTTCATTATGCTCCTTAACTGGGACCAGCAGATGTTCGATAGGAGACATCAAGAAGCATCCTGTTATAGTCCGGAGTGTTTTGACTTGTCTGAAGCGTCTTCGTCTGCGTTTCACTGCATCCATACGACCATATTGGTGCGGCGTAGCCGGTCTTCTGCAGCCCTCTAACCTACCCATGTTATTGTTGTTGTAGCGGTAGAAATCATCATTGAAGTGGAATTGACAGTCCTTTGTCGGATTAAAATTCGGGTCCGTTAAGGTTATGAAGTCCCGGAAAAACCTTCTTGAGGTTATTTGGACTGAGTATTAGAATCCCATCCGACTGTGTGATAAGACGCACCGTTAACCTCTACACCAAAACGGTTCCAACCAAAGCATAAGAGCACCAAAAGGTTAAACGAAGAGATACCCCGAAGTTAATTTACCATTACATTGGGCGTTTAGTACTAATTAGCGAGTGATCCATGCATACTGGTGCATACATGGCGTTAATACATTGGTTATTGCAAATTCTCTTAAATTTCATATATCTTTAGTCCCGAAAATTAATCAAATCAAATGCTTACCTATGACTGCCTTATCCAAATCGAATGTATAATTCTGATATTTGTTATAAAAACGCAGCAAATGTTTACGCAACAACGGACGTATATCCTCATTCAGAAATTCACTTTCTGGGCCCATAAACGCAGTCATGGCATACATAAGCTCTTCGGTAGGCGTTACAATTTTCAAATTGGAACTCGAATCCTCCAACTCAGTGACGAGTGTGAGAGTCATTTCCAAAATATCACGTTCTAAATGATGCAGAAATAATTTATAAAAAATCCATTGTGATATAAATAACTATTTGCAATAGTTTACCAGAGAAGTCCACCGTTATTTTTTGTGGCGCATTATCGATGAAGTTTTGTAAGATGATTTTGAAGAAAAAGTAAGGCCAATCACGCGTTAAAACAGCGCTAGTGTGTGATGACTTGGTCAAGCTCAAATTCGACGGCTCCTGAGGGAGTAAGGAAATTATTTTGTTTGTTAAAATAAATGTGAAGCGCCAAAAAAACTCACCACAACAATGTAGTGCGACTGCGCCAAGCTGACAAAAATCTCCTTCCATTTGCTTAACGCCGACTCAGACACATTTAAATACTGCGTATTGAATATTATGCGTTCGAAGAGTTGCTCTATCTCCAGTATATGCTCGGCGCCGAGACAAGACAAATAATTATAGACGAGCTGTAGTATTTGCGAGGAGTTGAAGTGCTGCAGCAATTCACTGCAGCCCAGCAACTTATAAACGAATTGCACTTCGATTTTCGTGTAGAAGTTGCTGCACAAATAATGATTCAAATTGTTGGAGAGCAAAGTGAGATATTGTACAAAAGTATCCGCTATTGGTGGCGTCATCAAAGCATCTAATAGTGGCTTATGGGCTTCATTATGGCTTCGCGACATTTGTAATTCGATGTGAGACCACAGGGTGTTTAGTAGAAAAACGCTATATGCTTGCGGTATAATCAACTGGGGACCGTCCTCATGTAACAGCACTGCGCCCACATTAGGTAACGGTGTATGCACATAACGGCGATCGCCTGATTTGCGTAAAATTGCAGAGGAGGTGCTATTTGCATGGAATAGTGTGTATTTAAGCAATGAAATAAATTAAAATATATAATTTTTTGTACTTACATTAATTGGTGGACACAATTCTTAAACGATGCGGAAAGTAAAAAATCACGCAAATATTTCGTAATAAATTCTTTAAAATATTTATGTTCATCGCGTTGTATTTGCCAATTGGCGACATGTAGGCAGGCGCTGAGAAGAGTTGTTTGGGAGAACTGAAAAAAAGTTAGGAAAATTAAATTGAAAAATTGTAATTAAAAAAATATTAGTTAAAAAAACTTAATAATAAAAAACTAATTAGAAAAAAATAATAAAAAAAAATAATTAAATTTAAATAATAATTATAAAACAATAATAAGATCAAAATAGTAATAATAAAAAACTAATTAGAAAAAAATTAATTAAATAATGTTGACAAATTAATTAAAAATATATATTAAAAAAATATATATAAAAAAACTTTCATGAAAAAAATAATCTAAAATAACAATGCAAAAACAAAAAAAAATATTGAAAAAAATGTATTTAAGAAATTACAAATTAGAAAGATTAAATAATAAATTAATTTTAAAATATAAAATATGTGTGTACTTTGATTTTGAAACAATAATTTAATTGAAACAATAATAAATAAAAAATAATAATAAAATTAATTTAAAAAAAAACTATTAAAAATAATAAAAAAAACTTTATTAAAAACACATAATTTAAAAAAGTAAATGTAAAAAACGTAATTAAAAAAAATAATAAAGGAAAAAAATGTATTTAAGAAAAATACAAATTAGAAATAATTAATTTTAAAATATAAAAAATTTGTACTTTAATTTTGAAAAAAATAATAATAATAACAAATTAAAAAATTATAATAAAAAATTTAATTAAGATAATCAAATTATAATCATTAATTAAAACAAAATGTTTGTATTTTAAATTTGAAATTAAAGTGAATTTAAAAATAAAATATCTACAAAATTATTTAGTTACACATTAATTTTAAATTTTTTTTAAATCAATTTAAATAAACTTAAAATTTAAATTTTTAAAATAATAAAAAAAATTTATTCAAAAAAATTATCTAAAACAATAAATGTAAAAAAAATCATCAAAAAATAATAAAAATAATGAAAAAATTTTATTTAAGCAAATACAAAATTGAAATAAATTAATTTTAAATATAAAAATATGTGCACTTTGATTTTGAAAAAAAAAAATTAATAAAAAGACAATAATAACAAATTAATTGTAATAATAAAATTAATAAAAAAAAATATTTATACAGAATTTGATTTAAAGAACTGTATTAAAAAAAATAATCTAAGAAACTTATTAAAAAAAAACACATAAAATAAAAATAAAAAAAAGTATTTAAGAAAAATACAAATTAAAAATATGTATATTAATTTTAAAATATAAAAATGTTTGCATTTTGATTTTGAAACAAAAAACATGCAAAAACAACAATAATAATAAAAAATTATAAAATTATAATAAAATTAATTTTAAAAAGCTTAAATAGTCAAAAATTATTTAAAAAAAAATTAATTAAAAATTAATAAGATTTAAATAATTAAAAAAATTAAATTAGAAAGAAAAGTATAATTATTACTTAAAAAATTTTTGTATTTTAAATTAGAAAATAAAGTGAATTTTAAAAATAACTAATTTCTCAATAAAATATAAATGTAATAAAATGTTGTACAATGTCTACTTCACCTCGGTAACATCGCTTCGTGTTGCACGATAAAACCAGGCGGAACAGCATTTATTAAGCATTTCGCTCAACATATGATTTGACTTCGCACTGCAGGGCTCACTGCTAATTGCCATCAATAAAGCCGAAGCGTGTTGTCGCAGCAAATACGGACCGCCCAACTCGAACTTTAAGTAATTGCAATGCCACTGTAACATATTATAGAAGGCGGAGTCCAAACGGCTGCGCTTGTCATAAGCGGAAAAACGCAACAAAATTATTATATAAGGAGTACATGATCATTTAGGAGTTGTTGGAGTATATAAGCACATGTTACGGAATCCAGCACATTTCTTTGTAATTTAAAAACTGCACAATGAACACCAAACAGTTTGTATTTCTCGCAATTATTTATCAATATACATTCTACACAGGAGTGACCACTGTGAGTAACGGCATAAAATATTTGTAATATATTTTTAAAATTATTTCTTGTAATTAATGCCGATAAACAATAGCTGGAGGTGCCCAAACATATGGTAGCAGGTGCAAAGAAATTGACTAGTATATGCATAAAGGAATCTGGTGTCAGCGAAGGTTTGTAGATAAATATTTTTATGAAGAAAGTTTATAAAATATTTTTACAGATTTATTTAAGAATATCAGGGCGACGGGAGAATTGCCCAACAATCAAAATTTAAAGTGTTTCATGCATTGTGTGCTGGACAAAATTGGATTGGTAAGAGATAGACGAGTAAAATAAATAAAGAGAAAAAACAAATAAAAAAAAGTAAATAAATAAAAAATAAATAAATAAAAAAATAAAAATCATAACAAATTGATAAACAAAATTTTAAAATAAAATAAAATTAAAAAAACTTAAATTAATAAAAATAAAAATTAATTAAAAACTTAAAACAAAAAATAATTAATTGATTTAAAAAATTAGAATAATAAAATAAAAAGACATAATCATTAAAATTTAAAGAAAAAAACTTTAATTAAAAATAAAAAACTTAAATAAATAAAAAAAATTTAATTAAAAACTTGAAACAAAAAATAATTAATTTATTTAAAAATGAGAATAATAAAATAAAAAGTCATAATCATTAAAATTTAAAGAAAAAAACTTTAAATAAAAATAAAAAACGTAAATAAATAAAAATAAATTACATAAAATTAATTTAAAAAATAATAATTAAGATGAGAAACGAACAAAATATAAAAAATAAAAATAATAAAAAAAGTAATAATTAATATTTAATGAAAAAATATGTAAAATAAAATTACAAAAAAAACTTAAATAAATAAAAAAATTATATACAATTAATTTAAAAAAATAGTTAAGATGAAAAACATACAAAATATTAAAAATATAAAGTACATCATACATATAGATTAAAGAACAATATTAAAAATAATAAAATATATAAAACATTAAAAGAGGAACAGTCTAACAGAATAAAAGAAATAAATTAAATTAAATAAAAATATTAAAAATGTTAAGTAAAAAAATATAAATAAAATAATATTATACAAAATAATAAAGCAAAAAATTATAAAAAAAATAAATATATAATTTATTTTATTAATAAATATATTCAAACAAAAAATATAAACAACATATTATATAATAATATTATAAAAAATAACAAAGCAAAAAATTATAAAAAAAATAAATATATAATTTATTTTATTAATAAATATATTCAGAAAAAATATGTATATACATATGTATGTCAAAAACATAAAACTGGTAAATAATATAAAAAATAAGGAAAAATTAATATTGGAATAATCCCAAAAATATAAAAAACATAAAGTTTAAAAAATAAAAATAATAGTATACTAAAAATATAACCATAAAACAAGATTAAAAAATAATAATAATAATAGTAAAGAAAAAATATAAACAACAAAAAAATAAAAATTTATAAAACACAACATAATAAAATGGATTAATCTAAAAAACCCACTAACAACTACACTCAATTTTTAGATTGATGGTGATAACATCGTGCACTTGGATAATCTCATTGAAATAATGCCACCCGAGTTTGTGCCGATAATAGAACAGTTGCACACAACTTGTGGCACAAAAAGTAAGTAAACTTGTGTTTACATGCAATTTAAGAACTAATAAAAAGCTATTTTAAACAGGTGGCGCTGATGGCTGCGAAACGGCATTTTTAACAATAGAGTGTTATATAAAAAAAGAGCCAATCATATCAAAAATGTTGTTTTCAACATTTGCGGATTGATTTTGGAAATCAAAATAATTAAATACGTAAATAGTAAAACGGATGTATTAAAAATTAAGCGCACCTGTAAAGCGAATCGTCAATACGCAGCAGCAGCAGACAACGCACAATGCGCAAGCACTCAATTTGTACTTTGATCATGGCATCCTAAAAAATAATATATAAAATACATAGCATTAAATAATTGTAAATATATATAAAAATTATATTTAACTACTTTAATATCGCTGCGGTACGACAAATAGTTGATCAGTATTTCCGACAGCTGCATATTCATCAAGTGCACAGCGATGCCGAGATTTTGTGTAATTAAAATACGCATGAGTTTTAGGCATAAGAATTGTGGCTGATAATAAAATTGCGGCGTAGACAAGTTTGGTTCTATGAAAATAAAAAAAAAAAAAACAAAAATAAAATTAAATTATTTATTTCGCTACTCACACAGTACACAAGCACTACTAACCCGAGTGCGCCAAGTCTGGCAAGAAATACGCGAAGAGACACTGCATTAGTTCGTTATTGGCGACAATTTTTTCTGCAATCTCCTTGTTTGTGCGCGCCAAGCGTATGAGCAGTTTTAGACACGACGTAACTGTGCTATTTTCCGGCTTGACAGCGCTCAAAATAAAACTAATAACAAAATATTAGTTCACTAAATGTATTTTCACTAAACCAAACACTTACTAGATGCGCTGCAGAATATTTGTGCGCAACAGGCATTCAATGAGATTAGTTTCCGCTAATTGAAAATCGCTCATGGAAGTTTTACTCTCATTTTCCTGCTCTTCGAAGTCACTACGAAACATGGAACGATTGCTTTCGTCGTGCATTTGTAAATGTTGCATTTGTTTTTGTAAATTTTCTAACGCATTCAGATCTTTAATATCAGTACTCATGTCGGCTGACTCCAAACTGGGTTGCCAATGACAGCCTGGATTTTCGAAAATGAAGTCCAGTAAAGTCTATAAAAATAGATAAATAAATAAATCCTAAAATCTGATACAAAATCATAAATACCTCATCTGCCTCGTTGTAAAAGAGAAAAGCTAGCGCTCTTGACACGACCTCCAGCACGGCTGGTGTATTATCATCAAGTCCGAGACGCAGTAAGAAGAATATTTTCGAAATTGGCAACTCTAAGACACCGTCATAGAAGCCTTGGTTGTATATGCTTAGAATACCACCAATTGCACCGAATGCCGATATGCGTTGTTGCATAATATTCGAGCTAGATAGATAATAATTTACGAATATAAAGCATAATTAGATGAAAATTCGAACCAATACAAAATAATTACAAACCGTGCCAAGCGAAAAAGTTCTTGCAGCGTGTAACCGGGTCTATGAGGCTCATCTCCGTGTAGATAAAGTTCTCTGTCATCTTTTGCGGGAGAATTGCTAGCAGGCACCACTTCTGTGGTGGATGTATTTTGAACCGAGTATGGCAGCAATACACCTTTCCAGTCAAAACGCGCCTCAAATTGTTCACCCGGCTTCACATTCGCCGTGCTTTCTCCGATATCACGCATCCATTTAAGCTTATCAGTCTCAACTACATCGAAGTGTACCCAATTTTCCGCCTCACTTTGTTGTAATATATCATATGCCGCATTGCTGGGTGTTATAACGGAACTAACATCCATAGGCTCTTGTTTCTCAAACTTTTCAGAAGGTTTAGTTTCAGTAGTAGTGCTTATAGCACTTGAAGGAAGCGATTGATTTGATTTGTCTTGTCGTCGCTTTTTCAGCAATTCCAAGAGAGTGGGGTCTACAGTAATTAAGATTTGGATAAATAACTAAATTTTGTACACAAAAGCTAAAAGTTGGAAATATTTGATATAAGCATTTACCTATTGAATTCAATAGTTTCTCCCTTTCTGCTAAGATGTCATCTCTACTCATTTTGCTCAAAACATCCAAGTTTTCTTTATGCACTTCTGCAGCAATTGAAGAATTGCTGACTATCACACTTTCGTTACCATACATCTTGCTCAAATCCTCTGAGGGTGCCGATACTTGGTTTTTCAAGGGCTGATTTTTACTTAGACCACCAGATGCAAATATACTTTTGCCAGTCTTTGTAGATTTCTAGAAATTCATTAAAATTCGTCATAAAAAACTTGAGCTTATTTTGATATATCTTTTCACTTACTTCCAATGTGGTTAATTTGATTGTTGGAAAGCCTCTATTTTCTTCAACGTTCACTTCTTCATTTAGCATTGGGGCATCGAATTTTTTCTCTACAATATCTCCAAGTACTATTTCACTAAACTTTTCTACATTGCTTGTGTCCAAATTTCCAACAATCTTCTCTTGTATTTCTCCTAGGATTTCCTGCTTGACAGTCGGAACTGACGCTGAGCTATTAAGCTTCTGCTCTGCATTGTCATTAGCACTATTTTCACTTGCCTTCTGGCGGCTCCTTACAAACAACGATTTTTTGGTTTCTATATATTAAAATATTTAATAAATATGAATAAACACTTTCATTTAAATTAATATATACCTTTTGGCACTTTAACGAACTGCGCTGCCGGTTGGAGTTTTGGATTTTTCGCCCGTTGCGATAAAAACTCATTTTGCATCCGCAATATATCCTCTTCGGTTTCACCACTCTGTGGTCGTTTTATCATTTTTAAACCTTATTATTTCAATAAAATGCCTTTTAAAGGTTCAAATAAGTTTTTAAGAATTTCACATTTATTTCGCTCGAATGCAAATAAACAATTCCCATATGATATTTTGGTGTTGCCAGCTGCAATCGAAATAATTGTTTTTGTGAATATTTGCGAACGAACATTTTATCATTCGTTCGTTACCATTTAACCCTTGTTATACGAAATAATATATGTATGTAAATGTTAATTATATTGGATGATACCCATACCCATTTTATTGCGGAAATACTGGGACGGTATGCTAATATATTTTATTATTATTTATATGATATATTTTAGGTCTGTTCCAGTTGAGTGGACTCAGCTTTGTGAGAACTGTGATGGGAACCGACTCCTCTTTACTTAGAAATTCCAAAATAGAATGTTGTTGTTGTTGTTGTAAAGGGTACCTAGTCCCCGTTGGGATGGGAAGAGTTAGTAAGTACAAGTAAGTTGTCATCGGTGTCATCGTTCGACGGGGTCAGACCAATAGGGGAAGGATGTCAGATGAGTAGGCTTAGGAGGACATGCAAAGAGGCTAGTGTCATACGGGGACTCATTGCACGCTGGACATACATATATATGATACGTCACGGTCTATTCTGAATAAGTAGAAGTCTCTCGGCAACTCGAGCTCTCATCTCAAGGAGGTATTTACAGCTGGATACAAATCTGATTCTCGTACGAATGGCATTTAAAGTAACTGTCTGCTCTTTTGGGCTTAAAAAGAAGGAAGGACATCCTATGTAACACAATTTCATGTCTTCTAATAAATTTATTTAAAATATTTTTAGTTTCTCAAAGGCTTTTGAAAAAAAAAAAAAAAAGACTTCTTACATTTTATTTTCAACTATTTAAACGTGGTACCCCCATCGGCTAAGCACTTGATCAACGAATGTTGAGCTATAATTGTGTCCTTGTGGGGCAAAACTGCGATTTCAAAAAACATTTCAATACCTTCCTTAAATTGCTCAATTGCTTCCGGTATGTTTTGCTTGTGCATGTCCTCAGCGGCTTTCCGATAGAGCTCCTCTATTTGAATCATCTTTGCTACACTCGTTTTCAGCGAAACATTTTTTCGACAACGCGCACAGCGCACCTCCTTGGATATATCCTTCGGGAACTTCAACACATTTGGACAATTTGCAGTGAGACAACGGAAACGAACTTGCTTATCGATTTTCTGTATTGTTGGCCAATTCTCTTGACAGGCCATACATTTGCAATCGAACAGGTAGCGTCCACGCAGTGATCTTTGGCGCTCCTTCAAATTTGTTTTGGTGAAAATCGGTCCGTAGTTCTCAGCTATCACTTCGTTCGGCTGATGTGGCTTAATGGTTGTCAACACCAGTTTCTTTCCAACAAAGTAACGCGCCACGCTCGGCCAGCACTCGTGATTGAAATAAGCGCCTGTCGCATAGATGGCGGCCCCCACGTAAACAACTTTAGAGCCCTCGAAATGATGTTCCTCGGTTATTTTAGTCTCAAACACTTCGTGCGCGTTGTATTGTAGCACCTGCAACAGTCCAAGGAGTGCGGCACCAACCTGCAACTCAACAGCAGTTGGATTCACACCCTCACTCTTACGACGTCCAAAGTATTCCGCTTTCTGCAAGCAGCGCAATAAGAAGCCGGCCATCAGTGAACGTTGTAAGTAGTCTTCGGCTTGTCGGCTCTCAATATGCGCACACAGATGCTCATACATTGAGTTCGCATCATGGATGGCACTCTCCACACTCGATGCTTGTGTGAATACACGTAAGGCCAAGTAGCAGAGTATCGACATGCCGGAACCTGAAAGATAATGAAGAGGGATTCGGTTTTAACAAACTTAGATATAAATATTAAATTATTTAATAAAGCAAAACAATTTTTGAAGATATTTGTGGATCCTTAATTATTATCTCGGTAGACAGATAATACTTCGCTGAATTTGGACTATAATAGATGCATTCAGGGGAGACTTCGCTACAGAAAGGCTTAAGAAAAATCACTGCGACTTGTCCACCACTGGCTCTATCTATATCGACCGGTTTTAACAAAGACGTTTTGACAAAAATCAAAAATAGGGCACTTGGATACCAATAACTTCCAGAATACGCTCATTTGACGTGATTATATTTGTGAAGAATTCCATGTGATTTTAAAACAGTGATTAATCATAATAGTAGGCAGTACTTGTAGTACTTCGTCACATCAAAATAACATTTCGGTGGCCGATTTGGGGCGAAGGCATGGATTCTGGAGCGGGCACAAACTAGTTAACTAATCTAACTTTTCCTGACTTAAATATATTTAGAATCGTTGAAGTCGATGGTAAATCAGAGAAAAGTCCCTTCAACCATATGTAATATTTTCGAAAACCGACCCTCTCGAGCTTGACTTGTGTAGTACTGGCTTTCAATTATTAGATTTGAACAACCGATTCTCATTTCCACGAAGTTGTACAACGCTATATTGTCTTCACTAAGAGATTCTCTCAATAGACATTAAAAGATCGAACATCTAAGGAGACCTCGACAGATTGAAGTAAAAACTGAAGAATACACTAGTATACTTTGACTTTCAGAATGCCTTGCCATATAGGGACGGTAGTAGGGGATTTAAGAACGAGGATCACTATGCCGAATTTTCGGAGATTTGATAACAATGCTAGTACAGTTCCATTTCGGATCAGAATTATTTTTTTAAGATTATTAGGTTTCACGTTCATTTGCTTTAGGACTATTTAGTTTCCTTATAATAAAACACTGACCTTTGGATAATATAGTGTACTAAAAAACGTAAAAAATAACATATTTTTTTTGCATCGATAGAGCTGCAGATGGATCCTATATTACTTAGAGATATCGTGCCTTCTTGCGCCAAAGATCGGTGCGTGATTAATTTTTACTTTAAAACCAATGATCTCATTGTGTTCCAGGGCATTAACGCGTTTCATAGCAACGTAGCATTTTCTTTAGTGTAAGTATTTCACACATTTTTTTTGAACCTCGTTAATTGGTACCTTAATGAGCTACTAAATTGTATAACTCGAATGCGAAAATAGAAACGTGATTTACATTACCTATGAAAAGATCCATAAAGTAGCATTCAAAACGATGATAACTGTCACATGCCTCTCCCATGCACTGCGCAGAGCAGAAAGCGATTCCAGAGCAATTAACACATGGCACTGGAGTAATTAACCTGTAAATGTAGACTTTTAGTGCTAATGCATTTCAATTTGTAGAAAATGTAGCATTAATTTGTGTAAATATCTCTACGTATAACTGTTAACTAACCATTTTTTATTACCAAAATAAAGAGAAAAAGCCTTGAGAGACTACAATGTGATACAACAGAACTATAATATTTGGTGAGAACTTGAGTTTAGAGGTTATTTTATCTACCAAAAGTATCTGTAGAGGTAAAGTGAGAGAAAGTGGTCTAATGTGTAATTTCCAATTGGATTTACGTATCCGAATTTTTAGCTTTTTTTCTGATTTTTTGAGAAGGTTTTGTAAGAGAAATGCTCTTTCAAGGCGCTCTAGTATAGTAGAGTCATGGCATTGTTGAGACGGATCCACCTTACAATTGGCCGCTTGCTTTGAAATACTTCGATTCATATCTACTTCTGCAGCCTAACCGTCTTAAAGTTAGACAAGAAAAACGAGTAAATCGCGTTCGAAGTATTTAGATGAAGTAGTCTCTCCCTAACTTATTCGACTATGCAGGAAAATTGAGTTCGAAGTGGTGAGCTGAATTTATTCCTGTTTAAATCTCAAAAGGTATTGAAACCTCGAAGCATTTGAAGACTACTCACAGGGTTACAGTACTTTGATCAATATAAAGTTGAAAGCTTTAAAAGAGTGGTCTCAAGTTGTGAGCTGTGAGCTTCCTTGAACTACATTACTACAAGTATATAAAAACACTTGATAATAAATCTTGAACTCGTACATACCTCTCGAAACAATGATGACAGTGACTGCCATAATAATTAGGCGATAAACATGCGGCAACCGGATTCTCGCAGAGCACAACGTCACCGGTCTTCAAATGATCACCAGCAACCATGAAACGGCCTCTCTCTTTAGTCTCCGCTAACTTCACTAGATTAGAAGCACCACGTAAGTTGGCATTTTCACCACCCGCCAGAGGTGGTGCCACGGCTGATTCAATCTTTTCGCTAGGTTTTATAAGTGACAGTTCCTTACCGAAGGCGTCTCTTAAGGCAATATTATTACCAGAGAGTTTTTCGGCAATTTTCAAAGATATTTCCGAACGCGCCGTTTCACCCATTACTGGAAGGAATAAGAATGTTAAATAATTATATTTTTATCCATTTGTTGGGATTTTATGTAGTTTAGAAATTGGATAGCTCAAGCTCAAAGCAAAGCTGCTTCTGTGAATCGGAAATCAATTTTTCACACTTACAAGCATAAGCTTTCGCCAATTTGATATAATAATCGACATTCTCCTTCAGCTCCAAACCATAGTTTGCGGCTAGTTTAAGATCACTCATGGCAGCCTGACCATTACCCAAATTAATAAGAATTGCGGCACGAGAGCGATAAGCCATAGCCAAACTGAGACCGTTATCCACAGCCAGATCCACATCTATAAATGCATAGAGAGGGAAGAAGTAACTTTAAGACTTCAGAAGTACATAAAAGAAAGCACTCGCCCACTCACCTTTCGCCGGTGCACGCATAACGGCCAAATTGGCAAGTGCCAAGGCTTGTTTGAAATCGCCCAACAAATTGAATTTATCTGCCTGTGCGCGCCGTTGCACCGAAAACAGTCCATCTTTGCCTTTGTAGACCGGCGCGACATTTTCCAACACACCCAAGACCGTATCACATACCTCACGATCGCTGAAGATCGACAATATACGCGCTTCGTTCGATTTCAATTGACTGAAATAATGCTTCAACCACTTGTCACTGCAGCCTTCTTTCACCTCCAAAAAGAATTCGTTGAAGAAGCCCTTCTGATCGGACTGCACGGTGCGTGCGCTGCAGATTTGCTGATAAGAAATGTCTCCCATCTCCATACTGTACAATGTGTGGGTATTAAATTGTGTGTGCTTTGATTTTCGAAAACGTTTTTGAATTGGAAAACACTTGTGCGTGCTTTAATAAATCGAATTGTTGCTGAGTTAATATTATTTCCTGTTCAATTGAAGATCATTTCAGACAGCTGTTGATTCCTTCAGTTTTCTTACTTAACTTTGCGCACTAAAAGTTTTGTAGTTGCACTTCTAAATATCTAAAAATAAATACTGTGTTTTTCTTTCCAAAATTCTGAGTGAATGGAGATTATTGTGAATGCAAGTTTTTCAAAAACTATCTAAAATATTCACAATATTCAACTGCTGGCAAGAATACTATTTCGTTTGATTAGAAATTAGAGATCGGGGTACAGTACGTTTTGTAATATTTAAGAATTTGTTTTCATATTTTTATTCAAATTAGTTTAGTTTGTTGTGGGCTCCAAATAAATTTTGAATAACTTCAAAGTCATGTCTTCAAACAAAATTACATTGATTGTCCCCCCAAGCAGGACGTTTTTCCGATCGGAAATTCGCCACAACCTAACCTAAAGTAAACTCAAAATGTATATTTATTAATCTTAGACCAAAGGCTTGACACGGAGATTAAACAGTCTAATCCAATTCGAGGTTCCCTACTTTTTCAAAGAAAAAACACAGAAACTTCAAATTTAATGGGAATGAACATTTTTTGGCATTTATTTTTTCAAGATAACCCCTTTCAAATGTCTATGATCCATCCGTTGAGTCTCACCGAAGTTTTCTTTCAATAAATCCATTGATTGATGCGATGTGTGGGAAGTGGTGCTGTCTTGTTGAAACCAAATGTCGCCGATCTTCCATTTCATGCATCAAATAGTCCGTAATCATTGAACGAAAATCGTCGCCATTGACGGTTAAGTTCTCATCGCCATCATGTTTTAAGAAATATGGACCAATGATTCCACCGGTCCACAAACCACACCAGACCATTGTTTTTTCGCATCTTCTTAGAACTTTTCAAGAGAGTTTATAGCATTGCCTTGATCAATAGGACATATCAAATTTCGTGAAGATTAAGTGAAAAGTCCTCGGCCTACCAAAGTGACTTTTTTTTTTTGGCAAAAGGGTTAGGGTAACTTTTCGGTACGAGTTTTGTAGTACAATTTGTTCTTTCCTTTAAAATACGCCTTAGTTTATTTGACGAAAATTTCTTTCCAGCGTGCATTTTTTTGAGATCTGAGAATAGAAAATAGTTGGGTTGGGGGTAGATTTGGAGGATGGATACGAAGCGCAATTCACGGATTTTTCTGATCGTTTTCACTGGACTGTGACACGGTGCATTGCCTTTGTGAAATTGCACTTTCTATTTCTTCAAATGCGACCGTTTTTCGGCGATTTCGTCCTTCAAATGTCCAATAACTCTATGTAATAGTCGCTGTTGATGGCCCTTCTTTTTTCCAGGCAGTCAATAAAAATTATGCCATGCGCATCCCAAAATATAGACGCCAGTGGACTGTTGCGTTTGTCCACGCTTTGGAGTGGATTCATCGTGTGCAGTCCACTCGGATTGGACTTGGGATTGAAATGATGGATCCATGTTTGATTCATTGTCACATATCCTCGCAAAAACTCGGGTTTTCTATGCTTGAACAACTCCAAACACTGCTCCGAATCATCAACTGGTCGTAGTTTTTTGGTCAAAAGTGCACAGAGCTTTCTCATACCCCAATAATCGTGAATGATGTGGTGTGCACATTTTGTTGATATCTTTTGAGTATCTTCCCTTTCTTATACCTCATTCAAAATTATTTTTCTGGAATTTTTTTCGTCGGTCCCACCACAACTGGTGTTTCTAAAGAGATCTAATGTTATCAGCATGAAACATATGTACACTTATACTCCATACACCCATCTCGTTTCCAGTTGCAGCTTATCACGAATATTTGATATCGGATGTATCACAAGCAAATATACGCCTTCATATCAGAAAAGTGTCTGCGTCACGTTGTTATTATATCCATAAATTATAAGATGCTGCCTTTTACGTCTTAGACGACCTCTACGTGACGTCTACGTCTAATAAATAGCTGAACTAATTCACACGTGAGCTCTTCGCATGCAGAATATTTGAATATTTAATATTTGGAAACATATTTCGACTTTAAAACAGCTCATAACCGATGTGGCTCAAAACCAGTCTATAGATCATAGTGCGTAGCTGTAAAGATGATTTCTGTTTCTTGCTGCAAATTTATGCTTTATAAAGTATATTAGACTAGTTGTCTTAATTCGTTAACCTTTGGCAAGTGAGAAATCGAGTAAGCGACTTAAGGTCTTTTGTGCCCTCTTCTATGTCACAACGACTTACTTAGCCCCAGCATATTGATAAATTCCAATATACTGCTATGTGCTATTGAGGGGTACCTATTTGGTAATATGGATGAAAGGGCCTTTATACTGCGTCTGCATTCAGTCAATTAGCAGGTGTTCTAGAGTTTCAGGCTTCATGTCGTAGAACCGGCAGTTCAGGTCATATCATGTTGGTGGATACTACGGAGCGGGCGAGTTCATTCCCGGCAATACTTTTGTGACCCAGATAAGGTGCACTTGGTTACGATCTCTCCGACATTTTCGAGCCGTTAGTGTACCACTTGTATGTACTACCTTTAAATCGAAAGTGGAATCATTCCATACAGCCTTGATTAAATCTTTCACACGCTGGAAAGTGATTATTTCACCTCTGCCAAACCCTTTTGCTATCATTTGAAGCAGTGTGTATTTGGCGACCTGACCGATTACTAGGTGAAAATGCTTTATCTACATGTAAACTACGCAGAACAAATTCCTACGTTTACTGTTTTAAAGTTTTATTATTCCCGGAGATTTATTTTTGTTTTGGTTAGCGTTGAGAGTTGATAAAAAGTGTTCATATACTCACTTAGAATGGGCAATCAGTCAAGGTGCTTTATTTGTAGACTGTTTTCTGCTTTCATAATATTTTTTTTCATAATTACTTTTAATGTGTAACGGTAACTTGTTGATTGAAGCGGTAGTAAATATTATTACTTTCCAATTAAATTGATATGGATATGCCATACATCATTTTATAGGCTTTTAAAAGACGTTCAATTTGATAACATTCATAAAGTAATAAATTAGTATTGGTAATAAATGATTGGAAAAAGGTTAAAGAATTAGAAAAATAAAATAAAAAAATATATTGTATATATTAATTAAATTAAAAAAATAAAATGAAATAAAAAATAAATAAAAAAATATAATAATAAAAATTGTAAAAAAAATAAAGAATTAAATTAAAAAATTAATAAAAATAAAAAATTTAAATTATTAAGAAAAATAAGCAAATTCAAATTATTCAAAAAAGTATCTGTGAGTACAAATAACTTGTTGTACGAAAAAAAAATAATGAACTAAAATTAAAAAAAAAAATAAAAATTAAAGAATTAAAAAAATAAAATAAAAAAATATATTAATTCAAATAAAAAAAATAATATGAAATAAAAAATAATATAAATAAAAAAATATAATAATAATTTTTTTTTTTTTTTAATTATTTTATTTCTAGGATCTGCTTCTTCTTAAAGCCTAACAATAAGTTATAAAATCTTAAATCTATTTAAAAAATAGACAGACTCAAACAAGTGATTGAGCTGTTTTGGTGATACGTCGCTCTTCAATACGCAGGCATATCTCTTCCTTTAAGTCGCGTTTGATCGCAGGAATGTACCAAAGCATTAGCCAAAGGGTTTGGGTGTTCTCGGAGTTTAGATATATATTTAATTCTGCTGTCTTCTAATAAATAAAAATTGTAAAATAAATATTAAAAAATAATTAAAAAAACTAAAAAAAATATATGTATTAATTAAAATAATAAAATAATATGAAATAAAAAAAATAAATAAAAAAATATAATAATAAAAATTGTAAAAAAATATTAAATATAAAATTAAATTAAAAAAAAATAAAAAAATTTTAATTATAAAAAATAAGCAAATTCAAATTATTCAAAAAAGTGTCTGTGAATACAAATAACTTGTTGTATGAAAAAAATTAAAGAAAAAAAAGAAATAAAAAATCAAAAAATCTTAAAAACAGAATTTACCAAAAAATTAAAATGAAAAAATAAAATAAACCGTATTAAAAAATTTAAATTATTAAAAGAAGCTTAAAAATTAGTCAAAAAAGTAAGTGTGAGTACAACAACGTTTGTTGTACTTGTACGTTTGCTGCTGTTGCACCTTCACTAGACTTTATGTGTTATGTACTTTTCGTGATTTTGTGAAATAACAAACGCAAACAAAAGCTATAAAAATTCGCACAAAATGTTTAAAAATAACTAAACATTCTATATTTGCCTGATTATTACTAGCACGACAGTATGCTATCTAATTTTATCACCTAATTTCTTTCATTGATAAAGACCTGTTTGTTGACGCTATTTTATTTTTCTTTTCAATGAAATTTTTTTTGCTTATTATTTTTTTTATTTAATTTTGCTGACGTAAGCAAATTTTTTGACGATTTAAGGCTTTTAGCCGTATACACATCCAACATATTCAGTTGCAGTTATATGTGTATCTGCCGTATAATCAGTTATTTATTTTGAAAAAAAAATTGATTCGTTCGAATTCGTAGTCGATCTTCGAAAAAATGGTATATGGTGATGAGGAAAATTTTCCTGCTCCAATTTTTCTAAAATCCAAAAACCAAAAAAATGTATTAATATTATAGATGAGCTCAGGTATCAATCGTAGTACTAGTCAAAGTTTAAAGACCATCTTGTAGAGCAGAATATTTTTTTTCCAAAACTATGAGTGCGATTTACAATAATTGTTTCATCATCATCAAAATAAAATATTTCGTCACCTTAAATGAAAATTAGAGTAAAAAAAAAAACAAAAATCGAAAATCCTTAGTCAGATATAATAACCAATATATAACCAAAACTAAAATTTTGTTAATATAAATTTATAATAAATAACAAATACCAAATTTTGTCTCAATATGAGTGCTTTCAATGTTATCGCTTTTCCTCCGCCTGTACACTTATGAAAATTGATGTTACGTTATTTTGCATTTTTGGTGCCAAATTGTCTTAAAATGATCAAATTTAAACCTTAAAATCTTCTAAATGTTTCAGTTTACGAAAAAATTGTGAGATGCCATTTTGTAGAGCATTCAATTTTCTACAAAAACTATGAAGAGAGAGAGAGAGCGAGTTTTGAATTTTTCTAACTGATAACAAAAAAAAAATAGAAAACTGTAAGGCAGAAGACCTTACAGTTAGAATTAAGAGCTCATACTCGAAGAGGCTTTCTTTCAGGTGTCTAGGAATCTATTTTTCAGGGCATCAAGCGAAAAAAATCTTATCGTTTTTTCACGAGTACCGAAACAAAAAAATATATTTTTTTTTATTTTTTTTTACTCCCCCTAATAATCATGCTATAGTCATACATGCTACAAATTATGTAGGTTGTACTGTAAGGTAAAAAATAACCGGAGCATTTGTACACGGGTTCCACAATAGCTGTTTTTTGCTTGCTTTTAAAGTATTTTGTAGCTTATCAAGTTTCTGTGTTTTCGTTAAAAGTCACTACAATTATGCTTAAATAAGCTTATATACTAAAATAACACTAGCAAGAACTTAGCGCTTATTTTACATACATAAGTTCCACAACAGCTGTTTTTTACTTACTTTAAAGGAGTTTTGTAAGTAAACATGTAGTGTCAATCCATTAAAAAATATTCTTTAATAGAACTGAGATAAAATAATATGTCAAAATAACAAAATCAGGAAGCTAGCGTTTGACTTTCGTACATACGTTCCACAACAGCTGGTTTTTACTTATTTTTAAAGAGTTTTGTAGATTTAAAAAAATTCTATAATAAAACTTACATAAAATTATATGCTAAAGTAACGAAATCAGAAAGCTAACGATTGATTCTCACACTTACGTTCCACAACAGCTGTTTTTTACTTACTTTTAAAGAGTTTTGTAAATTAAAGAAATTCGATAATAAAACTTACATAAAGTTATATGCTAAAATAATAAAGTCAGAAAGCTAACGATTGATTCTCACACTTACGTTCCACACCAGCTGTTTTTTACTTACTTAAAATGAATTTTTTTACTCCCAAAATATGCTCATGCAAGCTACATACCTTGGCAAAAGTTCAATCAAAAATCAAGTTTTATGTTGTCACCGTGCATATATGTATGTATGTAAAACTGTTTTTCATGCCTAAAAAATGAATGCAAATTATGCCTAATGCCTTCCACAAAAAGTGCTTGTCAAAAAGTCGTGTTTATTTTTAAACAATTAAACTTTTATTTTTGTATCTGTAAGTTGAGTCCTGCATAAATCACAAACAAATAAGTCAACCAGAGAGAGAAAGAGAGACAGAAAATGGAGATAATTATATTATATCAATATATAGAGTCCTGCTTAATATTACGCTAATGGTCTTTTTCCATGATATTATTTTCTTCAATGATATTATTTTCGTTACTCATTTAGTTGAATGTATTATTGCATATAATTTGCACGTCAGATGTTTATTTTTTGAAATGTTTTGTATTTATGTTTGTATGTATATGCACACTATATATGTATGTATACAGTATATGTATGAAATCAATAAATACAAATGCAGTTTGGCATAATCGAAAGGCTAGCATATATAAAAAAATATGTTTAGACACATTTAATTTGTAATTCATCATTTAACTACATTATACAATTTACCGATTTGTGAAATCATCTACATTACTTTTATTTATTTTGTTTATATCATAAAAAATATGCTACAATAATCTCGTCATTTCTTTGCTATTATAACTATTTGTGTATGTATGTATGTATGTATGTTTGCATGTATGTATGTAAGTTTTGCTTTAGTTCTTTTTTTAATATTTTTCTTTTTGTATTATTTTTGATTGAATTGTGATTTGTTACTTAAACTTAACGACAGCTTTTCAGTTCTTTATATTAAGAAGTTAGACTTATTGCGATGTTGCTTCGTAATTGCAGCCTCAAAAAATACGCATTTATATAGTTTAGATTTTTAAATTTTAAATTTATATTATATATATGTATATATGTTTTTAATTTGATAGTAATGCTAAATAAGTTAAATTTTATTAAATTCTGTTTTATTTTTAAGATTTTAGCTTTCATCATATAATGAATCAACACGCAAATGGTAAGTGCTGCCAGCTGTATGGTCATTTAATGACGCAATATATTAGTTGTTAGGCTTGTATGTACATAATTTGTTTGCAATTTTCACGCTTACCAACAATTATGTGATTTATTTTTAGAGTTACTACTTTTTTTTATAATGTAAAGAGCAAGTTAAAAAGTCAAATTGTGTTTAGCTAAAAGGGTTGCCACATTTCTACATTTTCATTTTCATGCCCAGCACACTTTCCGTCAACACACGCGCTACTGTCCATCGGTAAAAATGAAAAAAAGGAAATCTAAATCTGAGTGCCGCCAATGCAGGCGCTCTTTTCGGTTTTGTTTATTTAAAAATGGTTTTTTTTACAATAACATACATACTGCATACATATAAATATACCTAAACACATTTTCACTTACATGCGCCAATTTTAATTTAACTAAATAAATAATAAATTAAAATCTAAGTTAAACATTCGTTATGATTTCTTGCGTCCTGCTTCCTCCCCTTTAACTTGCATGTGTGTGTGTTTGCAATTTGTTTGTTTTTGCGTGTAAAAAATAGATTAGAAATAAATATTTAGCATTACATATGTATATGTATATACATATATATAAGCTAGCAGCTGTTTTATTATTATTATACAGTAGATTTATATAAACTAAATTATATATTTAAGTCAACGACTCTCATTCTCGAATTCACCGTTCAAAATCCCGTTTTATCTTTTACTTTCATTTTTTTTACTTTACGTTACTTTACTTTGCAGTTTGTTTTGTTTTTCGTTTTTTTTTTTCTTCTTTGTTTGTTTTTGTTTATGTATGTAATTAGCAATTAGTATCACGCGGAGCATCTTTGCTAAATTATCACTACAATATTACTAACAGAAAACAAAAAACAAAAAAAAAAAGTAAAATGTGAATTATACAATTGTTGGTAGCATTTAATTATATAGGCAGAGACTGGGAGTAAAAGTACAACAATAGTACTGTTTAGGGCTAGCGCATTATTATTTACATATGTATTCGTTTATATGGTAATATATATGTATATAAGTATGCAGCTGAGCGCCGTTTTATTGTTGTTGTTGTTGTGTAACAAGACCATTCATTTGTTGCTGGTTTGTTTTTATTAACATTGCGCTTAACGTAGAGGGATCACGTCATATTCACACCCAAAGCACGGCTGGAATACTCGTACACCACATAACTGATCGAAACGGCTGGAAGTACTTTAATGAAGTTCGGTGTTATGCCGCGGTACAGGCCACAGATGCCCTCGTTGTGTAGAATCTTGCGAAAGACACCGAACATGTTGTCGTCATTGAT
The DNA here is from genome assembly GCA_037783105.1 of Bactrocera zonata. Taxonomy (NCBI): domain Eukaryota; kingdom Metazoa; phylum Arthropoda; class Insecta; order Diptera; family Tephritidae; genus Bactrocera; species Bactrocera zonata. Next base: position 1,261,873 of record JBAWJQ010002376.1, read on the forward strand.
AGCGCCCGCCTGCCGCAAGGGTATACCCACGCTGGGTTGCTTGCTCTTGGTGATCACTGAAAATGAAAAGAAAACAAAAGTGTAAAAATATTTATTAAAGCGAAAAGCAATAAAAAAAAATAAATATATAAATTAAATAAAAAAATTAAATAAAATAATAATTAAAAATAATAATGAAAAAAAAATAAATAAAAATAACAAACAAAAAATTATAAAAATATATAAACAAAAAAATAAATAAAAAGAAAAAAGTTAAAAAAATTAATATATAAAATGAAAAAAAAATAATAATTTAATGTTAATAAGAAAAAAAAAATAAATAAATAAAAAAAAATACATAAAAAAAAGAAAAAAATATGAATAATAAAATAAAAAAAAATGTTCTTAATGTAAATGAAATGTAAAGAAAAATAAATAAAAAATAAATAAAAATAAAATATAAAATAAATAATTTAAAAAAATAATGAAAAATAAATAAATAAAAACAGCAAACAAAAAATTAAAAAAAATAAATAAATAAGAAAAAACTTAAACAATATGAATATATAAAATGAAAAAAAGTTTACAAGAGAAAAATATTAAAAAACAATAACAAAAAATTTTTTAAAAACAAAAGAAAATATATCAAACAAAAACAAAATATTTAAAAACAATATTAAAAAAATAAGAATTTTAAATATTATTTAAAAAAGTATTTAAACTTAACTAACATAAACAAATAACAAATAATTATAGAATATTATTAAAATATTAAAAACAAAGAAATTAACAAAAAGAATATTAACAATATAAAATAAAAAAAGCGACGAAATATATAAAAAAATATTAGTTGCAACAAGTGCAACGTTCGCTTACCTTGCGCCTGCAGTCGCGTGCGCACCAACGCCAATGGATACGAGCACACCTGTCCCAATGTGCTGGACGCACTGCCGCATGCCAACAGCACGAGAAAGCTTGGCTGTTCCGTATTATGACTACTTAAATACTTTTTCTTCAAAGTTTCATATACCGCCAGATCAATACCGGCATAAGGAATAATGCCCAACATATTCGGAATGTAACCACGATAAAAGCTACGTACACCCTCCATTAAATAGATCTTTTTCGCTGCATCCAATATACCCTTATACTGACCGGTCTTACGCAAGGCCAAGCGTGTCTTTAATACTTCCATCGGATAGATGACCGTCTGCGAGATGCCACCGGCCGCGGCGCCAGCCATAAAACGTTCACCAATCGTCATCTGACGCTTCTCATCGCCGCGTATTAGACGCTTGATCTTCTCGTAAGCTGCAAATTTGATCGCCGATTCGGGGGCAATTTTCAGCACATTTATACCATTGCCACGCCACATACTGCGGATTCCTCCTTCATTTAGCATATATCTTAAACTATCAGAGATTCCGGCTTTATGTGTTTGAACCTGTCGAAGACAATATGAGTTTCATTATAATTATTTATGGCATAATGTATAAGTGTGTGTGTGTGTGTTATTGCTGTTGTTGTCATACCTGCAAGTACACTTTTATCCTATCTAATGGAGCTGTGCATGTACGCGACACTGCACCTGCAATACCACCAGCCGCCAGATGGCGCCACCACATGCCGGTCTGCATTTCACTTTGCGTGAAATCATCAGGTACATTTAAATCTTCACCAATGTCAAGGTACTGCAAGAGAGAAATGCAAAAAAAGTGCATCAGCAATAAACGTATATATGTATGTACATATGTATGTATGTAAATATAAAGTAGACATTGATTTTTGCACAACCAAGTGTGCTTATATGCGTGTGTGTGTTTCGCTGAAATGTGGGAAATATTTAGCAGCACGCTTCGGCTGGCGAGGCATTTCCTATAGTATTTATTATAATTGCATATACACGCAGACCGGCCTCCAAACGGAACAAAGTCTCCGCAGTCACGAGGTGTTAATTAAATTGCACACACGCACATACAAATACAAAGAGATATCTAGATGCTAATTTACAAAATCTTAGACGATGCCAATTTTTTTAAAATGTCTACACAAACATGCATACACACACACATACAGACACTCATGTGTATTTCATTCTTGGCAGCGCTCATTTGAGGCGCAATAAAGCCAAAATATATTTAAAATTGCTTTTCTACACACACTCATACATACACACATACATACATATTGTATTCACATATTAATAATGGGGTGTTAGCACACCAGCCAGTCAATCACCTTACTTTGTAGCATTTATGAATGTACAATAATTTATTTATTTTAGACAATTGAAAGCGCTGTGACGAAGAGTGCAAGAAAAAATTCCTTGATGCGTTCAAAGAAAAGAGAAAATTACAAAATAATAATTTATATGCAGCGTAGATACTCTAAGTAATTCAAAAAGTAAGAAATATAAGAGAAAACGATAAAAGAAAAACAAACAATAAAATATAAACAAATAAAAAATAATCAAAATTAATAAAACAAAACAAAAAAATAAAAATAAAATAAAAAAAAACCAAATAAAATAAAAAAAAAAAGAAAATAAAGAATAAAAAAATATTTAATAGTAAAATAAGTAAATAACATAAACATAAGAATTACAAAAATAATAATTATTAAAACAAATAAAAAAATCTATAAAATGCAATGAACAAACAATAAGAAAATTTAATATTAAAAAATTAAATAAAATAAACATAAAAATAAAAAAATAATAATAATAATAAAAAATAAAAAGAAAATAAAGAAAATATGAAAGAATAAGAAAAAATTATACATATCGTAGAAAAATAAAATTCTATAAAGTTGAAAGGAAAAAAATAAAATAAAAAAAGTAAATAAAAAATAATGAAAAATAGTAAATAAAAAGTAATGATAAAAAATATATATATAAAAATATAATAAAAAATGTAAATAAAATATGTTTATTTTATTATATTAAAAAATAATAATAATAAAATGAAATGAAAAACATTTAAAAATATATAAAAGTATACAAAAAACAAAAATTAAATAAATAAAAAGGAAAAAAATAAAAAAAAATAAAAATACAATAATCATTAAAAGAAATAAAAAAAATAAAATGAAATGAAAAAAATTTAAAATTATATACAAATATACAAAAAACAAAAGGAAAATAAATAAAAAAATAAAAATACAATAATCATTAAAAGAAATAAAAAAAAATTAAAAAAAAGAAATAAATTATATATATTTAATGTAAAAAAATAAAAATCTATCACATGGAGAGAAAAAAAATAAATAAAAAAATATATTTATAAAAAAGTATATAAAATAAACTTAAATATTAAAAAAATAATAATTAAAAGAAATAAAGAATATAAATAAAAAAACTTAAAAATTAAATAATCATAAAAAAACAAATTAAAAAATAGGAATAAATTATATGCATTTAATGGTAAAAAAATAACAATCTATCACATGGAAAGAGATAAAAAAAATAAAAAAAAATTTATATTTATTAAAAAGTATATAAAATATACATTAATATTAAAAAAAATAATAATTAAAAGAAATAAAGAAAATTAAAAAAAAAATAAACAAATAAGAAAAATATATATTTAATATTAAAAAAAACCTATTAAATGGAATCTATAAACCAAATAAATATAGTAAAAACAAAACGAACTAATTTTTACTCCACCCAAGCTATACGCCAGTAAAGAAGAAGAAGCTATAATGGATAGCATTTCTTATAGCATAAAAGGAAGAAATATCTTGAATTTGACCGGTCAGTTTGTATGGTGACTATAGTGGTCCGATCTAAGCAATTGGTGGTTCAGGATTGAAGCGGTGCCTTGGACAATAATCCATGCCAAATTTCGCAAAGACATCTTGCAAAATAAAAAAAATTCCATACAAGGACTTCATTTTGAACGTTCAGTTTGTATGGCAACAATATTGCATAGTGATCCGGTACCGGCGATTCCAATAATCGGCAACTTCTTGGGAAAAGAGGACGTATGCAAAATTTCAGATCGATATCTCAAAAGCTGTGGGACTAGTTCGTGTATAGACAGATAAACGAGCTGACAGTTGGAAAGACAAGGCTAAATCGACGCAACTCGTGACCCTGATTATTCTATATATATTTTATAAAGCCACAGACTTTTTCTTCTGCGTGTTACAAGCTTCGTGCTAAACTTAATATAACCTGTTCAATATATTATAAATAAAATCCTCAATTTTTTCAGAGAACCTATGTACAACTGTGTATATACATAATTGCCTATGAAACGCTTCATTAATATTTATTACTTCAAAACATCAGAGACATATGTTCCAATTAACGAGCATATCTACAGTTCCGTGGCAAATGTATTACAAGTCAAATTAATAAATTAATAAAATGCAGTTTTCTTAACTTCAATTAAAGCATGTTGTTTAACAAGTGCTGAGAAGTATGAAAAGCATAAATCCGTTTTATCAAATATTGAAATTAATATTTTTTTATATCAAAAAATTATTTTAAATGTCAACTTAAAGGAAAATGTGATAAAATCGCTAAGTCGATTGATTTTTTTTTTATTTCTAAAAATAAATTGGTCATATCCCTGATTTATGCCTCAACACACTTTGTATTTTGCGAGTTTCATTTGTTGTTTCAAGACAAAACAAAACAATGCGCCTTAAATATGTTTTTAAAACACACAATTTATCACAATTAACCTCAGTCGACTTATGCTGTTATCACACACACATACTATGTAAGTATATTGGCTCGTTCAATTAAAAATTGTTGCATTAATAAAATTTTCTGGTAATAAAGTGATCCGTACTGAGGAGCTAAATTAAGGCGTTGATAAACTGTTGTTGAAGGAAATTAAAACAAAAAAAAAAAAAATTAAATTAAATTGAAGACAAAAATAATGCGAAAATACGTATGTACGTAAAAAACAAAAGTTTGGTAATTTTAAAATGTGCGCTATTTGGAAGAAAAACAAACCTTGATAACAATGTCGTTTTATAATAATAAAGATAATAATTTTGAAATAGAATAAATATTTAAAAAACGAAAAAAAAAAAAATATTTTAATAAAATATGCTGGTAATTCAAAGATCAGGAACGTGCTAAATTGCAGCGATAACAATTATTTAAATTAAAAATAATGTACAAAACTAAATAAAAAGACTAATACAGCATGCAAGAAAACATTATTTAATATTATTATTAAAAGTAACAAATAAATTAATTAAAAAATTATTATTTCCATAAAAGTTAAATAAAAAAATCACTATTCAAACAACACACCCCCTTTTCACAGAACACCAAACTTGATAAGCGGGTTTTAGAAGCCGATATAGAGCCAATATCAAAACCTCAAGCTTCGAATACATGCACACGCCATCCATTCATATTAAAAAAAATTAAAAAAAAAATAGTAAATACATTTCTAACGGAAGTGCGCAGTGAAAAAGAGTCACGCCCACCACAAATAATCTGTATGATTAGGGTATCTAAGGATGCGGTGTTTGCCAAGCGATTAAACGTTCGTTATTATCATTAATTGATTGAAAATTTGTTTGTCGGCATGTTTGTATGCGTGTATTTCCTAGCCAATTAGCATTTATTTTCCAAATCAGTCATTCCATTTGCGTAGTTAATATTCTGAAAAAATACAACAACAGAAATTGTGTGCTAAAATGCTTGTTTGTGTGTTTTGGTCGCGTCGCCGTGACTTATCAGTGCGAAAATGACAAAGCATGTTTGTGTGTGTTTACTCGTCGTGTACTTATACATATTTATATATGTAACATTTAATTGACTTCAAGATTAACATCGCACCGCCACACACCAGTTTCAACGAGAATTTATTACAAAGAAAACCCACTGACTGAATTCAAATGAAAGACCTCAAAGTATAAAGCGGAGATCAGAAGATTAGCACAAGACGAAAAAAGTAAATAAGTAAAATGTTTATAAAATCAAAAGTGATTATGTACATAAGTATATATGTTTATGTGTATTGTAATTATACCCTACTACATATGCACATGCTATATAAATGCTCAGCATGACGAGCTAAGTCGATTTGATCATGCCCATCTTTTCGTTTGTATGTGTGGAAATAGCAGTGAGTTTTTGAGATATCGATCTTAAATTTTGCTCAAGCTTTTTACTCCCCAAAAAGCAGCTTATTTGTCGGAACCAACGATACCAGTACACTATAGCATATATAATACAAAGCTGCCATACAAAATGAAGGATCAAAATCAAGTCCTTGTATGGAAAAACTTTTTATTTTACAAGATATCTTTACGAAATTTGGCATGAATTATTGTCCAAAGCAACAATACAATTTCCGCAAAAATTGCTAACATCGGACCACTATAGCATATAGCTGTCATATAAACTGACTAATCGAAATTATGTCCTTGTATGGACAACTTTTTTATTTGATAAGATATATTCATGAAATTTCGCTCAGATTATTGCCTAAGGAAATGTTACAAACTCAGCAGAAATTTTTCAAATCGGGCCACTATAGCTTATAGCTGCCATATAAAGTGACCAGTCAAAATAAAGGCCTTGTATGGAGAACTTTTTTATTTGACAAGATATATTCATGAAAATTGGCATAAATTATTAACCAAGGAAGCGCTAAAATCTGCGAACATATTATTCAGATCGGACCACTATAGCATATAGCTGCCATACAAACTGAACGATCAAAATAAAAGTGAAGATCTTTGCATACCCCTTTATGCTATAAGAAATGCACCTGTGAACGGTATTAAAGCATTGGTACAACCAAAGTTAACGTTTTGTTTTTTTTTTTGTTGTTAAAATTGTTTTTTTATATTTATATTTTCCTTGGCGTTTTGCGGTTTCCTCGAACAACGCATTAAACTTAAATCTACTAATTTGTTTGCAAGTGACTTTACAGTATTAATCATATACTATATATAAACATATTTACAGAACTTGTATAAAATCCAGCTTTCATATATACATACATAAGTATATACATTTATTTGTCTATATTTATGCTTATTTAATAATCTATCAAATTAAAAGCTGTCGCTTAGCGATTAAACTAGCGCGTGAATACGAATCACATAATACAAAAACAATAAAAAACAAAACAGCAAACAAAAAATGCTACAATGGCAAATAAAACACCAACGTGCGCGACTTTAAAATACGTGTGTCGCCTGCTGCGGTCTTGGTTGCCATGCGCACAAATGGGAACCACAGCAAAGAGCCAGCAGCTAGGCGTCAACAGCAAGTGTTACAGCTAAATAAATACATATGTTTCAACTAAGATACAATTTTAAACACACATATGCATTTTCAAACCAAATACAGGGTCATAAGTAATGTGCTGAGGTTAAAAATAGAAAAGACCACAAACAAAGGTGAACAATAAAAATTAATAATTAATTAAAATTAAATAATATATACATATGTATAATCAAAGTAATAATATTGCGACTTAATGCAATAAAAATTGCAACAAAAATAAGAAAATAGCTATATAAATAAAATATAATAAAAAAGTAAATATGTACATAACCTCATTTCAGAAAAAAAAAATGAACTAATACATATTTTACAAGCACCATAAAGTGTGCAAACTTTAATTAATTTCGATAAAATTTGAAATTACATAATTTTTATTACTTTAAACTCAAAATGTTGGCCTAACGTGTGACTTGAAGTATAAAAAACGTAAATCGATTTTATGAAATATTGAAATTAATTATTTCTTGTCAAATTTTATACGCTGAAAATTATGTTAGTGATGTCTCAAAACTAAAATTTGTCAATTAACTGAGTTGAAAAGTAAAAAAGAGCTAAACTCAATTTTGTAAGATATTGAAAAAAATGTCCAATCCAATTTTGTACACAAAAATATTTTTAAATGAGTTTTTGTTACTTTAAACTTAAAAATTTGCATAAAAAGTGGTTTACAGCATAAAAAGAGTAGCTCGACTTTATAAAATATTGAAGTTAATTATTCTTTTTCAAATTTTATATGCAACAAATTAGCTTAGCAATGTCATAAAAATGAAATTGTTCGAATAACTTAACTAAAAAGTAAAAAAAAGGCCTAAATCGATTTTGCAAGATAAAGAAATAAATGATTTTCTGTTTAATTTTGTGCACAGAAATATTTTTAAGTGAGTTCATGTTACTTCGAACTTAAAAATTGGCATAAAAAGTGCTTTACCGTATAAAAAGACTGACTCGATTTTATAAAATATTGAAATTAATTATTCCCTATAAAAGTTTTTACACACAAAATTATCTTAGCTATGTCACACAACTGAAATTGTGCGAATATATTGATTAAACAGTGAACAAAAAGCATAAATCAGTTTAGTAAGGTATTGAAAAACGAAAAAAATCTAGTTTAATTTCGTATTCAAAACTATTTTTATCTGAATTTTTGTTACTTTAAAATCAAAAACTGTCCATAAAAAGGTTGTTTGGGTGGCTAACAGTATAAAAAGCGGAAGTCCATATCTCAAACAATTTAAATTTTATTTTTTAAAGCGATTTTAATGCAGCCAACGCGCTAAAATCCTGCGATTAACGTGAACAAAGTGTTCACATCCGTTGTACTTGAACACTAGTAATTATTTTTCTGGCATAAAAACAGCTGCGTGTGAACCCGCCATTAGCGGTTATGCCTGATTTGCGGAAAATATTACAAGTTACGCCCAGTTGCAGCGCACTACTGGCGTAAACCGGGCCAGATAATTATAAGCGAACACACAACTTACATATTGCCAACTATATAAATGAGCTCATAACTACAACAACAACAATGAATTAATTAATAATGCAATTTTAGACGGAAATATCGGGTTTTCCTGCAAGCACTCGCTATAGCACTTGACATTTCTCGCTTGTCATCTATTATAAATGCATATATTATCTAAGCGAGTTTACACGAGAACACTCTTATGAGTATATATATTTATACAAATATGTATGTATATGCACCGTATGTATGTAAATATTATTTTTAATTACCAAACAAATGCACTTGGCTGCATTTGAATGGGCGCAGCGTTATTAGGAAATAAGAAACGAAAAGTGTGCAAGCGAACAGACACTCGAAAGAGCGGAGTGTGAGTATTACATATGCAGGCAGCGCTTATCAATCCGGTTATGGCATAAGTGCTGAACAAGCAGCTTTTCAAATTGAAGAAACAAAAATATTTCTGCGAAAAAAGCGCTATTTATGCGTCTAGACTGGAATGTCAGCGGGTTTTTTGCTTTTTCGTCGCAAGCCGCCACAATGAATGCGTCTGAATAACTTGAATATTTCGACTTTAACGTGAAATCGCTAAACAAGATTGCAGCGTCGATGAGTCACTTCCTCAATTGCTGATAAAAAATATTAACCTCTTAGCACTAAATGCTAATATTTACGTATGTATTTGTATTTGTTTGTTGTAGGTACGTACCCGTGTCATAACGTCACGAAAGATGACAACAAAATCTTCCAGCACATCACCTTGAACAGCCATTTGCTGGAAGTTCTGATAATCAGTGGGCCAATTGTGGTTGCTGCGCAGCATTTTATCGCGTTTATTTATGATTTTTGTATTGTTATGTGTGGAAAAGTTAGGAAAACACTTCACTACACCCGAGCAATTGCCGTTTGGCTTGTGCTCTTTGCGTAAGCTTTTTCTATTTTCAACAATTGCAGCACTCTGAACGACGTCAGTGCAGTTGTTGTGGTTTTCCAGCTTTGAATTATTTATTTTGCGGTGCACTTTTTTTACTTTTATGCTTTATTATTTACTTTTTTTTTTGCAATTGAAATACTTAAATTGTGTTAAAAAATTATTTATTTTTTTTTTACACTAAAAAACGAGTACTCTTTCTATCAGCGTTCACACGTTACGTTTTGTTGTAAATTTTAGAAGATTACGCTCGCAATTTATTTTTGCTTATTTTCGCTTATTACGTTGCTATTGCAATTATCGACTACTGAATTTTTTTTTCGTTTCGAAGATATGGTAAAAATTTTCGAAAATCAAAAAAATTTCGAAAAAGCAAAAAATTAAAATATTTGAAAAACGTTTACAAATCGAAGCAATTTCCAGTTGGGAAAAATTAAATTACTTCGTGCCTGTTTTCCGTTTTGTTACGTAAAGACCGCAATTGCAAGCGAGAGCCGAAACACGTCTTCTATTTGAGCATGATGAACAGAGACTGACGACTGACTTGCTGAACTGCAGAGATAGTCAGACTAATCAAATGCCAAATAAGTATTATCACGCTTTGTCTCTCACCTACACACATACACATACGCCTCTATATGGTATACAATTAGAGGTACATATTTACATGCGCCTGATAGCTACACAAGTTGATCGTTGTCGTTGACTCGGTGCAAAGTACGAGCATATTAAATGTTATTGTTGTTTTATTGGCGTTTGACGATCAGAATGCGCTTGTTTTATGGAAAAAAAGGGTCTGCCTGCAGTATACCATGTTTGTAAGCAGCTCGTATTAAGTGTGTGTGCACATATATGTTTGTAAATAGGAGCTCATACAGCAACACTCTCTCAAAAATTAAAGGTTTTGTGTACCATTTCGAGTGTGGCAGCTCTCTGAGCGACCCAGAGATATTGTAAACCCCACTTTATAATCGAAAATTCGGAAAGAATCCACTTTAAAATAAAAACAAACGGCACAGAATACTCTAGATCACACATATACATATACATGTGCATGCACGCGTACGAAAATGACCTGCAACTCCAATTCTTAAGGTGAAATATAAGTAGTTGAAGCTCCTGCCTAACGTAAATGCGAAAGAAGCTTCGTGAAGCCGACGAAGAATGCAAAAACTTGAAAAAAAAAACAAAAGAAAAGCCTAGTCAGCATGAAAAATTTAAATATGTACCGAAACATACATACATACACTAATTTGAAAGTAACTGTATCACAAAAAAAAAAATCGAAAATTAATTTTAGAAAAATTAATCCATAAACCGAAATTTCTTTTTTTAATTTCAATATAAAAAGGAGCATTTAAGTATATTTACTATATATTGCAAAAGGCCAGAAGCGCAAACCAATTCGAAACCGCCTTACAATAAATTACTAAAGTTTTGCGCCTAAAATTAGGCACTGTTTCTTATTTACAAACAAACAAAGTTATGTTTAAAATTACTGTTCTATAATTAAAGTCAGCAAATCATATACATACTTAGCAGTATCGAGATGCCAGCTTCACTACAATACTACATAAATGTACATACATATACTACGCGAACAGTTTTTATACCCTGAACAGGGTGAATTGCATTAAATTGCCCATGAAGTTTGTAACACACAAAAAAAAAACGCTGTAAAGTATGTACATATATGATAAGCGTGATGAGTTGAGTCGATTTAGCCAGCTTTTTACCAGCCATTTAGTCCGTGGGTCGGTTCGTCTTTATATGTATACGCGAATAAGTTCCTCAGTATTTGAAATCTGGTTGTGGAATTTTGCAAATTTTTCTCCCAAAGAAGTCGCTCATTTATTTGTCGGAACTGCTAATATCGGAACACTATAGCATATACATAGCTGCCATACAAAATGAGCGTCGGAAATTGACAAAAATCTTCTTCTTTTTGCTGAGAAAGCAATAATGTTTTTTTTATATTTTCCTGCTGGTCTTGCAGCGCCATGAAACTTGCCACAAACTTCTAGGAAAGAGTTGCCGTGTTGACAGACAGTCGTTTAACCTGTTATTCCGGACCCCTTGTCTTGGGAACGGTTTTTCTTTGTTTTCTTTGCAAACACTACCAACTTTTCTAGTTAAAAATTCAGCGATGATAAATAATTAACTTTTACTGTATATTTTGAATATTTATCTTATTGGCAAATATACATACATACATATGTATACATACAGTACATATGAACATTTACACATGTAGATATACCACGGTAGGCAAATAATGCATTAAAAATTCAATTAACGTTTAAATTTTTTTTATTTTGTAATTTAAAAAAAATACGATTGAAAAATTAAAAATAAATTTTTAATAAAAAAGAAAAAATACAAAAAACGCATTAAAAATAAAAAAAATGTTTATTATAACCTTGAATACCGTATTGAAAAATAAAAAACAAATTTTTAATCTAAAAAACGGATAAAAAATAGAAAATACCAAAATTATAACCTTAAATACCGGATTCAAAAATTAAAAATAAATTTTTGAACGAAAAAGACGGATTCAAAATTAAAAAAATTAAAGTTTTAACTTTAAATAGCAGATTGAAAGATTAAAAATTGAAATTTAATTTTAAAAATCGGATTCAAAATAAAAAATTAAAGTTTCAACTTTAAAATACCGGATTGAAAACTCAAAAATAAATTTTTTATAAAAAAAGGATTAAAATAAAAAAAGAATGAAAATTCTAGCCCCAAATACCGAATAGAAAAATAAAAAATTAATTCCAATTAAAAATTGAAAAAAAAAATGTGTTTTTGAATTTTAAATTACATATTTCGGACTTGCGTGCTTCTCTTTCTACCATTTTGGTTATCTATTGATAATATAAGCTTATTTTTAATAAAATATCAAAATAGTTTAGCGCTTTTTGTCTTAATTACACTTAATTACGTTTAATTATAGTTTTTCAATTAATAATACGTAATAATTCCTGTTTATCCCTTTGAAGCCAGAATTAATATGAAAATTATTTTTTTCATTTCTTACTACAACATTTAAATTAAAAATTTATTAACAAATTTAATTAAACAAATTTTTAATTAAATTTCAATTTCGATTTTAGTATAAATAACAATGGAGTATGAAAAATATGGTTTTATTTTTTACTACAATTTTTAAATTGAAAAATATTTTATTAATTTTAATTAATTTCTGGACTAAAAATTAAATTTCCAAAATTTTTGATTTTCGAATTAAAGAATTAAAATGCAAAATTTTAATTTCGATTAGGAAAATCAAAAAAAAAAAAAAATCAATCCGACTTTCGGTTTAAAGAAATATATTTCGAAATTTTTTTTAAATAATTAAATTTCGAAATTTTAACCCACAAATTTTTAATAAGACAAGTAAGGAAGGGCTAAGTTCGGATACAAACGAACATTTTATATTCTTGCAACTTGCAAGAGTCAAAGGCAGTGAAATACTTTAAGGTGTAAAGCCAATCATATAGAGTAAAGTCAGCCAGATGTTCAAAAATTCTGATATTAGTTATATAGGTCCTAGCCAAGTTTTCGCATAAATTTAACTATTTTAGGCAAAATTATACACTATTATGAGTAAAACACGCTCTCTTGATTTTATTAAAATAGCTGAATTAATGGCCGATATATGCGGTATAAAGTCACCCCGAAGTTCGAAAATCTTTATATTAAGTATATGGGGGCTAAGGGCAGTATTTGTCCGATTCAAACCCATTTTTGACATACAAACATAGCAACTGGTTGAAAGAGAATACCAATTCACAACTCTGACACGTGAATATAAATATATAAATATAGCAAAGTTAGAATAAATATTGTAAACACAATAAAAATAAATAAAAAAACAAAATAAATTAAAATAAAATGAAATTAAAATAATTTATTCATTACTAATTTGCAAAAGCTAACACATCACTTTCAATTCTCATTCAATCTCTCATCCTGAAAAGATTCTAATGCATAACACAGGAACTTTCCATTGATCACAGGTAGTTATAAACGAGCGTCTTTTAACAACTCAAACCCCTTTCTTTCCTATGGATGCTAATTGACTTATAAAAGCGACATCTCAACTGTTTATTTAGAAAATTAGAGCTGTAATAGTAAAATATATAAAATAAGCGCAGAGCCTAATAAATGATGTCGTTACATTTGCCATACATTCAACAATTGGCAGTGGCACTAAATTATTATTTTGGTTCAGTGAGTGAAATACAAAGGATTTGTTTATTTGAGTTTCGGGTATTTCCACCGACATTGTGAAGCATTTAAAGCAAAAAAATAAATGTGTTTGTGCAGACAATTTTTGGTGTGACGAAAGAGAAGCATATTTACTGTATTTGTGGGTATGTAAACAAACACTATTACCGTTAGACATATACATATATGCATATATAAAATTTGCAAAGCGATTGGATTTTCTTTGCATAATAATTAATTAATTTTTGTTAAATATTTATGAAAATCATTGTTATTGATTATACCCTTTGATCCAATTTGGCCTGGACTAGTACCGCAAAACGAATTGTTAAAAAATGTTTTTCTAGGTTAGTACAAACTTTAGTTTTATATTGGTGTGAAGTGTTAGTGACCTTTTGGTTAATGTTTTGGATATGAATCGTGACATTTTGGTTAATGTTTTGGGTACGTATCGCGTCAATGTTAGACTCATATCAAAATTCGTGAATGTGAAGCCGAAACTGTCACATTCAGAAAATAGCGACACAAAAAATTTTTGCCGCACCAACAACAACATGAGTACCACCATCTTCTCTGCACAAGAACATGCTTATTGGATGAAACAGCCAACATCGAACAACTAGAGGATATAGATGACGTACAAACTGATCGTAAAATAAAATTGTTACAGTAAAACCTGTCTAAGTTGGACGCCTGCGGTTCATTGCTTTTTGTCCAACTTACGCGAGTGTCCACGTTATGAAGAAATGATTCTTTCCTTATTTTATTGACTTTATTTTAAAAACTAGTTAAAAAAAACCTACATTGAATTCAATATATGTATAAGTGTGTAATAGAAAAATAAAAATTAACACATTTTAGAATACGGATATATGTACAACTTATGTTTTAGAAAAATATGCATCTATTTCAGTTTGTTTTAATTTTGATAAGCTTATATTTTGTTCCAATTTCGTTTTTAACTTTAAAAACTCCGGCAGCAAAATTGATTGATGTCCTGATACATAAAGAATGTCTTCGTTCATGTTTGATAAAGCTTTATTTTGCAGTTGGAAGATTATAGTTTTCAGTGCACTCATCTTCACTTTCACTTGAAGCAGTTCCTTGGGAGATGTGTTTTAAATCCTCTACCACGTTTTTAAAAATAGTTTCATGGGAATCACCCACCTGTTCATGTTCATATGTATATCTATCGACTTTTCCACATTTTCCACAACTACGGGCGATACTAATTCATTTCGAATTTGTTCAGGATAGTTGTGATTTAACAAACTTCCATAATTCAGATTTTCTTGCGGTGGACTTACCAGTAAATCGTGGCAAGGAAATCCAGCATGTTGAAAGCATTTTCTTATCACAAGAGCGTCTAATTCGTCCCAGGAAGAAACCAACCATCAAATAGCATCCAAAACAGAAATTATTTTCGACAATTCACTTGTATTGTTGCATTCGTCAAGGTGTGTTATCAGAGAAAGCATCATTTTTGATCTATATTTTGTTTTTACATTTTGAGTAATTCCTTGGTCGAGAGGTTGTATTTCTGCCGTTAGGTTTGGTGGCAGAAATTTTACAAACACATTTGAAAATTCATTTACTAAACTGTGGCTTGTAGCGTTGTCAATGAACAAAATAATGTTTCTATTTTGCTTCTTCATTTGGTCATTGATAGAACTAAGCCAATGCTGGAAAATTACACTTGTCATCCAAGCCTTTTTATTGTGAACCCATTGCACAATAAAATTTTGAGTGCCGATTTTATGTCGGTGAAAAGCTCGCGGCTTCGCAGCGTTACCTATAACCAATGGCATTAACTTTTCTCTTGTACTACTGCAGCAAAACAATACGCTCAGTCTTTCTTTTGCCAATTTACCTCCTTTACAAACTGCGCCTTTTGCAACGAAACTTCGAGTAAGTAATTGACGTTAAAACATTCCAGTTTCATCCACATTAAACTGATTCTCGGGTAAATAATTTTTTAAAAGTGTTGGTAGTTTTTCTTTCCAATCTGAGGCAGCTTTAAGATCAACATTCGCCCCTTCACCACTTAAGCTTTAAATTGTATGTTATGTCTCAAGCGGAAAGATTCTAACCACCCATTGCTTGCTCTAAAGTTCTCTATTTGTAACTCAGAAGCCAATAGCTGAGCCTTTTCTTGAATTATTGGGCCACTGATCGAAATATTCTTAGACCTGCATTTTTCAAAAAACGATTTCACTCCCTCATTTACTTTTTCAAAATCAGTTATACGTGTTTTTCTTTTGCGTTCCGGATCGGGGTTGCTTTCTAATTCTTTTATAATATGTTCCTTTATATATTTAATATTAGCGATTGTTGATTTGGAAACTCCATATTTTTCTGCCAAATATGGATAGGCTTTTATTAGCCGGTTCATTCAATGTCTCATTTTTAATTTTCAGACATAACTCCACTGGCTGTTCTCTTTTTGACATGATTGTAACAACTGATCAAATATGCATAATTGCAAATCCATGAAATTTGATGCATACATATGTAATTTCGCAAAAATAACGGCATTGCAACGTTTGAAAAATTTCATTGATGCCGAAATACAAATATGTACATTTGTGTGTAATATACATAGGTATAGTACATAAGTAAATATCATACAAATATGCATACGAGGTGTGTTCAAAAAGTATCGCAAATTTTGTGTTTTTTCAAAAATTATTTATTTATTCATGAATATCTATTTTGTCCCCTTCAAAGTAATCCCCATGAGATATTATACACTTGTGCCAACGGTTTTTCCAATCTTCGAAGCACTTCAAAAAATCATTTTTTTGTTTATCTTCTTCAGCTCCTCCTTCAATGCCGTCTTTATCACAGGGGGCCAGATCTGGGGAATACGGTGGCTGCGGTATCATTAGTATGTTGTTTTTGGCCAAAAAGTCGCGCACAAGCAACGATGTGTGTGAGCAGGTGCGTTATCGTGGTGCAAAAGCCAAGTTTTGTTCTTCCACAAATCCGGGCGTTTCTGACGGATTGCTTCGCGCAAATTCCGTATAACTTGCAGGTAATATTCTTTATTGACCGTTCTTCCCTGTGGCAAGAACTCATGATGCACCACGCCCCTGCAATCGAAGAAAACTGTCAGTTACGATTCGCGATACTTTTTGAACACACCTCGTACATATTAAATGTATTGTCCAAGATATAAAGGGATTTTAATGCTTGCTGTTTAAAAATTGAGACAAATTTTGTCCAACTTCTAAGATAGACAGTGTCCAAATTAAGCAGTGAATATATGGATGTTTTGTACTATATTATTTTGGTACAGAACTTTTTGTCCAATTTGAGCGAGTGTCCAAGTTATAAGGGTGTCCAACTTTACAGGTTTTTCTGTATTTGGAAAACTTTTTTACTTGATTAAGCTATCTTCGCGAAATTTCGCACACATTATTTTTGTTGTTGTAGCCGCAGAATTCTGTTTCAGTTACGTAGACCCGACTGTCTTGGGGACGAAGATTATTGTCTAAGGCAGCGTCAAAACCTTATTACATATTGTTCTGATCGGACAACTATAGCATATACATACATACATATGTAGCTGCCATCTAAACAACGAATTTCTGCATCAAAGAAAAAAAGCATAACAAAATGGCGCATGCGTCAGAGTACATGACAGCAAACAGCTGTATAGTTTGCCTAATTCACTCTCTTCAACTCTTGACAAATCGAAGAGAGCAAATATTTAAGTGACAAACTCATTTTTCTTTAGCGATTTCTTAGCTTGGTGGCAAAAAAATATATACACATATACAAAAAAATTCTCTCAGTTTCTTTATCAAACTCAATCTCCATTTTTATACAAATAATTTAAAATCCGCACACAAAACGCTATACAAACATTCAATCACATTAAAAAAAAACAATTTCAAATATACTTACAGTAGAATGCCGCCAGAATTTGATCAAATCGTGAATATCAGTGGATGGTGCCAATAGTAGGAAATCGCGCCATTCATTAAAGCTAATATTTAAACTGCCATCTTGATCCATTCTGTATTAGTAATTGCAAGATATAGAAATAAGAAAACATTATAAATAAATATGGCAGGCACGAAAATGTCGATGAAAGTAAACAAAAAATTAAATTTTAAATCATCAAAGAGCATGCAAAAGTTTTAATTATTTTTTGTTTACCGATACATACATACATACATATTTATACATTCAGACAATTGGACAAGTGCACGTCACATACAGTTCACTAAATCTAAACACGATCTCTCACCTTACGACTGAGAATTTCTGATAACTTTTTATCCTAATAGGGAACGAAAAATGCAAACATCAAATATAGCCGAACTTAGGAAAATTACGTATTATGTAAATATAAAACGAACTGAAGTGATTTGGTTTGTGGCTTTATTAAGAAAAGAAAAACTTGTTAGTAAAACAGTATAATTTTTTTTTGTATTTAAATTTACATATGTATATATACAAATATTAAAAAAAAGCGGGCAAAACAACAAGCTGCCTTAAAATCTCAATAATTAAAACTGGGCAACTAGAACGCCTTTCTTAATTCTTATTACTTTTCTTACAAATCATATAGTTGAGGTACGCAGTTACGTATGTATGTATTTGGAAAGTTTTTTTTAATAGTGTCGAAATGTCTGGACTTACCCTAAGTCTTTTTTGGAGGAACTAAAAATTGCTAAAAAGTATTATGAAGGGTATTCATAATGTTAATTGTCAAAAAATAGTGGTGGAATGATGAAACGTACTTGGAAGTTGTATTAACTTCCTTCCTTCTGTTTAACTTTATAGATATTATTTGTGATGTATTGTGTTTGATAAATGATAAAAATCGGATTCTAATAGCTAAAATTATATTTCAACTTAGTGAATCCAACAGTTACAATAATATTGTTATGTGACATGTGACTCGAGTATTATGTTATGTATAACAGTTAATCTACAACTAATTCAACTGCTACAAACAGTTAAAATTTAAATAATTAAATCGTGTTAATATATATGATAACTTAACACATGTGTGGCAACCTACCGTGAAAGTAGATTTGTGGCTTCCTCTGGGTCAACTTCAATGCCCAAATCTTTAAAAGCGTCTATTAACTCCTCCAAATCCACTTTGCCTGTAAAAAAAAAATAAAATGGAAAATTATATGCCCATAATTATAATGCAATTTATTGGTACACAAACCATCTTTATTTTTATCCAGATGTGAAAACTGTAGTCGTAAATTCTTTTCGTGCTCACGCACATAGAACACGAATTCTGCCAGGCCAACATCGCCACTTTGATTTATATCGGATTGTTCCAAGAATTTCTTTAAATAAACATTGACAAAGATGATGAAAAGGTGAGTGAATATACATATAATAAGCACTTGACACTAATATATCGATTATTTAATTGTAATTGATCACAATATTATCTAAAGTGCGTTTTAAGTATACTTTACTGTATAAATACATTTTATATGCCTTCAACATATTCATTTTTTTTTAAATTCGATTTAAGTTTACCAAAAATTAATATCCTCATTAACAATTTTATTATAATATTATTATGCTCAAAATGCACCTAACTTCACAATTTTATTAACACTCTTTACTGATTCGTACAGTACTTCCAATTAAGTCTTTATATGATTGCTTTTTGTTTTTTTTTTACTTAAAACGTACCTCGGCATAAACACTTGAGAGACCAAACTCTCGTAATGCTTCAGAGAGATCATGAATGTCTATACGTCCATTACCGTCCCGATCAAGCGTGTTGAATAGCTTCTCTAGCCTTTCCTCGTCTTCGTGCGGCAACTCTGTGGCCAGTTGCGTATGGGCACCACTAGCACTACCGGTAATGAATTGCGGAAAAGTTGTGGTATTATCATGGCCTTTTGCTTGATGTGTAGCTGCAGTATTCTGATGGTGTGAGTCGGTGGTGTTTAATACACTCTGTATGGGTATCAATTTTGGATGGTTATGACTGCCTACCAGGTGTGTAGAATTTGTTGCAATCTGATTGCAGCTGGCTCCTGAACTAGCCGCGGCATTTGAGGTGTGTTGTAAAGATGGAGATGTTGTTGTTGTTGGTGCTGTTGATGATAAGTTATGAGTTTTTTGCGCAATCTTATTCTGTTCCTGTTTTTGAGCTATATTGTTCGTTACAATATTCTTGTCTTCGTCTTTATCCACCATTATAGTTACAAAAGCCAATAGCGAAAATTGATTTTCTCCGATAAATTAAACCAGTATTGATTTCTTAGATTATACTTGCTGAACGTAATATAAAAAGTAAACAAATTTAATATTTTTAATTGTACTGGCCATAAATATGATTTTTGTTAAACACTCACTTCGTATGTAGACAAGGTTTGTTTATGCCTGCGTCTCCCAGTTATATACTCTAAAGATAAGTAATTATGTACAATACTATGTGCATGTGTTGGCACATATTCGTGTTCTCAAAAGAATGCTATACGAAATCCAAAATTTTCCAGAAATATTTATAAACACAGAAATAAAATATAAATATATGTCAGATTTAGATACTAACAATTTAAAAACACACCAATGTAATGGATTTTGCAATTTTTGCTCAAAATACTATTTTTTTTCGTGTTGCAATTTTTTAGCACTCGTGCACGTATTTGTATACTAGACAAAATTTATTCATTGCGAATTTAAATGAAAACTAATTCATGTTACAGTCTAAATAGCATTAGCCGAATAACATATTTTTTCATTCACATATTTTATATTTTCTTTGCTATAAATTTAATTTTATATTTAATTCTTTTTTTGCCACAATGGAACATGAGCTCATCAAGTGAAAATGATCAAAGTTGTAGCTGTGCCCGAGCGTAATTGGATAAATTGCATGCGTGTATGTGAAGCTATTGCGGTGAAAGCACATTCGTGTATATCAACGAATTATATGTAATTTATATTAATTATATCAACAAATTTATCACTCAATTGAAACATTTCGGATTAATTTTCACTTAGCAAACTAATTTCAATTCATTTGTCCTTCCGGCTATCGAACTATAGATTTGAAATCACACCAAAACCGCAGGTAAATTTTACCCACGGCACATTTGTACAAAAAAATGACAATGGTATGTAGATATGTACATATGTATTTTGCGGCCGAAATTGAGGAAAACCAACAGCTGATTATTATACATACGTCCAAACGATAACTAAGTGTAAAGTTATCGAGATGCTACCAGACCTTTAAGGTTTTCTACTACAATTCCAAGTCAACATGCCATGCGGGAAGTACTATTTTTTCAAGTAAGTTTTATGATAGATTTTTGCCAAACCCACATATATGTAAATATGAGGCTGCTGCTGGCGTAACCAAAAATAGTCATGGTTTCACACTAATACCATAAATATTAGAAATTTTCTTAAGGTGAATGCCATAAACGCCCCAGAAGAAAACATGCATTACCACTAACGCTGAAATTGAAAATAGTAGTAGTTTGTTGTTGCACACAACCCACTGCAACACAAAACTCAGTTCATAGATTCATCGCTTTTTTTCTTCATACATATGTTCATGCTGCAAACAACCTACTTTCGCGTCTGTATTCCGGAATCTAAATCGTGACCTTCTTTAGCCACGCACGGAATTTTTCGACAACTTTCACTAGCTCAATGCCCTCCACACAGCATAACTTATTTGTATTAGGTTTTATACAAATGCATACACTCATAAACAACTTAATTTCTGTGCGAATTCAAAATTATGCGTATGTATGCATGCGACACGAGACTATAAGTCACTTAAAAATGCCAATTGCAAATTGCCTGTTGGCTAATTTTCTTTTTGTCGATTAATATCCATTTACAAATGCACACATGTCTATAAATTCAATTACACCTATTTCACTTTGTACCGCCACTGCACCTGAACATAAACTTTTGTGCCGCTGGTCTTTATTCGGCTGGGATTTGGAATAGCATCCCCGGATTTCGGGAATAAAATGGGTATCACTGGAAAGGTGACATTCTCCAGAGCACGAAAATATATACATATAGTTGCCGCTGACTTATAGTTTTAAAGATATTTGCATTTAAACTTGAAAAATTGACAACTTTTACATTGATAATTTGTATATTGGCTATAACTTTTTCACTTGTATTATGCACTTTTCACTTACTAACACTTCACCATAACGTTTTTGTATATTAATTTTTTTTAATATTTGTTGTAAATATCATTTGGACAAGTTTTCCTTCTTATTTAAACGTTTCGTATGGTTTTTGTTTAACGCACACAATATTTGCAATTCTATTGTTTTTCATATTTTACTCAACTTTCTTTTTGTCGTTTTCTATTTCGTGATCTACTCACCATGTTTGTGTTGCCATACTACACAGTGTGGCCATATAGAAATGTCATGGTGAAACATAAGTTGTTATGTTATTTTTATTGACCACACTGTTTTCCGTTGCGGCTCTTTGGAATTTATTGGGATATGCATAATTTAATAAAAATATTAACAATTTACTTCAACTTAGGGCTTCTTTCATCTACTATATACATTTCATGCAATAAACAGCTATTTGAAACCGCTTAATCGTAATGATGCGCTGAATAGCTACAATTTGACATTTCGATTTTTATTGATTGGCAACACTCATCGAAATGACATCGCCGTTTGCTTTTCACATATTTTCGATGTTAAATTGTTCAAATAATTCATTTATTGCTATTCTAATTTTAAAATAGAACGAATAGTGGATGTGATAAGTAAACTGAATTGGTGCTATGCGAACTGCAAATTAATAAGCAAAATGCCTGAAAATTTTAAATTAATATATGTAAATGGGGATAGCATCAAACCCAAACGCAATGAAGTGCATACACACATATATACATGTATGTAACAAATGCATAAACGCAAGTATCCGGCGGATGTTTAAGTATTAATGTATGTAAGTGCTTATGTGCAATTCTGATTACATTACAAAAAATGTTGGTTTAAAGTTTAATTTACATTATTATCAGTAAATAAGTGAATGTTACTAATTTAACGTAGTTTTTGTAATTAAATACTCTAGCTTTGGGATTGCAGAAAATGGTGAATTTTATACTTTATTATGTAGTTGAGAATGTTGATTGAGTTAAATATCTTGGATATTAATTGTGTGCCTGTTCAGTCTATGTACATTTGTCTAATTTGGGAGCTCAATTATAAATTCACAAATTTCGGAGGATTTTTTTTGATATTGCATCCTTACTGGAGTTAGAGTTAAACAAAGGTGACGGGGGTGACACCGCCCACATTTCGGTATAAAGAATCTACTCCACCGATGTCGACCAAATAAATTTAAATTATAAGCTGTATAAGGCGGAATTCAAAGACAGCTTACATCAGAGTTCAAATAAAGTGCCATATTTAAATCCCCTCAGTGTCGACGAAATTGAAGAAAAAAATAACAAAGCTTTTCCCAGAAAATTTTCATTGAAAAGTCAGACTAAATTATCCAGCTAACGTATTTTCCAGAAATTCATTTGACTACCTGCTCTCTTTGTCTATCTCACAGCGTTATGGGCGTTATTGCCGTTGTGCTTTCGTACCTGCTAAAATTCCTTAAAACTCGGCACATTTTGCTTTCGTAGTCAAAACTTAGTTAAACACGAACATAAACGGAACGATTTTCCCTAGTGTTCAAAACTATTGCATTCACAGCCATGGAAGTAACAAAACCAACAATGGAAGAAATCTACGACGATTTCATCACAATGCGGACAACAGAAGATGTTGAAGAAATGCGAGTAAAGGCTCAAGACTTGCTAGATAAGCTTAGTTACTGTAAAGAGGAGAATCCGTACATAATAAGTGTGCTCGGGGATGAAAGTGTTGGTAAGACGAATGATAGTATTGTCATACTCGAGGGAGTCAGTTCGCCAAAGGTTGTTACCTTTATTAATCAGCACATTTATATATCGTAGGCATTAAGTGGTTAGATGTCAGGAATAAAAAGGATTAAGAGAAAATCGAAGCTGCAGAAGAAGCTTAAAAACTAAATAACATATTTATGATGTTGACGATTAATTATATATTTTTTAGAAAAATATGGCTATAAACAGAATATTTTGAATAGTTTTCAAGCTGTTAAAGAAAGTTAGAAAAAATAAAAGTTTGTCAACAATTAATTTTAAGACGAAATAAACATTGTGTAAAAATAATAAAATAAATTAATAATAATATATGTATATATTTAATAAAAATCATTTAATAATGTCGAAAATGTAAGCTGTGTGGCTGAAAGTGCTGATAGTCTTTATGATCCAGATATGGTTTTATCGATTTTGTTTCGAAAATTGTTATCTAGAAGATGCACCGTCTGAAGGGCAATCGCCCAAAAAAGAAGCTAGTAAAAAACGGCTGTCTCCGTTTTTGTTAATGGCCACGAGGGTTTTTGTGAGAGTAGCATTATGAAATTACCCTCAAAACGTTATCAAGTTATCGAACAAAATTTGATCTAAATCGGATCATTTCAACCGTACAAAATTAAACTCTAAATTTTGCAAATATTTTATTAGGATTTTCTGTTGAAATTCAAAGTTCTTCAATTAACGCATATCCCAGATATATATTTAACTATATGCCATCGGTAATACAGGGTGCTTTCGTACCTGCATTGAATATTCAAACCACGTGCAGATTTCTCATGCGATATCATTGCTTCTCGAGTATGGAACATAAACGGCACAATTGTAACTAGTGTCGAAATCTATTACAGAAAGAAACTTGGTCGTAACAAAATCGTAGAAAATTTAAACAAAAAATTCATTGACCTCATAATGTAAATAAAGGTTGTTGATTTGGCCAAATATCTTATATTTCATTAATGATCTCATCTCAAAAAGGGAAAACAAAGGGATCACTGACCTAGGTAAAATTTAAACAAGTCTTTCACATCTTAGTGACCGCATAAAATCTAAACAAAACTGTAGTTAACCGCTTGAAATGTAAGCAAAAAGTCGTAAAAATTTAGAAAATTGAAAGAAAATAAAATATTGCCTTTTTAAGAACAATTAAGGGGTTAATGGATTTTTCGGGTAAAAAGAGCATGTTTTCAACAATTCTTTTCGGATAATAAAAATTAAATACTTTATTAGATTTCTTTTTGTTACATACAAACACACAATATAAACAAAGAAATTCGGAAATTTTTGGAAAAAAATATTTTAAATTAATTAAAATTAACTAACTGTATCAGCATCTGCGAATTTCCCGCGATTCGCCTTAGTGTTGAAAAGATATAGAGATATCGTTGCCAGAAGCAGAACTTGAATTTCTGTACAAGTTATGAGACTAGTCCTTTTTTGAACAATTAATTATCTTGAGTAAATACTCTTTTAAGATTTTTATTATGTAAAATATATACCAGCCGAAACCAGTGTAATTAAAGGATTCCGGAAGGAATTCATAATGTACAACACCACGCTAATCGAAGAAAACAGTCAACATGACCTTGATTTTTAAGCGAATAAAAAGAAGATATAAAGAATCTACTCCACCGATACCGACCAAATTTGCTATCTATGCATATAAATTTAAATGATAAGCTGTATAAGGCGGAATTCAAAGAAAGTGCCATATTTAAATCCCCTCAGTGTCGATGAAATTTAGAAAAAAATAGCAAAGCTTTTCCCAGAAAATTTTCATTGAAAAGTCAGGTTAAATTATCCAGCTAACGTATTTTCCAGAAATTCATTTGACTACCTGCTCTCTTTGTCTATCCCACAGCGTTATGTACGTTCTTGCCGTAGTGGTTTCGTACCTGCTCAATTACCTTAAAACTCGGCACATTTTGCTTTCGTAGTCAAAACTTAGTTAAACACGAACATAAACGGAACGATTTTCCCTAGTGTTCAAAACTATTGTATTCACAGCCATGGAAGTAACAAAACCAACAATGGAAGAAATCTACGACGATTTCATCACAATGCGGACAACAGAAGATGTTGAAGAAATGCGAGTAAAGGCTCAAGACTTGCTAGATAAGCTTAGTTACTGTAAAGAGGAGAATCCGTACATAATAAGTGTGCTGGCGGGGATGAAAGTGTTGGTAAGGCGAATGATAGTATTATCATACTCGAGGGAGTCAGTTCGCCAAAGGTTGTTACCTTTATTAATCAGCACATTTATATATCGTAGGCATTAAGTGGTTAGATGTCAGGAATAAAAAGGATTAAGAGAAAATCGAAGCTGCAGAAGAAGCTTAAAAACTAAATAACATATTTATGATGTTGACGATTACATAATTATATATTTTTTAGAAAAATATGCCTATAAACGAAATATTTTGAATAGTTTTTAAGAAAGAAAGAAATTATAATAATTTTTTAACTGAAAAACAATTAACTTTAATATGAAATAAACATTGTGTAAAAATAATAAAATATATTAATAATAATATATATATTTAATTAAATTCGACATTTAATAATGTCGAACCATATCAGGTTTTGTCGATTCCTCTATAGTATAATACTATGTTCGGACCGACATTGAAA
The DNA here is from genome assembly GCA_037783105.1 of Bactrocera zonata. Classification (NCBI taxonomy): domain Eukaryota; kingdom Metazoa; phylum Arthropoda; class Insecta; order Diptera; family Tephritidae; genus Bactrocera; species Bactrocera zonata. The sequence goes on from JBAWJQ010002376.1 coordinate 1,288,286, forward strand.
ACATGTTTTCGTGGGAGTAACTGTAAAATATGTCAGTCCAAAACAAACATGCATTGAATAAACGGTACAATTGTAACTAGTGTCGAAATCAATTACAGACAGAAACTTGGTCGTAACAAAATCGTAAAAAAATTCATTGACCTCATAATGTAAATAAAGGTTGTTGACTTGGCTAAATATCTTATATTTCATCAATGATCTCAAAAAGGGAAAACAAAGGAATCATAGACCTCGGTAAAATTTAAACAAAAGGGTCTTTCACATCTTAGTGACTGCGTAAAATCTAAACAAAACTATAGTTAACCGCTTGAAATATAGGCAAAAAGTCGTAAAAGTTTGGAAAATGAAATATTGCCTTTCTAAGAACAATTAAGGGGTTACATGGATTTTTCCTGTTTTCAACAATTCTTTTCGGATAGTAAAAATGAAATATTTTATTAGTTTTTTTTATTGTTACAAACACACAGTATTAATAAAGAAATTCTGAAATATTTGGAAAAAAATATTTTAAATTAATTACAATTAACTAACTGTATCAGCATCAGCATTTTTTCGCGATTCGGTTAGTGTCGAAAAGATATAAAGATATCATTGCCAGAAGCAGAACTTGAATTTCTGTATGAGTTATGAGACTGTTCCTTTTTTGAACAATTAATTATCTTGAGTAGATACCCTTTTAAGATCTTTATTATGTAAAATACATTCCAGCCGAAACCAGTCTAATCAAAGGATCCGGTTCTAGATCTCTTTGGCTCATTCTCCTTATTTTCTTCATCATTATAAATGTGCATACTGTGCCCAAAAAATAAGGTGACATTGTATTTATTTTGAAAATTCTTTATTTATTCTTCCAAATCAATTTCATCCCCTTCAAAATAATCCCCTCCCGATGCAATGCACTTATGCCAACGGATTTTCCAATCTTCGAAACACTGGTTGTAGTCACTTTCCGGGATGGCCTTCAGTTCCGTCTTCGCTGCGGCTTGAATCTCCTTTATCGTATAAAAACGGTGTCCCCGGAGCGGTCTTTTGAGCTTGGTGAACAGCCAGAAGTCGCACGGCACCAGATCAGGTGAATACAGTGGTTGCGGAACGATATGGGTTGAGTTTTTGGCGAAATGATCACGAATTACGAGGGCAGTATGGGATGGTGCAATATCGTGGTGTAAAACCCAAGAATTGTCTTTCCACAATTCCGGCCTTTTTAGGCGGATAGCGTTACGCAAATGACGCATAACGATCAAATAATATTCCTTGTTGACTGTTTGACCGGTTGGAAGGAATTCATAATGCACAACACCACGATAATCGAAGAAAACAGTCAACATGACCTTGATTTTTGAGCGACTTTGGCGCGATTTTTTTGGTCTCAACTCTCTTTTGGCACGATATTCGCTCGATTGATCGGTTGTTTCGGGGTCGTAAGCATAGATCCAAGTCTCATCGCCAGTTGTAATGCAATTCTGACACCCTGGTAGTCGGAAAGCATCGTTTCACACACTTCAACGCGACGCCTTTTGATGGTCGCCCTGGACGCTTTTCGTCTTCGACACGTTCACGGCCAGCTTGGAACTCACTATACCACTTGTAAAAATTTTTTTAGACATAGTCTCATCACCAAAGGCTTTCTGCACCATCCTTAACGTATCCGCAGCAGAAAATTGATTCCGTAAACAAAATTTAATGCAAATTCTTTGCTCAACAAATTTCGACATCGCAAAAAACGAAAAACTCACTTTTAGCAGCTCACAAAACGACACGTATCTCAAACACTAATGAATATTTTGACATGAAATTTGACGTGAATGTGACTGACAGTACTACCAACCTAAAAAAAAAAAAAAGAATTCTCCGAATCCCTCGCCGCGCGCAGTAAATTCTAATGTCACTTTATTTTTTGGGCACAGGTATATACACTTATGTATGTATTTATACACGTATAAGTACTTGTACATGTATGTGGTATATAAAAGTAAATAGGTAGAAATGTTTGAACTTTCACGCATGATGTGATTGTGTTTGTCCAGCCATCAGCCTTTCGGCCATTTCTTCAATTCGCAAGTTTGCTAGTTTGTCCGTTTGCCAGCTGGGGTCGAAAAATCTAAAGCTTCTTGGCGAAGAAAGTTTTCTCGCATCTAGAAGTGTGATTGCTCTCATAGATAAACACAACACAGCGCTGTGTGTGACTTTTCTTTGCCCTTTAATCTTTGTTTTCGTTCACATTGTAACAATATTAAATACAACAATAACAACACAATAATTTCAAAAACAATGAAGCTAAAAGTCACTGGCGCATTTCCTCTGATTTTTGACTGCTGTCAGAACACATTGTAATGCTGCCTCGATGCCAAGACATCAACACTCATATACACAAGCACGCACCCAGGCACTTTTCCAGCTGAGGAGTTTCGCCAACCTGTCAAAGTCGATCTGCTTGTGCTTTGTTAAGCGATTTTCGTTATAAAAGCAGACAAAATATCTAAATTCGGTATTTGTATTGGCAATACGGTAAATATAAATGAGTTTGTGTGCTTGTGCGTTTATTTGTTGTGTGTGGATTTACGTAAATGAGCCCGAAAGTGAAGAGCAGTCTACAGTATGGGTGACTCAAGATGAGCCGAATCCAACAGAATAGCAGCTAGCTCTTCCAAGCAAACGCCAGTTGTCTTTCAAAAAATCAGGAAAACCAGCCACTGAAGACGGATCACTGTTCACCGAGACAATGCGAGCTCTCCTCCATCGACTGAGTTTTTGAGTACTAAAACCTTCAATTTGCTGAATCATCCACCGTATAGACCTAATGTGGAACCGAACCATCTTCTTTTTTCCCGTAGGTAAAGGACTAACTAATAGGTCACAGTTTTTTTGACACCTGCAGAGGCGATTGATTTGTTAAGAGCGCATGTTTTGTAGATAACTCGATCAGCGTGGCAAAAGTGCTTCGACAATTGGTTAAAACGTGTGCAAAAGTCTACAGATCTTAATGGAAAATATTTTTAAAAAATATAAAGTGATTTTCGATGATCCCCCCAAAACTAATACGGTTGTGTAAACTGACGTTGAGCAACGCCAAAAGCTCCGTCAGGATCGGGAAGGACCTCTTCGAGCCGTTCGATACCAAATGAGATTTCAGACAAGGCGACTCCCTCTCGTGCGACTTCTTCACTCTGCTGCTGGAGAAAATAGTTCGAGCTTAATCGAGCAGGTACAATCTTTTATAAGAGTGTACAGTGGCTGGCGTATGCCGATGATATTGTCATCATTGGTGTCAACAACCGCTTTCTCCAGACTGAAGAAGGAAGCAAAGCAAATGGGTCTGGCAGTGAAGGAGGGCAAGACGAAATATCTCCTATTATCAAACAAACAGTCGTCGCACTCACGGCTAGGCACCCACATTGAAGTTGTAAATAATTTCGTCTATTTAAGAACCAGCATCAACACCAACAACAATGTCAGCCTCGAAATCCAACGCAGGATATCTCTTGCGCACAGGTGCTACTTCGGACTGAGCAGCCAATTTAGAAAAATGTCCTCTCTCGGCGAACAAACCCCAAATTCTATAAGTCACTCATAATTCCCGTCCTGCTATATGGTGGACTATGACAACAACTGATGAGTCGACGTTGCGAGTTTTCGAGAGAAAGATTCTGCGAAAGATTTATTGTTCTTTGCGCGTTGAGCTGTATGAGATATACGACGACATTGACATAGTTCAGCGAATTAAAAGACAGCGGCTACGCTGGCTAGGTCATGTTGCCCGGATGGACGAAAACACTTCAGCTCTGAAAGTATTCGACGCAGTACCCGCCGAGGGAAGCAGAGGAAGACCTCCATGCGTTGGAAGGACCAGGTGGAGAAGGATCTGGCCTCGCTTGGAATTTCCAATAGGCGCCACGTTGCGAAAAGAAGAAACGACTGGCGCGCTGTTGTTAACTCGGATATAATCGCGTAAGCGGTTTCCACGCCAGTAAAGAAGAAGAAGATAAAGCGATTTTCGATGACTAAAATTTGTTTTTGTTCTCGAGTGCTGAAATGTAAAAGGCTACCTACGCTATAGCTTACTGGTATTTGCTCTGCAACACACAAATATAGAGTCTGCGAAAAAATTAAATTCCACAGAAAAATTTAATTCGAACCACTCGAAGGCTCGACAGCTCACAGCCGGTATTTATACTTTTGTTAAGCAACAATGTTGGCAAGCAATTGTTGTTGCTGTGCAACGTGATAAACTTCTTAAATATTTTCAGACACGAATATTTCTAAAATAGCCTGTCTAATTTGGGGTGTTTGAAGCTTGGCGGCTTTCACTCAGCGTTGAGCAACAGTATGAGACATACATATGGTATAATCAAAAAATCGAATTTTTTTCAAGTTGATCCAAGTAATAGTTTCGGTAATAAAACCTTGAGGATTTGTGCGCTCGAGGCTAGCCAGGCTAAGTGCGCCATCTTTAAGCGCATTTTTCTCGAAACTGCGTTTTTGCAGTCGTTTGGCAAGATTTTTTAAAAACTACTCAAACAAACTTCATGAAATTTTACACAGTTCTTTGAGTACAACCCTTAAGGATTTGAACGAAGGATTATTTTTCGATTGCGACTATTTGAAAAGAAGTGTCGCGAAATTTTCACTGAAATTTTAATTTTTTTTGTAAAAAGGTCTGCCAAAAATCCAATTTGCGTTTTTTTTTCAGCGTCCAAGTTCTAAGTTAAGATTTAGCTAAAACACCTACTTTTTTCACTTTAGATTAAAAGGGCGCAAATTTTTTCTGAGTTGTCACCGGAAATGACGTCGCAATTGATGAGTTTGAAATATTTTTTTTTTTTTTTATTTCAGAATTTCTTTATTAATAATGTGTGTTTGTAACAATTAAAAATTCTAATAAAATATTTCATTTTTTATATGAGAAAAGAAAAATGTTAAATAAGGCTGTTGTTAACCCAAGGGAACCCATGTAATCCCTTAAAAGAATTTAAATCGAATTTGTTTGAATGTGTTTCGCATTCTCACTCTGCAAGTTTCCGTTGTTTATCGCTATATATGTATATATTTTCTTAAGTCGCAAGAAGTGTTCAGCTGCATGTGTTTATTTATTTTCAAAACTTTGCCTTTTATTTTGAAACATTTGGCCAGCGAGCACACATACAAACAACACTTTGTCTGCGTTTTCTAGCGTGGGTCGGTTTGTTGACAGCTTCTTAGTGGGTTGTGAGGTTTGTTTTAACGGGTGATTTTTTTGAGGTTAGGATTTTCATGCATTAGTATTTGACAGATCACGTGGGATTTCAGACATGGTGTCAAAGAGAAAGATGCTCAGTATGCTTTGACATTTCATCATGAATAGACTTGCTAACGAGCAACGCTTGCAAATCATTGAATTTTATTACCAAAATCAGTGTTCGGTTCGAAATGTGTTTCGCGCTTTACGTCCGATGAGCGATGAGGCTCATTTCTGGTTGAATGGCTACGTAAATAAGCAAAATTGCCGCATTTGGGGTGAAGAGCAACCAGAAGCCGTTCAAGAACTGCCCATGCATCCCGAAAAATGCACTGTTTGGTGTGGTTTGTACGCTGGTGGAATCATTGGACCGTATTTTTTCAAAGATGCTGTTGGACGCAACGTTACGGTGAATGGCGATCGCTATCGTTCGATGCTAACAAACTTTTTGTTGCCAAAAATGGAAGAACTGAACTTGGTTGACATGTGGTTTCAACAAGATGGCGCTACATGCCACACAGCTCGCGATTCTATGGCCATTTTGAGGGAAAACTTCGGACAACAATTCATCTCTAGAAATGGACCCGTAAGTTGGCCACCAAGATCATGCGATTTAACGCTTTTAGACTATTTTTTGTGGGGCTACGTCAAGTCTAAAGTCTACAGAAATAAGCCAGCAACTATTCCAGCTTTGGAAGACAACATTTCCGAAGAAATTCGGGCTATTCCGGCCGAAATGCTCGAAAAAGTTGCCCAAAATTGGACTTTCCGAATGGACCACCTAAGACGCAGCCGCGGTCAACATTTAAATGAAATTATCTTCAAAAAGTAAATGTCATGAACCAATCTAACGTTTCAAATAAAGAACCGATGAGATTTTGCAAATTTTATGCGTTTTTTTTTAAAAAAAAGTTATCAAGCTCTTAAAAAATCACCCTTTATTAATCATGCTGTGCCGACAGGCCTCGGGCATCAAAAAGCAATCAATCAATTTAAAATTTGCAGACTGAAAAGAAATAAAACTATATTTGGGTGATCAAATAACTGTGCTCAGCAGGGACCATTAAAGTGAGAATAAAAAATAATAAAGATATTTTTTTTAAGTACTAAACACTAAAATATTAAAAAACGTGCCGCAATGTAACAAGATGGAAATAATGCCGTTAATTTTATGGTATTTTGTTTTATACTATAAGAGTAGGGAAGCAGCGAAAGCCGGAGGCTAAACCTAACTTACTTCAAACTCAAGACTCTCCCACGGAACCACCGGCCAAATATTACTTTTTGGGAGGGATAGGACTGACGAACGTCAAATCTTTTGAAAAAGTCTCAGTTTTGTCATTAAAAATACTAAAAATACTGATTTGTTAGTCGATTGACACATGAGTGTCGTCAAATTATCGACCGTAATACCACCTCCGATCATGGTTTTTAGTTATTCCCTTGTATTTGAAAATCGAGAGCAATAAAATGATATACTATACATATATTCACAGTCTTCTATAACTCTGTACTCGTCAGACAGTTCAGACTAATGTCATTCTAAAGCACGCATGTCCACTAAGTATTTGGGGCAGATGGAAATCCAAGTTGCCAAGTCGATGGATTCAGCGCCTTTTGGATGAGGAGTTCCACCGCTCTTGCCACATTTTAGTGCTTTGGTTCCTCTCCTTTGTCTTTGCTGATACTGTTCTTTTGTACTGACATACTGGCTAATACTTCAGCAGCGTCGGTTGATATAGTGCGGAAAGCTCTTATTACTCGAATTGCGAAGATTGTGAATGCAAAATGTAGAATAGCAAGAGCATATCTTAGGGTTCCTTGGAACTATTACATACATAGGTGTCCATCCTTTTTTTCTGCAGTAAAAGAATTGAAAATATATCTGTTAGCATTTTTCAATTTAATTAAGACAACTTCTTTTCGAAACTTATTTTCAGAAAAACACCAGCTTCTTGCTCTATATTGTTAGTTCCGAATGATTTGGAATAAAATGGATAACACTGCATTGAGTCATAAGACACTTGTGGTAAAAGTATATCGTTTATGACCAAAAGCAAATTATCGGCTGCGGAATATTTTCGAAAATTCGGTATCTGCAGGAGTTCGAAAGATAAAAAAAAATGAGAGGAATGACACTTGTGCTTAAAGAAAATACAATAATTTAAACCAAGTAAGGAAATTGCAAGTGAGTAAAAGTAATTATAATTGCTGATATACATACATATATGATGATAAACTGTTTTCAAGAAATACAATAATTTATTGCTGATTATAAAATTATACTAAATTCTTATAAGTTATCCTCCTATTGTCCTAAGACTTGTATGCATACACATATGATCCAACACTTTAATAATAAACATTGTGTTCCCATTTACATATACTACATAAAAAAAGTTTATACATACATATATACTCTAAGCCAATGCAAGTTTAATATAAACGTAAAAAAAAAAAAAATGGCGAACTTCCAACAAAAAAAAAATTACGATTTTACTTAAAAAACCCGATTATTTTATATATTTGATCGTGTTAAATTTTTTTCGTGTATTTGTTCGAAAAGTTCATTCAAAAACAAAAATTTAAAAAAGAAAAAAGGTCCCCAAAAGTCAATTTCTACAAAAGTTATGGCTATTTGAAAATAAAAAGTTATTTTTTAGCAAAAAATAGCAAAATTCATAACTTTTTTGAAGTTGGACAAAAAATTTTGAAAAAATTCTCAAAAATGTTTTTCAAAGGGTAGAAAAGGATGGATAAGTTTCAGTAAAATCTAAAGGGGTCGGGTTCAAAAGTGGTTGATTTGGTATGGAATACCCCATATACGAGGTGTGTTCCCCTGGTAGCGCCATCTATATGTCGACTGATGCGTTAGTTTCTGCTATTTTTATCGATTGTCCAGTGAGAATTTCATGACATTTCATCAATTGGAAGTGAAGTTATTGCGTTTTAGGTGTCAGTATGTTTATATTATCGGTGCGAAAATGAGTTTAGAACAAAGAGCCAACATTAAATTTTGTTTTAGAATTGGTAAAACTTTTACCGTTCCATTTCAATTGATGAAACAAGTTTATGGCGATGATTGCCTATCCCGTAGTAGAGTGTACAAGTGGTTTCAACGTTTTTAAAGTGGTTGTGAGGACATAAATGACGATCAATATTTGGGTCAATCAAAATCCGTGAACACCGGAAATTGCATCGAATCTGTGCGTGAATTTATCAAAAATCAGCCGAAATCATCATTGAAATTCATGGAAATAGAATTGTACATCTCCAAAACATCGATTTATCGAATTTTGACCGAAAATTTGGGCTTACGAAAGGTGTGTGCACGGTTTGTTACACACAAATTTACTGACGACCAAAAATTGCTCAGAATCCGTCTCATCGATCAACACTTGTGACCGATTATTTGATCAAAAATCACATTTTAGCCATTAACCACTTCCCGTATTCACCTTATATGGCACTGTGCGACTTCTTCCTTTTCGGAATGCATTTGCCCATGAAAGGAAAGCGTTATGCAGACGTAGAGGCCATACAAAATGCTCACCGGCATACTGGCGGCCATATCAGCCAACGGGCTAAAACACTCGTTCGACATGTTTTTGGACCGTGCAAAAAGCTGTATTGAAGCAGAAGGAGACTATTTTGAATAAAATAAATTGATTTTGCCGAAGAAACCTTGTTTTTTTTTTTGAGTTCTGTCTACTTTGGAAAGCACCTTGTACGTACTTACATATATTTAATATAAACGTAGCTTACTAGACAGCTCTTCCTTCTATTTAAACAAAGTTGCAAGCGAAATGAAGCATCCTCACCGAAGGCTTGGCTTGAAATGCAAATGAATAAACAAATGCCCAAAGTTAACAAAGAAAAAAAAAGAGAGCCACTAACAAAGTATATAGGGATTAGGTTTTGAAAATTTGCTTACAAAACATAATTTTATGTTAAATTTAAAAAAAATGAGAAACTTTTATTCATATACTTATGTGAATACCATCACCAAATCCATTGATTTGTTATATAAATAGTAGAGATATAATCAACGAAGTACCCTGTAGGAAAACTTCATGATTAAAATATGAATTGCTTGAGTCAAATCATGAGATGAATGTGATGAAATTTCCATATAATATCGATGGAAAGTAACGAAACTTACTCGCTTCGATCACACGCTTCTTAGTGTGAAATAGAAAAAGACATAAGTTAACTAACATATATGTAAATTAGGGTGATTAAAAAAAATTTTTTTTTTCGACTGGTACACCTCTAAGAAAGCCTCTCCAAATATGAGTTTTTAATTGTAACCGGAAGGTCCTACTACATACAGTTTTCTATTTTTTCTTATTATCAGATAGAAAAATTTATATCTCGCTTCCAACTATTTGAAAAAATATCTTGTTCCTTTGATTTTGCAGGAAATTCAATGCTCTACAAGAAAGGTCTCCACGATTCGTAAACCCAACCATTTAAAAGATATTAAGGGTTGAATTTTGATTATTTGTAAATACATACTACTGTGCCCAAAAAACATTTGAATTTAAACTGCGCGCGTCGAAGGATTTGGAGAATTATTTTTTTTAGGTTGGTACTACTGTCAGTCACATTTATGTCAAATTTCATGTTATGTCATTTCATTTTGTGAGCTGCTGAAAGTGAGTTTTTCGTTTTTTGCGATGTCGAAATTTGTTGAGAAAAGAATTTGCATTAAATTTTGTTTACGGAATCAATTTTCTGCTGCGGATACGTTGAGGATGGTGCAGAAAGCCTTTGGTGATGAGGCTATGTCTAAAAAAAATAGTGGTATAGTGAGTTCCAAGCCGGCCGTGAACGTGTCGAAGACGAAGAGCGTCCAGGGCGACCATCAACCTCAACCGACGAAGCGCACGTTCAACAAATCAAAGATTTGGTGTTGAAAAACCATCGATTAACAATTAGAGACCTTGCTGATGAAGTTGGCATATCGAAAGGCTCAGCCAATACCATTTTGATGGATGTTTTAGGCCTCAAGCGCTTCAAATCTCGACTGGTACCGAAAACATTGAATTTATTGGAAAAAAGGCGACGCGTTGAAGTGTGTGAAACGATGCTTTCCGACTATCAGGATGTCATGAAACGCCTTATAACTGGCGATGAAACTTCGGCCTATGCTTACGACCCCGAAACAACCGATCAATCGAGCGAATGTCGTTCCAAAAGAGAGCCGAGACCAAAAACTTCGCGCCAAAGTCGCTCAAAAATCAAGGTCATGTTGACTGTTTTCTTCGATTATCTTGGTGTTGTGCATTATGAATTCCTTCCAACCGATCAAACAGTCAACAAGGAATGTTATTTGAACGTTATGCGTCGTTCGCGTAACGCTATCCGTCTAAAAAGGCCGGAATTGTGGAAAGACAATTCTTGGTTTTTACACCACGATAATGCGCCATCCCATACTGCCCTCGTAATTTGGGATCATTTCGCCAAAACCTCAACCCGTATCGTTCCGCAACCACCATATTCACCTGATCTGGCGCCGTGCGACTTCTGGCTGTTCACCAAGCTCAAAATACCGCTCCGGGGACACCGTTTTTATACGATAGAGGAGATTCAAGCCGCAGCGAAGACGGAACTGAAAGCCATCCCGGAAAGTGACTACAACCAGTGTTTCGAAGATTAGAAAATCCGTTGGCATAAGTGCATTGCATCGGGAGGGGATTAATTTGAAGGGGTTGGAATTGATTTGGAAGAATAAATCAAGAATTTTCAAAATAAATACTATGTCACCTTATTTTTGGGCGAGAAACCCCTTTTAGTGAGAGATATAGCTAAACTTTTCTGCATCGGCTACATTTACTCCTGAAGCCGAAATGTGTCTGAAATGATAGTACATATTCCAAGTTTCCAAATATTGTTTTCTATTCTCTTCTTTGCCGAATATTGAGATGAGTGGCTTTTGTTCCCTTTTTATATGTAAAACGAATATGAAAGAGGCACATAAAAAAGAAAGAAAAGTGCTTCGTTCGCAAATTTATTGTTTCTCATTTAACTGAAAATAAAATTTTGTATGCTTTCATGATTTTCCGGGAGCCGTAAGCAATTCCCATGCAAATACTTCTGTAAATCTCGCTCGCATTCAACAGCGACTGAGGAAGGCAACATTTTATTGTTTAGGTTATTAATGTTAAAGGCATGAAAAGATATGGACTTTTGCGGATTGATTTCATTCCAAATATTTTTATTCTTATAACTTTTACTTAACACATTAAATCAGCGAATAATATGTCGCTTACATTTGTTTGGGTTATTTACTGTTTGCGTGAATTTCTTCCTACTTTTGGGTACTTAAGATTTTATTATTGTATATAAATTTATGAATTTCCACTTATCTAAATACTTGTAACTCTCACTGTAAATTATCGCATTATTCAAGTCTGCATTTGAGCATTCATATTTATGCGGGCATAGTCGAGGCATAAAAGGGAAACGTTTTATTTAATTTATTTGAATTAGTCGCCATCGGGAATAAATGCGTTGCCAGCGAAAAGACGATTCCCTTTATTGTCACATTCACATATATGTACATGTATTTATATATGTGAGTTTGTATTTTGTATAATATGGCCGTCATATTGAGCAAACTCCCTGCGGTATGCAAAGGAAAGTTTCGCTGCCGCTATCATCGTTGTAGCTGCGGTCCTAGTGCTATTTCCGCTTTTTGAGGGGCCAAACGTCACAAAACGCAACCAACAATAACATGTGTACCAACGGAACATACGTTCCACATTTAATGAATACGTTCCACGCTTCTGTAAAAGTTTCCATCCATATAAAAAAGCCAAAATTATTTCCACAATTAGTACAATATGTTCCACAATACGTTCCACAATAAGTTCCACAATGAGTTCCACTTCTCACCACAACCGGAATTCTGGGTGCAAGTGGCTTATAGATGCCATTAGATTTCGTGCTTGCTCGCAATTTATGAATGAAATAGGAAGTACATCAACAACAGCGAACACGCATGAATACGTTGCACTATGTTTAGCAGCAACTGTAAATTTCTCTACTGAAATTTATTATATTAATGGTGTTGACAAATATTGAATATGCAATGTTGAAGCTGTGAGATACCCTGTAGCAAAAAATATTTAATTTCAAAGAAATTTCACTCCACAAAAAGATCTTATTATCTTTTTACATAATCATGCAAGTGGTTTGTGAATTCTGTGTTGCTCATACGACATGGTGTACTATATGAACACAATACATTTCATGCATCATGGCAGACAAATGATTTCTACTGAAGCAATTTCAAATAATAAAATAGATGAATATAAATTATGTAATAAATAGCAAAATTTAAAACAATAAAATTGTGTTTTCGATGTAAATAAAATTTCAATATAATTGAGATTGGTGATTTAGCACAACAAACCAAACAACATGGAAGGAAAGGAGAAAATGACACAAAATTTGAAAAAAAGTACTAAAAGCTTTGATTACATCTTAAAATCTGACTGACTAATATTGAGTAGTAATTACAAATATTAATTTAATTACTAATATTTTGTAAAAGATAGCAAAAAATGTTTCGGGAATCTTGATTTCAACGAAAAAGTGTATTGAAAAATATTAATAATAAAAGGTTAAAAAATATATATTTTTATAAAAAAATATTTTGCTTCCAAAATAAATAATAAAATATTCAACTTCTATAAAATTTTTATAAAATCTACGATATGTATTATTTGAAATAAAGAACAAGTAACTTAAGGGGTCAGTAGGGTAATCTGGCCTGTTTTTTGACATTTTTTTTCATATAAATTTTTATTCTAAATAGAACTTTTTCCACATATCATAAGGTATACATATCGTGGAGTGTACAAAGAAATTTTTTCGGAATTTTTGATGATATCTGTCGGAGAAATTGCTGGGTGGCGGACACAATTTCTCATGTTTGGATCATCTGAAACACAAAAACCTAATTTATTCTTAAAAAGTCCGTGAATGATTATCGTCCCTATTAAAATCATGAAAAAATGTTGATAAATAAAAGAGTTTTTTTATTTTTCTCAATTTTTTTTACATAAATTTTGTCATAACATTGTCAATAAATTATAAAAAATTATTAATCTAATGCGGACGATAGCCAGGCATTTTGTGAACATTAAAAAAAAAATTAAGCAAATCGGTTGAGTAGTTCGACCGGAATTATGTCCGTCAGTTTAAAAAAAGTGAGAAAAAAGTTTGAGTTGTGCACTCCGAGCGCTCCGAACGTCGAGTGGTATTATTATTTTTGGGCTTGTTTTGAAATCGTCCACTCGTAAAGTGGGTTTCTACATTAATTCTAAGAGTATAAGGGAACAGAAAATGCAAAAAAAAGTTTTTTTTTTGAAAAAAAGATAACACTAGTGATCCCTTAGTAAAAGAGGCATAAAAGCTGTGTCTACTTATATTGGGTAGTAGTCGAAAAAGTCTTTTCGTATTTTGTCAAAAGATGTCGTTGCAGTCGTATATCTCCAGTGCTACCAACTGATTAGAAATACGAAAAACTTTTTCGACTTCCAATATCTATAAACATGATTATTTGAGTATAGGACTTATTTAGAGGTATAATGTATTTTTTAACGGCATATAATAAAAAGGTCAAAAGTCTACGCTGATTTATGCATAAAAATTTATATATACCATATGATCAAATTTGACCGGGACTATAATAACAAAAAATAATTCTCGTATTTTAATAGAAATTTTTCTTATCGTCTTTAAAGTAAACACCTTAACCAATATAAGTTTAATCCAATTTAGCATATACTTATTGTAAGTTTAGGTGAATTTTGGCTTTTCGTTTTCGAATCATTTTTTATTTAAAAAATTTCATTATTTAAGGGTTTTGACTTCATATTCATAAACCCATTCGTCACCGAAATGATGATTTTGATTGATTTTCTTTTTGAAGAGTCATGACAATCTTTATATCCAAAACATCAACCAAAATGTGTTGAGTCCATTAGTAAGAGATGTTGAGATCCTCTGCTATGCTTAATGTCAGAACGACTGTTTCTTTACATTTTTCGTTGTTGTCATCATTAACAGAGGTAGATGGGCGACTCCCAAGAGACAAATTTTCAGTGACTTCAACACAATGACAACACATTACATTTCCGTTAAATCACCACATCTCTGTCATTTAAAGATGACAGATAAATTCTATTAACTGAGTAATCTGTGAAAACGAAAGGGCATATTCGACATAATTGTATGAGCCTATTTTCAACCAATTATGTGAACCCACTTATATTGAGGCATTACTAGCGGCCTACTTATTACCACGGAGTACATACTTTATATCGGAGCAGTTTCGCATTTAGCTGCGGTCGAGGACTCTTAACAATGCAGCATGCCACAATGCTGTTTTTGGTTCTGAAACAGAGTAGAGAGAAAGCTTTCTAAGAAATTTTAATTCCAAAAAAAAATATTTTTTCACTTCAGCTTTTAAGACTTTGCAAACGGCGGGCATTAAAAATGTTCTAAAATAATCCCCTCTTGTTTTCCATAGCGATGTAATGTGACCTCATCTTCAATGGCAAGTTTCCAGCAATTGATTGTATGGGTTGCAAGTAAAACATCATAAAGTGAAATAGAAAATAAAATAAAATAACAAAAATATTTTTCAGTATTTTTGTGTTCACTTTTGGTTTTATATCATTAAAATATTTTTTTGATTTTATATTATTAAAATATTGCTAAGACAACATAGTGACAGCAACAATGCTCTTACCACATCACAGATTTTTATAACGTTCGTCACAATTTTTCAAAGTAATCGCTATAATTAATTTTTATATTTCTATATACTTGTATGTACGAACTATATATATACATATTTACCTTAAATACTTAAGACGATTGTTGTTTAATTTGCTTTGAGCATACTTCGGCGAATCCTAAACTTCGAAAATTGTGCCCGCCATACCCACCGACCAATGTTGCATTCACACTTTTATTACAGTTATAATTGTATTTATATTCAATATACTGACGGTGGGAGGTTAAGTGCCAGTGTAAATGCGCCCACCTGCCAGCAGCGAGGGCATACAAGGTGATCCACCACAAAGACTTCGTCACATTTCTCACTACAAAGCTTTGGCTTGCTTAGTTACCTTTCTAAATACATGCTTTCATGTCGATATACGTATGAAACGAAATTATATTTTATGTATATATATGTGAATGTGATATAATCAAAACCGAATGCGCCAACAAAGGTTGAGTCCATGTCTTGCTTTTAGTCGTCATTCATGTCCCACATTGATTCCCAAAATCATAGATGACCGAACCGAATTATTTTATTGTCACTCTTTTGTAAGCGTAAATAACTTCTACATAACTAGGAATGATATACTACTGTGCCCAAAAAATAATTTGAATTTAAACTGCGCGCGTCGAAGGATTTGGAGAATTATTTTTTTTTAGGTTGGTAGTACTGTCAGTCACATTTACATCAAATTTCATGTCAAAATATTCGTTAGTGTTTGAGATACGCGTCGTTTTGTGAGCTGTGAGTTTTTCGTGTTTTGCGATGTCGAAATTTGTTGAGTAAAGAATTTGCATTAAATTTTGTTTACGGAATCAATTTTCTGCTGCGGATACGTTGAGGATGGTGCAGAAAGCCTTTGGTGATGAAGCTATGTCTAAAAAAAATGTTCACAAGTGGTATAGTGAGTTCCAAGCCGGCCGTGAACGTGTCGAAGACGAAGAGCGTCCAGGGCGACCATCAACCTCAACCGACGAAACTCACGTTTAACAAATCAAAGATTTGGTGTTGAAAAACCATCGATTAACAATTAGAGACCTTGCTGATGAAGTTGGAATATCGAAAGGCTCAGCCAATACCATTTTGAAGGATGTTTTAGGCCTCAAGCGCGTCAAATCTCGACTGGTACCGAAAACATTGAATTTTTTGGAAAAAAGGCGTCGCGTTGAAGTGTGTGAAACGATGATTTCCGACTACCAGGGTGTCATAAAATGCATTATAACTGGCGATGAGACTTGGATCTATGCTTACGACCCCGAAACAACCGATCAATCGAGCGAACATCGTGCCAAAAGAGAGCCGAGACCAAAAAAATCGCGCCAAAGTCGCTCAAAAATCAAGGTCATGTTGACTGTTTTCTTCGATTATCGTGGTGTTGTGCATTATGAATTCCTTCCAACCGGTCAAACAGTCAACAAGGAATATTATTTGAACGTTATGCGTCGTTTGCGTAACTCTATCCGCCTAAAAAGACCTGAATTGTGGAGAGACAATTCTTGGTTTTTACACCACGATAATACACCATCCCATACTGCCCTCGTAATTCGTGATCATTTCGCCAAAAACCCAACCCATATCGTTCCGCAACCACCGTATTCACCTGATCTGGCGCCGTGCGACTTCTGGCTGTTCACCAAGCTCAAAAGACCGCTCCGGGGACACCGTTTTTATACGATAGAGGAGATTCAAGCCGCAGCGAAGACGGAACTGAAGGCCATCCCGGAAAGTGACTACAACCAGTGTTTCGAAGATTGGAAAATCCGTTGGCATAAGTGCATTGCATCGGAAGGGGATTACTTTGAAGGGGATGAAATTGATTTGGAAGAATAAATAAAGAATTTTCAAAATAAATACAATGTCACCTTATTTTTTGGGCTCAGTAGTATATCAACACAATAATATGGCAATAGGACTCCCTATAAATATTAATAATTTTACATATAATATTGCATGATTTTACATTATATAGTATATAAACCGGTTTATAAACCCAGCTCGTATGAAGTTAAATGTAATTTCGATTTCGAATACTTTGCCTTATAATATCATAAGCCTTCCATGGTGGTTTAATTGATTTGACTTGATTATACACGGCCAAGTTTTGTATAAAAACAGAAATAACAAACAAAACACCTACAAGAAGAAATGTTTGAAAGCTTGATGAATCTCCACCTCAAATCAAAATTTTAAGTTCGCTGCTCGAAAACAAAAACAAGATTATATCGTTAAGAGGAAAACTTGTTAAGCAATTTTTTTGCATTTTTTTTTGCTAAGTTATTTTAGTCAAGCGTTCTGAGTGAACTAAGACGAGACTGTCAAGCCGTCAAACTTTGTTAAAAACAAAATTTTGCACAAAGAAAAAAAATAATCAAATTAAGTTTAACTGGCTAATGCTTACAGCCACAAGGCAAAAAGTTTTCACTGCAAGTAAATCCAAAGTTAATACCAACAACGGTATTATTTTCGGTACAAAGAAATTTGTTGCCTCACCGATTAGTCCATTTATCGAAAGTGTTTGTTAAAAAATAAAAAAGAATTTAATTTCAATAACGAAAGTTGATCCGCCTTTCGCAACCATTAAACTCTTAAAGGGTTAAATGGCCCAAATAAGAGCTTATCTATAAGTCACTCGCAAAAAATGGCAACATTTGAACTTCACTACACTCACATAAAGGCGCAATCTATTTCCGAGAGCTTCTGGGGTCACCAATACACACACACACAAACATGGTTTGAAGTAGGGCTGAGTAGGGGATTTTACATCCGGGTATGGTTTGTTTAACTTTTTTTTTCTTAAATAGAAATGGTTGCTTTAAGGAATTTACTCTTTTATTATACTATACATCTGTGTGTGTAAATCTTGCTTGTATTGAAGCAAAACACGTTTTCCTAAAACCTAATGAAGGCACGTAAACTAATAACAACAACATACATATACTCACAGCATGTACATTATGTAAGTCAATATGGGCCATCGAGTCCAGTAAACAGTTCATCAATTAGAATCCAATCGATTTGGTGCTTAATTTGAATGAATGTTTTTATATAGTTATTTATTACTCACAAATGTATTATATGTGTACTAGGTTAGTCCTAAAGATTATAATTTTTTATTTTATATCATACTGTGATCACAAGAGAGATTATTACGGTTTATGTGTCATATGCAAATTGTAGTCCGGACTGGAAGCAGTCAAAGAGTGTCGTCATATACGTACATACCCATATCAAGTGTACATATATTTGAAAATAATGTTGAAAATTAAGTCAGTGTATCATATTTAGGGAATACCCTAATGCTTATTATTTGGCAGTAAGGAAAACTTTTACGACATTTTAATAACATTTATAAGTTAACACCAACGAAATGCATCATTTCCACGTTTAAGAGCACCTTAATGTGTCTTTATCATATTAAGTATCCTCCCTAATAATGCGTCAGTAATTGCGATAAATTTACGTGCGCCTTTATTTACACACATCCAAGCATTTCCGCCGGTAGATGGTCGAAAACTTTTTGCTTTCGCTAATCATCCTCTCAGAACCAGCCATTTACAAAGGAAATAATTAAGGTAAATGAAGATACTGTTGCCACAAGCTAGATGTCCATAAATTACCTATAACAGATACATTTTATACTCTTGTAATCAAAACCAGGGAAATACCTTCATTAAGCTATCTCACATACCATTACCAATCATATGGAGTAAATTCAGCCGGCTGTTTTATGTTTTTATATCGGGATTAGGTCAAAATTTCGCCTAATTTTATCCATTTTAGGCACAAAAATAAACTGTTATCAGTAAAACACGCTCTGTAATAGAGATAACTCACATGTTGTCCGATTTATCCAGCATAAATTACAATTGAACATATACCTTACAAATTGACCAAAAACGATGGGGTCCCTCTCACTTTTTCAAAATTTTCAGCCCACAAGGGCACCTGGTACTGCGATCCTTTGTACTAAATTTCAGTTCTTCAAGGTGAATTCCAAAATAAACAGGACTTTTTGAATCTTTTTCGATTGTCCAGTAAGACTTTCATGACATTTCGTCGATTGCAAATGAAGTTATTGTGTTTTAAGAGTCAGTATGTTTGTGTTATTGGTCCGAAAATAGTATACCTTATTTTAGTGCTTAAATATGACCCTTTTTAGGTTTTCTTTAAGGGGTTAAAGGTAGTCAGAATTTTCAAAAAATTGGCAACTGTTTTTGGCATTTTCGTTAAGTGTAATATCTTAAAAATATTCTCTAAAAATTTCACGTTGATCCGATAATTAGTTTTTGAGTCATTCGAGAAATAACAAAGAGAGCTCAGGCACTTCAAAGCGCTAGTGTGAAACTTTAAACGCGTTTTTCTCAAGACTATATTTTTTGAACTGGTGACAACTGCAACTCGAAAACCACTCAGTAGATTTTATGGAAACCTATACAGCTTTTAGAATACATAATAAACTCGGGCCTGTTCGAAGGATTTTTTTCAATTTTTTTTTGATGTTTTCCCAAAAATTTAGACAAAAATTTCCTGAGGCCGCCATTTTGTTAATTTTTGAAAAAAGAAATCCTTCGATCAGGCCCAGGATTATCTATTTATAAAATGAATTTTTTTCTCCGATAGATTTTAGATGAATCTCCAGGGACTTATGGTTGTCATCACAAGTACCTTTTTTTGGAAAGTTCATTAAACTCTGTAAATATATACATTATGTACATGTAATATTTATTAAATAAAATGCTGATTCAAAAACCAAAAAAACGAAAAACACAAAAATCGTGTCTTAACGTCATTAAATCGGTGTCGGCCAGGAGAATGGCTAACGGGAATCAATTTTTGCTAAAAGAGGATTTTTGGAAAGTAAAGCGCTAAGAGGTTCCCACACTTCTTGGGTTTTAACATAAAATTATTGATGTTGCCTCAAAACATCTGAAGTTTAACGCTCTGCAAGCGCAGCATTGGTAGGAGTATAGCCAAATTCTCTTTCTTTAATATACGTAAGCTCATTTGGCGGCGACTCTCAATATACATTCGTATGTATTTAAGGATACCGTTATTTTAAAGTAGTGTTTATAATACCAATTTACTTTTGATTGCGCACTTTTTAGCACAACTGTATGCTGATTGGGAGTTTATGCTCCAAACATCAAATAATTGGATTTTAACTCAATCAAGGCGTTTATTTATCTATAAACAAGGTTACAGGTTTGCTGCTTAAGCTCCAGCTGTTTTACATACATACACACAATTCATTGTCATGCTATATACATATACTCCATTGCTGTTTGGAGTCAGCAGAATTAGCGAAAAGATACTTATGGTGTATTTGGTTTTTGGGCGCTGATTGAGCCTTTTTTCTTCTGATTTGATTCAAATAAAACGATAAGTGCATTGCGCGATTCCCGAGGCTAATAGCACCCAACGTTGGTAACGGTTGCGCTTTTGCTGCAAAATTTATTTGAACACGTTTTCCTCAGTTTGTTTGAAAGCTTGTCTGGCGTTTTTCTCTGGTGTATAAAACAGTTACGATTTTGCAGCAATCCCGTTACGCTCGCGGGCAAGTGAATCAACATTATATTCACTGTTGTTTCTGTTTTTTCATTGCCACCCACTTATTTATGCTCACGCACATTATTACATATGTATCTATATTTTATACAAAAGTAAAGTCTATGCCAAGACGAAAAGGGAAAACTGTTTTTCATCTTTTCACTTTTCATTTGACAGATAGAACGTGGGAGAAATATGCTGAAAATTATATTTATTTTCTTCTTTTATTTTTATGTATTACCTTAATTGTTTCCGTAGAACCTTTTATTTAATATAAAAAATTAAAAAATTCCTTTGAGCAAAAAAAAAATATTCTCGCTTAATTTTGTGGATGTATTTATCTGACTCACTAGCAGAAAAGTGTGAATAACTTTAATCAGAGAAAAGAAAATTGTTTTATTAATGGTACTGTGCTCAGGAGAAGGGACGCTGTGAGCGATGTGTCGAAACTTAGAGAGATAGTTGAAGGGGCAGTCTTCTGTAAGGAACTCTGCTCAAGTATGGTTTTTCGCTAACGAATTACTGCAAAGCTTTTTACGCACAGGTGGCTCTCATTACGATAACCGTAGATGTATTGCTACGTAGTTGGAGGTGGGTATTTGCTCCGGAAGTAGAGCGGCCATACTAACTTTGAACTCGCTTTAGCAGACTTTATTATCACACTAGGTTGAGTGCCAGGTCATAGCGAAATTGTTGGAAATTGCAAAGAGCTCGCAAGAGAGGACACTGTGGGCGATTACATTGGACCTATGTTGTACTTTTGCATTGTAACGCTGGACTTCACGTGAGCTCAGCAAGCGCTGAACTCAAACTATCAAAGTCGTATGGAGGTAGCTAAGGTTCAACCATCCAGTTGCTTTCTTCTCCATTGTTCAGCTTTTCTAAGACCGAGGTTGAAACATATCGGCATTCATAGCTTCGAGGAACTTGACAAAATAACCGCAATTGAGATCAGCCGCTTTGTCCAGTTTTGATACTATTTTTATTATATTGGATCGAAGTTATGCGCTCTCCAAGAGGGAACCTGTTTGGGATCGATGTTTTAATCTGAACTATACTACCTTTTTGGGGTTAGGGAAAGTCCTTAATAGATTTCATTTATTTTGTGCATTAAACCGAAATTTGCTCAATTCATATTTCTATATATTTTTTATTGATCATTTCACATTGACTGAAAAATACAATATAAAGTCAACCTAGACAAGAAAGCCCTAAAATTCGATATTTGATGCTTGGAAAGGCATAACCCAATTTAAGATGAGTGTCTCTACATTAGAGGCGCTAGTAGATTTATCTATTGTCTCTCTGTAGTCTCTCAGTTTAGCCGTTGAGTTCGAGAAACCAAGTATATTTAAAAATGAGAAGTGATTTTTAGTTATAGAAATCCACCATAAACAACTTATATATAAATAAAATTACACATGTACTGTTGTGCTATATACTACTATATATTAACCATAAAAAAGAAAATCGAAATCCTATTGCGGCTTTTTTTCTTCGCCACGTGGTTCGAACAATTTATAAACTTGTCCAAAACAGCATGTGGTCTCCGCAAAAAGGCGAAATGGCGACACGAGTGTCAGCGGCACAAAAATGTGTGCTAGATTGATAATCTCAAAGCACATCCGGTTTCTAAAAATAGCTTTGTACGAATAAACAAAGTTAAAAGCAACAGTAATTTTGCAGATGAGAAAGAAGATAAAGTATATTATTAATATACCTAATCCCTAAAACATAATGTCCAAATTTGTAATACACACTTAGTGCTTTCCGGGCTGAGTGAAAAATGAAATGACATTAAATTTTTCTATTTTCTTTCATCGTGCAGCGCTTTCATTGACCCTAAATTGCCACCAGTGCACAGAACGTCACAAAAAAGTACTGAAGGCACAGTGAAATTTCTTCGAAGAAAATTTCATGAAAATAAAAAAATTTGATACATGATGAAGATTTTATATACCAAAAAGTATAAATCCTGAGGATCTAAATGGCATTCATAAAGATAGCTTGGATCACGTGAAAAGCCTTTATTGATTACTGATATTGAAGCAAGACTCATTCAAATTCGGAATTCCGTTTAAAAAAGTGTAGACCAAGTTGATACATATAAGGCCTCTACACTGTACAGCAGGACTGGAATAATTAGAAACTTATAGAATTTGATCTTTGTTCGCCGAGAGAGCACTTTACTTCTCAATTGCCTACTAAGTCCGAAGTAGCACCTGTTGGCAAGAGTTATTCTGCGTTGGATTTCTAGGCTGATATGTTGTTGCAAAAATACTGATTCCAAGATATACGAAATTAACTACGGCTTCGAAGTTATGACTGTCAACAGTGACGCATGACAGAATATCTCTGAAAACACTGGCTTTATTCTTATTTGAATTAACACTCTCTCTAACTCTATTTATTGAACAATAAAAGAAGCTCAAAGGAGTTTTCATTTATTAAATTCGTGTAGTATATACGTTTGTAAGTATATATATAAACGTATATACTACACGAATTCAATCCACTGTTTATCTGCCTTCCAAGAAGTTTTGTTCAATTTTCAAAATTTTGTCACACACAAAGCTTTGCTATTTGCTCACTTGCCCGTAAAATGCAGTCTTTTTTAATTTAGCTTAATAGAAATAAGGAAGAGTCGTCTAAATGGACCTTTTTATGCTAGCGGGCGCGTCATGTCGGTTAGTTGGTCAGTCAGGCAATACATACAAGGTCTGTCGCAAAAGAAACAGGACTGTTTAAAAAACAACAAAAAATTAATATTTTTCAAAATTTATATTTTTTTATTCAAAGTAGTTTCCTTTCCTTTTTTTCCAATTAGCATTTCAAATGAGTGTTTAAGGTCATTTTTCGGGATGCTCTTGAGAATAATACGGAGTTTTTTGTCAAAAAATCAGTGACAAGCGTCGACCGATGACAGGGCGCATTATCGAGCAACCGGCGCCAGGACCCTGCCTCACGATATTGTGGTCGAGGACGACGAATGCGTGACAAAAGACGCTTCATAACACCAAGGTAAAACTGGACATTAGTCGTTTGGCTAGGTGAGATGAACTCTCGTTGTACAATACCCTCGGAATCGTAAAAACAAATCAGCATTGTCTACTTAACTTCTAAATACGACTTTTTTTCGGTTACTTCCTCACGACCTTCTTGGAATCGCTTAAACCACTCATGCACATTACTACGGGATAGGCACTGATCACCATAAACTTGTTTCATCATTTGAAATGTTTCAGTAAACGTTTTCCCAAGTTTAAAACAAAATCT
Source organism: Bactrocera zonata (assembly GCA_037783105.1). Taxonomy (NCBI): domain Eukaryota; kingdom Metazoa; phylum Arthropoda; class Insecta; order Diptera; family Tephritidae; genus Bactrocera; species Bactrocera zonata. The sequence continues at coordinate 1,312,126 of JBAWJQ010002376.1, forward strand.
AATATTTGCTCTTTGTTCAAAATGCATTTTACGACCGATGACCAAAAGCTGCTGTCACTTTTTGATCGATAACATCGATTGTAGTTATCCAATTGTCTTAAAATTTTTACGAAATGCCAACAAGAGATCAAAATTTTTATTTCATATACCCGCCAATAGGTGGCGCCACCAGAAACAGTTATATTTAAAAAGTTCTGTTTCTTTTGCGACAGACCTTGTATGTACACTTACCTTATTTTCTAGGAAAGTATCTTATTGGCATTGAGGCTATTGAAAAAAGCCGCAATAGAATCACTCTTTCTTGGCTGCTTCTTGATTTAGCGAACTTGCAGTTAAAAAGTGTAGACCACCTGGCTCTTATTCAGCCATACAGTGGGACTATCTAGTATACAAATTTTTCATCTTAGCACATTTATCAAAAATTTAAGATTTATTTTGGTTTAAGGATTGTTTGAAACATCAAGGACATTACTGAAAAAATTGCACTTCGTTCCGTGTTATGATACAGTGATGAATCGAATAAACAAGAGTAAACTCGCATAATTAAATTCATTTAATATATAGAATACCAAGCAGTTCTATCAGTTAAATGAGATGACATACCCTCTCCTATTCGAAGAATTTTCTGCTACTGTCACATGTAAATTTATTGACAAGAAAGAAGACAAATGGCAAATGGTGGACGACAAAGATTGGTCAATTGCCATGATGTTGCGTTATTTCGCTAAGATTAGAGTGTTCGTTTACTTCCTTCTGAAAAGTAATATTGAAATGCTGTTCGGGGAGGCAGAATGATAGATGATGAGTTAATAGAATGATGATGATAAGATTCGAATGATAATAAATTGTATTTTCGCTATAAGATACATATATACCCGAATACAATTGTATGTAAATAAGTATTTTCTTATAAATACAGACAAAAATGTAAATATTTGTATACGAGCGTGTACCCTTGAGCGGATGGTGGATGTTTGCCAAAGTTAAAACATGCTAAATAAATGTAAATGAAAAAGTTAAGTAGATTTCAGACACCAGATGTGTTTCTTGGAAGTTAAGTTTTGTCTTAACTTTGCGAAACATTTTTGTGTTTGCTTTCTTCTCGATATTAGTTTGACTTCTTGTTGCTCCCGGGTGTTTTTTGCGTATATTTTATACACGGCTTTACATATGTAGCATGTGTTTATTTTGTTTAGTGCTTTCAGCTTGCTTGTTTTTCTTTGTGCTGAATTGAAAAGCAAGTTCAAGTGTGAAGCTCCAACAAAAATAATTAATAAATAGTTTGACGTGAGAGTTTGTTATTCAAAACAATTAATCTCAAGGCTGTTGAATAGCGGGAATGGTGTTGGAAGGAAAGAGAAAGATAATACTTCAGGCTGCTAAGGCTGCAGGAATCACAATGCGAATATATTTATACCACTGCTCATCCTTTACTATGATCTAATGGATACTTTACCATATATATAGTACTTAATATGGTCTCCGACGTTTCCTTCCGTGGCCACCTTAATATACCCTGTTCTGGGTATGATAATAAAAAATCCGCAAAATTGTCTTGAAGACTTAGGCAACCGTAAAGGCGTTTAATGGGTTTTCTCCGAGTTTCCGGAAAATTTAAAAAAATCCTGCGCCTCGTGCAACTAATCAGATAACATTTCGTACATATTTACATAAGTCTTAATGTATATAATTAAATATCTACATATGCTAATAATATTAGCATATAGACATACGTATGCTTGTATCTGTACACATATGTGATCACATGACCTCTTCCTCGTCAACTTCGTCATTCTCTACTTGAATGATTGCGTGATTGCTATAAAACCTTCTTTAGCCTGCCGCCTTGCTGCGGTGAATTTGTCGAAACGTTTTACGACTTCTGCAGGATGATAACTGTTCGTTAACCAGGACGTGACTTGCTACTTCTCATTTAAATTGTAATATATTCTAAGAAGTCTTCACAGTCATATCTAGGCATACTTTCACACTCATATTTATTTAAATGCATACATACTCATACATAGTTATATACGCAAGGATATAAAGACGCATATATTTAGTAGCCGCAACAAGTGCTTGGGGCCATGCATGCGCTGACTTCTTTCAAATAAACCATATTGGAAAACCCTCTAATGGAAGTATTTTGTTTCTTGATTTTTCTATCGTCTGTGGGATCTTGTAGATTTAGCTTAATGGCTCCCTTTGACTCTTGAATTCGCATAATCCATTGTATGTTTCTGTTTGTAGGGTCTACGGGGATAGACAAATCTCTTCGATCGATGGCTCCTAACCACGACAGAAACCTAAACATCCTTTCGAGTAAGAGATAGTAGTGCTGTTTGATATTTTTATTTTCTATGCCAAAATAATATTACTTATATTAAAAGTAATAAGGAACAAGAAAATAATATTAATTTACCATGTTCGATAATCCCTAAATATTTCCTGGATACCAGAGTCAATCAAAACCTTAATTAGAGCAGGTTTGGCGGGTGAAATTTTCTATTTCGATTATTCCTCTGTCTCTTGTCAGTAATAGGAGGTCCATGTAGTTGGACTGACTTGGATGAAAAACTCCTTCAGCATATTGTTTGAAGGTGGTCTCACTGTTGCGTTTATTATATGTAGTGCGTAAAGACAGTAACCATCGCGCCGACGACTCTCTCATTCTTTGGATTCTATATTGCTTCAGATATCACGCGCACTTTTCGAGGCACCTCAACATGGGTCATCAAAAACCGACGTGTGATCACGTGAAAAATTGTTAATCCAATTACACTGAAGGAGGAAAAGTCACAGTACACATCATCATAATTTTTTTTTTTTTAATTTCAATGAGATTCAGGTTTACCGGACTGTCGCCGTTTGTATTTTTAAAACGTTTATCATTCCATTTTGGAGCACTTTTTAGAAAATCATTTTCTATAATTCCACATTTTGTTTCATCCGCAAGTTGGCTCTGCGCTGTGTTATTTAGTGCCAAGTATGCGACACGGAAAGCTCTTTATAGCATTAGTCACCTAGATACATGTACTCGTCAGAGTAACGAACCCTGGCTTACGATTGAAGGTGATACGGCGGTAAAGCTTTAAATTGTTATTGCGTATATATGCCTACATATATATCCTCCTAGAGTTGCTATTCATCTTCGTTACTTTTCACTAAGTTCTTGGAGTTCTAGTTACACCACGTGACATTAAATGACAGCGATACCTGACTGGATATTATACAAAGCTGTTTAAATTGCTTCAACCTCACTCTTAATGTTAAAGCATGATTATGCAGTGATTGCCACACCAGCACTTCAAAGGTAATACCAGAAACACTCACACACATATACATGTACTTGTATATGTATATAAATGTTTCAACTTCTTAGTTAGATACTTTTGAGATGTACAATTGCATGAGTTCAGTACGGATATATGTATATATATTATACAGCATACTTATATGCATAGACGCTATGTTTTCGAGGCTCTGACAGTATAAAATCAGTTTAGAAAAATGTTTTGATATAGTTTTACTCCCTCTATCAAATCTGCCTTTTTATAATAATAAACTAAAAAAAAAACATTTTTTAACATAAAAAACAAACTTATTTAAGAAGCCATATGGACATTCTATGTCACTCATACGACATGGTGTACTTCATGAAGACAGCACACAGTTGATGCATAATTTTAACCGCATATAACTTTCCGTGGTATGTTTTCATATAAAACAAGTAAGGGAGGGTTTAAGAAGAAAAGACAGGAAAATCTTAAGATGTAAAACGTCAACCAGAGGAACGGAATCCAAGCAATTTTATATATAGATATACTATATACATATAACTCATTCACTGACCGGCACAAGGGTATAAGGTTTGTTAAAAAACCCAAAATGGAAGTTGGGGTATCACTGAGCCAATTTCATCTCTTTTGCCAATACCAGATCTATTTATATGCCACATACTTATAAAATGTTCTCTGAGGTTTATTAAGGTACCTGCCATACCATCAGCAATCATATGGAGTAAACTCAGCCGGATAATCGAAAATCCTGATATTAGGTAAATTGAGAATTTTTTTAGAATTAAATCCTAATAATATTTTTGAGTGTAAGTATATATGAATTAGTGTATGAGTGTGTGTGTATATTTAGATGAATTTGTGATAACTCCGCGTTTGAGTGCAGCAAAAAGGAAACCTGACACGTCAAATTAGTCTATTCGTATGACACTTCTGTATCACAGCCAATAATAGCTGTTGAATAATGAATGAGATTCCTTGTATGTACATATGTTAGTAAATATGTACCAATATACATATGTATTATTGTTGAAGAATGTTGAGCAAGAATGTTTGAATGAATGAATGAAGAAAGAAGGACGTTAACACATAAATAGCACCTTCTTTTCCCCTTTTTAGTCCTCTGATGAGAGCGACTAAATTTATCTAGGTACTACTACATATATATATATATGTGTTAACCACTTAGTGCCAAAAGCGAGAATGACTCTGCATAGAGCAGTGACCTGACTTGTCAGTGTGTCTTAACAGGCATACTAAGTATCTGCAGTCATGGCATCTTAGCTCGCAGCTCACTTGACACTTGACATCTCAAAGTCAATCACATACATTCATATGTACTCCCACAAAGGTATATAACAGGTCCCTTTTATATTTTCTTAGACATAAATCTAAAAAGAGCAAAATTTATTCGGATCACGCATTTGCTCATTCTTATTTTATATCCTTCAATCTGAATAGTGAAATGAATGTTGCGGTAAATTTCAAGCACAGCTTATAATATGTTAGATAGACACCTACTCGTACGCACCCACACAACTACACTCGTTTACACCTACACAAATTCTATTCGTTATCTTTTCGTATTTTATTGAGAATGTTGCAAATGTCAGTCAAATATTCGCTTGAAAATATTAAATCAAGATTTTATTGCCATAACGGTAAAAATACAACTATGTAAACATATTTCTACATAAATATCGACATATGTAGGAGTTTGCTGTTTTAATAATTCTCTCAAATTATATTCTAAAAACCGATATTTACGGTACTACTTTTGAATTCAGATCACAGCACGTCAAAAAATCCCAACAGTGTGTGGGAAGACTGCAAAAACGGAATGCGCAGAAGGAAAAATAGGTGAAAACTCATAATTTTACACAAGGTATAATAATAAATGAATTCTAGTATTTTTGTATTTAAATGAAAGTTTTCTTCTCTTTGTTGACAAAAAATCGGGATATTCAATTTTCACAAGCTTTTTTTTGAAAAATTTTCACAAGCAAAACCATTTGCTAAAGACACGAATAGGTAGTAAGCATTTGATGCCAGTTCCGGTCTGTAAGGTAAATACATAAACAAAGTTTCTGGACCTTATTGCCAGTGGCGTGTGGTGGAACACTCTCCTTTTGATCTTAGTGCTCGGTTATGGGTGATTTCTTCCTTCAAAGGGGCCCATTGATGATGACAATGATGACAGAACCAAATTGAGAGTGTAACCGAAGAGAAGCAGCTCATAATAGGGGATTTACTGCTGATTCCGCTAAACACTAAGCAAAATCTTCCAGACCGTCAATTCAGGCTTGGCTACAATTTATGCCGGCTCACCGTGGTCCAACAACTACCGTCTTCCTTTGACGTAGTCTTAGGAGATCTACTTTTCATCACCAGCAACCGTTTGCTTCAGTAGTGGATCGGTTTTTTGTAATTCAGCTGCGCTTCAAGGATTTCAAAGTCGATCCATGAGGACCCTCTTGACACGAGCTTCTTCTGCATCCAGTTGTATTTAAATGATTTCAAATGGTTTGTGTGCCTTTTTAGCTTCTGAGCAATTAAGCTTTCTCTCAAAAGCGACAATTTCGAATATAAATTACTTATTGATAGTATCATTAATTGGTCTTTCGATTACTCAATAATTCTTAAATTTTATTGCCTTGCACAGTAAAACAAGAATGTTTTTAGTTTGTTCAGTATAGTTAAAAAGATGTTTTGTATAATTATAGGATCGATCTGTCTGTTTGAGGACTTCAAAAGTTGTGGCACAGGTCTGCACTAAAAGTGTTTCAAATACCTATCTCTCAAAGAGGAATCGACGGAAGTTCGGTTTCAGTTATTTTTCCCGACTAATGCAATTGCTGTAGTTCTTTGGGGTTTGAAGGAGACAATTCAGACCAAAGGTTTCATGGTGACACTTAAAGTCTATTTAGTTCTGCGGTAAGTACCATACTGAAAAGGTCTTGTGTACAGTTACAAGTGTGTTCGCACAAGAATAGTGAGTTCCAATCTAACCTAACTTCACTATTTTCATTCACTTTATTCTTAACGAAAACTTATAATTTTTATTTCATCATAATCCTTTAAACTAAATGCGTAGTAGCAAACTTATCAAAATTAATGCGCTTAATGAACAGCCGTCGCCATGAAGATTTTGTTGAACAACTTATAAAGCTCTGCAATATCCAAAAATTTAATCTGAATAGCAATGAAAATATTTAATTTATGCCTCAATGCGCCAAGGCTGCCACCTTATTAGTCCAATCAAATCTAAAGAATAGTGTAAACAATAAACAACAAGATTACAAACACACCAACAAAGAGTGTGGCGAATGGGCGTCGAAGCAACAGCCGACGACGGAACTACAAGCAGCCAAAAAAATGATCACTTCTGAAATATTTCGAATAGCACAAATACTCGCTACTTACAGCGAAACACCCACGCACATACCGAGAAAATAGAAACAAAATTTCCTCTATCTTTCCCCATTTGTACCATATATGTATGTATGTATGTATGTGGTGTGAAAGTTGCCATTTAATAAATACATTAATCTTTCGATTTATAATTTGTGGTTATGTCATATACTTACGTGTATGTGTTAGCAAATTTAATCTCCGGCTGCTAACGAGGGTCAGAAAATTAATTAAGTCTTAATTTATTTGTCATAATAATATTACCAAAGGACACTGGTTTTGCTGACGTAGCTTAGGCTGTGCTACATAGATCGTGCATACTTCACTCATTATAGTCAACGATAAAAAGGGTTGAATTTGTGACTACTAAGCGGTTTGCAACGCTAATTTCAGTATCCTTGAAAAGCAACGGAAAACAACTCATTAACCAAACTTTCTCACAAGTTATACTTCAACACTCTTAAAAAAAAATACAGACCTTTGGGTTTAGATATGACACTAATGGGTATACTTGGAGGGGTTAAGGTTGTTCTGTCTATGGCGAGTTTGCTCCGAAAGAAGCTAGTAAAAATCGACTGTCCCCGTTTCTGTCATTAGGCGCAAGGGTTTCTGTAAGAGTGGCATTAGGAAATTACATTCAAAACGTCAAAAAATTTTGTTCGATAGCATATTTGGCCAAAATATTTTTATTGGATCTTTTTTGTAGCTCTTAATATTTCCAACGTTCGTTGCAAAAAAATTATTTTTAGATTTTGAAATGGACACACTTTTGATTCGACAATGCTAATAAAGGCTTACAGTGTTGTTCTTTCATCGGATTTATAGAGTGATTTCGTATAAGCTCATGTTATGGAAGCACGAACAGACTTCTCTTTCGAAATCAATGCTTATCGAGTATCGAATGAAAACGCCCCTAACATTTACGCACAAAATTATGGAGGATAAAATGATCTCCATAAATAAAAAAAAAATCTACAAAAAAGCTGCCGAAATTTAGCGGAAAAGCAAATAACGCCTCAAGGCTTTATAAATGAATATGAATGCTGTCATGAACAGGGAAAGGTTCGAAAACTGAAAATTATTGATTATAAATAAATAATATGAATCAAAGAAAAAAGCCTTAAAATGTAGGAGTTTTTAGTGTCTAATTTTAATGAAGTGGATGCCAAAGTTCTTGGTATATTTTTTTGGTGCAAAAAAAAAAAAAAAAAAAAATACTGGGGATATTGGGCTACTTTTAAGTAAAAATTTTAGGAAGTGTCTCATAATTTTTTCCAATATTTTTTGGGCGATAAGGCCAACGGTTTTTCTTTACAAAATATTTAATCTCGTTCAAACACGTCAAAAACTATAAAGAGGTTTCCGCTTATAATGACATTAAGACCATTCCTCAACCATCATAGTACGTGGGCTGATAATTTGGGCCTGACTGAGAAGTCGGGGTTCTGAATGGGATAAGGAGTTCAAAATAATATTGTCACTATGTTTAATGGGTTACATGTGTTTCACAGTTTCAAAAAATCGAATTTTTTTTGTCTTATTAAATTCTATAACATTTCTAGAATATTGTCCTAAATTTTCAAGTTGATCCGATTAATAGTTTCGGAGATACAGCCTTGAGAAATTGTGCACTCGAGGCTAGCTAGGCTAAGAGTGCCGTCTTTAAACGCGTTTTTCTCGAAACTGTGGTTTCAAAGTCGGTTGTCAAGATTTCTCGCGAACTACTCAACCAATCTTGTCGAAATTTTACACAGGTTATTTACAAGGTCTTGAATGAAGAATTTTTTTTTTGTTATTACAACCATTTAAAAAAAAGGTCGAGAAATTTTCATCGAAATTGGCATTTTGTTTAAAAAACCGTCTGCCAAAAGTCCAATTTTAATTTTTTTCCTTCGTCCAATACCTAGTTTATTGTCTTTACTAAAACACGTATTTTTAATTTTTATTTCAAATGATCCTGAAAGAAGTTCTGCTGACAACGGGGATGCACTTTTTCCGAGGGACTGCCGGAAATGACTGCCATTTTGATATTTTTTTCTGAAAATTTTACAAAATGTTTATTAAATATGAGTCTTTTAAATAGAAAAAATTTCATTAAAATACTTCATATTTTATATGTAAAAAAAATTATTGAAAAACGCCGTTTTTTGCCCGAGGAAACCCATGTAACCCCTTAAGGAAACAACAAAATACATTCATTTTTTTTTTTAAATTTGCTAAAGAAAATAGAGCTTATATTAAAAGTAAACATCCCAAACTGACAAGAAAGTTCTTTAAAGATCAAGCAATTTTTATCCTTTCAACTACTTAATTAATTAACCGAATTACCTGATATTTAAAAATATTTCTTAAAGAAGTTAGCCTAAGCCACCTAATTGACAGATTTTTAAAATAACCTCTCCTAATTCATACATTTCTGAAATTAATGTGCTTCGATTTCCAGTAAGAGTAGAAAATAAGATTACCAATTTTATGAAATGCTTCTGAATAAATGAAAGTTTCAAAATAGGAGCGGTTTAAGTGTAACTTTATGTGGCTCATTCGCGTTATTATCTTTATTCTTATAAATCTATATATATGTAAATTTAATCTCATCGCACATGCTCTCGCAGTCTTTAAATATCTAATAAAATTAACATATCTAAAATCTCTGGCTGTTTATTCCGCCTTCATCAAGTAACCATGTTTCCTTGGCCTTTTCCGTAAGCTGAAACAGGCGACAGCACACATCCTTATCGCAAATTTGGAAGCGAGACAACCAAAACAACAATATCAACAACAACAACTGTCTTTGTCAGCAACGGACTCACTGGTTGACATATCTGCTGCTCACTGGCATTCGAGCTGACACAGCACACCAACGCTGCAGCGCCTAAAGTTAGATTAGAATTTATAAACATTTAAATGTGTTCACTTTCTATTTTTGCAATTTTGTATCAAACGAAGTTGGTCAAAACCAAATTAACAATGTAAATGAGCAAATTTATTCATTACCATTCGGAAGTCGACTTAGAAACAATACCACACATACAAGTATTCATATATATGTATATTAGAATGACCGTTATTTCCTCATTGGTTTGGTAAATATCGCTAATACATATATGTATATATAAATATGCTTTGCTCAAGTTTCCATGTTGTCCGGGTCCCAGATGGGGTCCGAAACTCTTAAGCTCTTTTAGAAAGAAAGTTTTTCGCCCTCTACAAGTGTGATTGCACTCATAGGTAAACACAGCACTGCGCTGTGTGTGACTTTTCGATGCCCTTCATACTTTGTTTTCGTTCAAATGGTAACAACATTAACTAGAACAAAAAGAGCAATAGTAGCAACAACAAAAATGAAGCTTAAAGTCACTGACGTACTTCTGCTGATGTTTGACCTTTCATTGATTGTCGTTCGGACACATTGTTATGCTGCTTTGAAGCTAAGACACCAACACACAATCACACTTGAACATACGCACACGTACGCACACTTTTCCAGCTGAAAAGTTTCGCCAACCTGTCAAAGTCGATCTGCTTGTACTTTGCTAGCCTTCATTTCGTTGGAATTGCGGACAAAATATCTCAAATTTGATATTTGCAGTAACAATACGGTGAATATAAATAAGTGTATGGATATGTGGACATGTGTGTGTTTATTTATTTTTGTGTAGCATACATTCAGGCTGTTAAATGATACTTATACAATAGAATTGCGAGATGAAGAGATGGTGCTAGATAAATGAAACGAGGTTAAACGATTTGAAGAAGCTACGACTCAAAAAAAAAGAAAAAAAAAAAACAATAATATGGCGAGCACAGAGGTGCGAAGAAGTACACACACAAGTGAGTGAACTTCTTGCCGCAGAAGGCACAAGAAATCAATTTGTTCTCACGATAAAAACAGTTTTACCACTGTGTGAACAACGTAAATAAGATTAAGAATTCGTATCAAAATTGATATACTTGGATATATTATTTCTTTAATATTGCTTGACTATAATTTACCACACATAAAAAGTTGGCTAAGGAAGAAAATAAGGTAAAATCATATATTTTTAAAGCTGAAGACAGAATCATGTAGTAGACTTTATGTTAGTAACTTAAAAATATTGGTTGGCTTACAATTTAAGAAATTTTTTCACCGAAACTAAGCAATATTTGTAATCGAGCTAAAACCACTAAATATACTGAAATTAATTCTATAATCCTTGTTTTGCTATGAGAAACGTACGTCGAGAGCCAACGTCAGTGCAACATCTTACCGGAACATAAACATTTAAAACTTTTGAGAGGAGTTGCCACTTATTATTTTTATTGACAAAATAAATAAAATATTGTTTCAGTCTGTCAAATATCTCGTACTCAAATCTATTTCAGGGCGCATTCTACTCTAGAATGTTGAAAAATTCGATTTTTTTTTCGGAGATACAGCCGATTTTGTGAGGTGGCGTCCGTGTTCACTAGAATTGCCTCCTAAACTTTAAACGCGTTTTTCTCAGAACTACTTTTTTCCACACGGTACCGGCTTTATCTCAAGTTCTATACAACCGATTTACTTGAAATTTTGTGTGAACCTTCTTTACATATATAATCCTTTATCGTTCCTACCGGCATCGTGTCAAAATTTTTGTTTTTAATGTTTAAAAAAAATTCAGGAATTTCAAAAAAAGCGTAAAAAATGATTTTTATTTTCAGGCAGTCGCCATTTTTCAAAAAAAAATTTTTTCGTGTTCCCGGACTATAACAGCATCCTTACTGATTAAGAATTTCTTTTTCAGACCACCAGGAGAGTCAGGATCAATGTCACCAGGATGCGCCATTTTGTTTACACCTGTCTCTCCCCACTAATTATTATAATTTTGAATATTTTTTGTAAAATGTTTTTTTCTGTATTTTAAGATATCAATAAAAACGCCATAAAAAATGTATAGTATATACATTTATATAAAAATATAAAATATTTTTGGTTTGTTTTTTTAAATAAAATTCAAAAAACTGCCCAAAATTTGATTTCTAGAGTAGAATACCCCTTCAGTAAACACAAAGTACTACTCTGCGTATACGTAACTTTTATTGAAACTAATTTTATGTCTCAGTGAAAACGTTTCGTATCACAAAGAGGAAAGAACAAAATCTAACAAAAAATGTGTTCAATCTTTAAAAAATACATTTTGAATTTTGAAATATAGCGACAGCACTATTTTCCTTTAGTCGATGCATACAATCTTCGTTTCGCTCATACACATAGTATGTAATGAATTTACAGTTTTTCTATTTGGTTTTGTATATAATGCAACATTTTGATATTTTACAAAGCGCGAGGTTGGCTGTATTAGTTGCTAATTAGTTAAAGTGATAATTATCGAAGAAAGGCAGCAGTAGTATAAAGTAGGCAGGTATAAGAGGAATTAATTGTAGTAGAGTTCCCACATATTGACAGAAAACATGAAAATGCGCGTTACTTATAAAACACCCTCCGTGGAGACTATAACCTTCACATTTCACGCGATTTTCTGACCGGCGAGTGATGTTTTGTAAATAAAATTATGAATGCCAAGTCTGGAAAATACGGTGGGTCTGGCAGCAGTTCGTAGCATAGCTCGAACAATTTGTCCTTGAAGGGAATTTTTCACGTCTTCTTAATACAAAGAATTGTGACCGTCATCTTTCTGGACGTCAGAATAGAATTTTCCTTCTTGAGAACAGATTCACTGCAACTTCCTAACTTGAGCCATTTAAGGGGTTATATACAGTTAGAAGGACGAAAAAAGTGAATTTTCCAGAATTTTTTCTGAAAAACTTTTAAATTTATTGATTTAAAAATTTGTACACATATTATGGTATCTTCTGACTATATTTCAAGACTTGGTGTTAGAAAAATATTTATTTGATCACCGGCAAAGAAGTTCTGCGATGACCACTATATCTCTGAACTAGATCATCTGAATTAAAAAAAAACCAAACAGATTTCGTTAAAATAATGATAAATCCAGTAATCAGTCGAATGAATAAACAAAATAAAATTTTTTGACAAAATGGGGGTTTCTAAAAAAATCGATTGTTGGCCAACATTTCAGCCTTAAATTGATTAAAATATATATCTATATATACTAGCGCTTCTGTCTAGTTAATAGAGTTGTCCGCTTAATAGATTTTACTTAATAAACATCAACAATGCGCGTGGCTAATGGAAATGTTCACTTAATAGGGCGTCCATTTAAGACTGTATTCTTTATTCATTAGTTGTTTTAACTATCCTATCTTCTAAGTTGGCTTAAGGGGTTAGAGGTAGTCAGAGGCAAAAGTAGTAATATGGCATTACTATAGAATATGTTGCCTTGAATCACGAAAATTTCAAACAAAAAAAATTTAATTTCCAAAGTTATAGTTGTTTGTGTTGACCCAGTTCCCAAAAAAGGTACTTGCGGTGACAACAATAAGTCCTTGGAGACTCATCTAAAATCAATCGGACAAAAAAAATTAGTTTCATAAATAGATAATATTGGGCCTGATCAATTATTTATGAAAAAATTAAGTTAAATTGATTGATAAATTAAGTTAATTGGTCTTAAAAAATGGAAATTTTTGAGTTTATTATGTATTCTAAAAGCTGTATAAATTTCATTAAAATCTACTAAGCTATTTTCGAGTTGCAGTTGTCACCGATTCAAAAAACATAGTTTCACACTAGCGCTTTGAAGTGCCCGAGCTCTCTTTGTTATTTCTCGAATAATTCAAAAACTAATTATCGGATCAACGTGAAATTTTCGGAGAGTATTTTTAAGATATCACACTTAAAGAAAATGCAAAAAAAAATAATTTTTTGAAAATTGTGACTACCCCTAACCCCTTAAACTGGACACAGAGTGCTAAATTTTACTAAAATCGGTTCAGTAGTTTAGGAGTCCATCGCGGACAAACAACGTGACACGTACTTTTTATATATAGAGATGTATATCGGTGAGAACAACTAAGCAAATTTTGTAAGTTAGAGTTTTTAAGGATTTGTGGGAAAACTGGCTGCTAAATGGATGTTTTTACAGTTTAATTCTCATTATCTTTATTGTTATTGCTATTATTGGTAACTCCCTCTTGATCGACAGCTTTTAGTGAAAGAGAAATTATACCAATGACCATTCAAACCTATAATTATCGTTTAGTAGTTTTTTATGGTCTCAGCGCAAGCATTGTAATGGCCTTGAATAATAATGCCACTTTTCCTGCCAATTCTTTCTGTTAAAAAGTAACAGGAAAACAATGGAGACGACATTGATGCGTGGGCGGTGCTATTTTCTGCACGTGATCTTCTATGATTTCCAACACAAATAATACCTCATTTGCACATTTGAACATTTTATTTGATACAGCGGATTGTTTCACACACAAAATCGCACTGACATTCACACATACATATACAGAAACTGGGAATAAATAAAATTCCGTAAAAATTTTCATTTCAGCCGCTCAGAGGCTCGACAACTCACAGCGCTTACTTCTCCTTTTGTAAAGCAAAGTTGTGTTTGTTGTATTGCGACGTGCTAAACTTCTTTAATATTGCCAGACACGAAAATTTCTAAATTAGAAGCGCTGCCGCACACAGTGGTGCCGCTTCATACAAGCCGCGGCAAAAAATAGAAGGAATCGAGGTAGGGCTTTGAAATTTGGCACACATCTCTCATATTGCCAAATTAGATGAAAAAAAAAAAAAATAACACAAAAATCAAAAATCATCCTACAGTAACAAATTTTCTACAGTGTAATATTTTGTAAATATAAGCTTGTCCAGAAAAAATAAAGCATATCCGCCCACAATTACGCTCATCTCCCATATAATATAATCACAAAAGTTGCAATATTTTCGCTGTTATCACAGCTAGACTGTTAAAAATTGTCAAACGGATTTCAATCAATAAAAATTATTATTTCTCTAAAAATGAAACAAGTCCGCCCACAACCACGCCCACCTCCCATATAACATAACCAATAAATATTCAAAAATGATCATATATTATTAATTATTTATTCACCAAGTAATTTTTTAATATCACATCCCCATTTCGAAGTCAGCTTCAAATTTTTTGGGATATCTATTAAATCATTTTCAGATTTGGGCATTAAAATTCTCTTAACTGTGTGGTTTAACAAATCTTGCAAACCAACTTCACTGTAAGTTTCCTCTGACCGCAAATTCTCAGGATAACATTTCTTCTTAGCAGCAAGAACCTGCAAATGTTTTTTTTTTATTTATTTTTAACGAGAGACAACTCCAAAAAATAACAACAAAGCAACAAACCGAACAATCAAAAAAACAAACAAAGCAACGAATCAAGCAAACAAACAACGCAGTTGCAGTTGCAGTAGATTAAAATGCTAATTACTCATGAATTGGCAGCTGATTGCAGCTGATTGCAGCTGATTTTTTTTCTATCGATTAAGGAGATTTTAAAGTTTATTTTGTGTAAGTGGCTAACCTGCGCGCTCCTGCGCACAATAGTCATATTCTGTTGAAGTTGTGAAATATATGATTTTTTTGGACCATGAAAAAACATCATATTAAAAAAAACCTTGAAAAAGAAAGTATACATTTGATGATGCAAATCACATCTATAACATTAGTTTTAATAAATAAAAACTTTACAATTGATATTTTATGGTTGACTTTTGAGTTTTAACCTTTGCAATATTCATCACATTTTTCTGAGTAACTTTGCGTTGATACTTTGTTGGACTTTGAAGCCCTCCCAACAAAAAACCATTGAATATATCAAGCCCAAGTATTCGGATAATGTTATTTGATTAGTTCTTAGCTTAAATTGAAAAGATGGTACAAATTTGGAATGATAAAAAAAAATCCTTTTTTTCCGCTCTGGCACCACTGTGCCGCATCCACTCAGCGATGAGTACCAGTATTAGGCACACGAGTACATATTGTTTAATCATTTAGTGAGTAAAAATAAAGGTGTGTGAGTAAGTGTGCATTTGCTTCCTTTTATATGTGTATGTTTCTACTAATTCCGTGTTAAATGCACATGTATGCGGTCATATTAAGACAACGCTTGCCGCAATAAAGGCACGCATAGGCAGTAACACATGCACTCAAGTGTACTAACACATTCACAATTTAACAAAGGATTTCGTGAGCTAAAGGTATAAATGTCTTCTCGGAAATTAGAGTGTCAATTTAGCATATCACATGTGGTGGTTTAGGAGCACCAACATCCAAATTCACCCAAAAACCAATAGCATCTTACATAAAGTGTCTGCCTTCAGCTCGGCATTCATTCACGCATTAAGATACATTTAAGCAAGCAAAAGTTTTGTACTTTTATGAGAGTGAGTTTCTTTATTTCCGCGCTGCTTTGTGTATTCAATGTGTGTTTGTTTATTGTTGTTTCAAAATTTAATTCAATAAAACATTTAGAAAGAAGACAAATCAATAATTTCGGTTGCACCCGAACTCTAACACAGGTAAATTTTTTATGATCTAAGCCTAATTTCGTGAATTGTCAAATAAAAAAATTTACTTTCCAAAAACCTGATCTGGATGGATTAGCTATTTGCTATGGTGGTCCGATATCGGCGATTCCGACTTCTAGGCTCTGTGTGTTAAAAACTTTGGAGCAAACTTAACATACCTGCCCGAAGGTATAAATATAATGTGAAGTGAATTTGTGTGTTCATTTGTTTTCAAAACTTTTCCTTTATGTCTCAATTTTTCAAGGAGAAATAGCTCTCTGCCTGCATTTAGTAAGGTGGGTCGATTTGTTGACAGTCTCCAGGTAGGTAATGGGGTCTTTTCTTTTAAACACGCTGTACCAATAGACCTCTGGCATCAGAAAGAAATCAAAGGTTTACAGAAAAACTCGGTTGGATTGCGACAAATTCGATTTTTTTCAAATATAAACACTGAAGTAATAATGAGATATCATGACATAAATAATATTAGCATTAAATTGAAGGACGCTGCACTCTGGAGACGGGAATCTACTGCTACCATAATGGGTGCAACCACGGTTTATCCAGGAAGTCAGAAGCTAGAGTTGATAGGGAGCTCCTGACAGTAAACCTTTCCACTAACCTTACTCTCAAGTTTTTACCTATCCGTAAAGAAGTTCACTCTTCTTCTCCTCCAACGGCTTCTTCCCACCCACAACTCTTTCGCCGGTATATGGGCAGAGAAGGAGCCGTCAGAGTTCAGTTCTGCGACTCCATGATCCAAGTGTGACTACAATTTGCAACATGTGCAAAATGACGTGGTTAGAGTTGGTTGGAGTGGACGTTAGTGCACCACACATACTGATGAGCGAACGCTCTCGAGTTTCTTTGCAAGTGTGCTCTTTTCTCGGGCCCTCCACCACACAAAGACTCCATAGGTAGCGGTGCCATCGGGATATTGTATCTTCTGAGAAATAAAAAAATTTGATTTTATTTGAGTTGATGGCAAGATCATTTCCGACTGCCCAATTTGTTACGACGCTGAGATGCTCTTGAGTCAACTTGTACACGGTACTCAGGGACTTTCCTTAAGATTATAAGTGCTACATTGTCTGCATAGGCAATCACTCGGCAGTCACGATCCTCAAGTTTTTTAAGCAGGTCGTTAACGACCAGGATCCATGGAAGAGGAGAGAGAACTTCATTTCTTTTCACTCACTCTGTCGCCCAGAAGACTAAATTAGGTATTTGAGGTGTAATCAACTCCAAAGCCTTCTAGAGCAGTTATGACTGCTTCCGGAAGGACGTTTTTAAAAGCTCTCAGGATCAAGAAAGCTCCCAACAGCGAAGGTTTTAACCCAAATGGCTTCCTCAAGTCACGATAAATGGTCTCTTGGAATCCGCCTCTTTATGTACCAGTTCATAAGTCTCTCCAGAGGTTTTAGAAAAAAAGAGGAATGGCTGATGGGCCTGAAGCTTTTGGCTGTAACGCGGGAGTCTTTACCTTTTCATCGGATACTGATAGAAGTAGATTTTCGTACCCACTTTGTCCTTCACTGCTGTCTTCTGTAGTGCATGAGTATATACAAACATGTTTTATTTTTGATGTCAGGAATAAGCCTCCTCCCACGACAGATAGATTCGGCAAATATAATAAAAAGACAGCAGCACAACCTCTCTTGACAATACGAGAATAAACGCCAATCACGTTTATAGTAAATATCACATCTAAGAACATATAAATGTGTGGGTTCTCTGTGTTTGCCGGCTTAACTCAAAGACGTCGCCGGGACTAAACATTAATGACAGCATAAACATAAAGACATGTCGTGAATACGTTCTCATCTCTCTCATCAGTTTCTGCATTAATGAAATATAGGTTAAAACGAGACGAAAAAATTGTATGGAGAATAATGTAACAAAAGTCCATAATTCTTATTGTCAGATCGGATGATTCCGCATTTCAGCACTCACATTCCAGTGCGCATGTGAGCATTAATATTTATGCGGGAATAAACGAGATATAAAAGGGAAACATTTTATATAATTTGTTTGAATTATTCGCCACCGGACATAAGTGTGTTGCCAGCGAAGAGAGGATTCCCTTTATTGTCGCGATTACTGACAAGCTCATCCCCTTACATACATTTACATATTTATATTTATATTTATATTTATATTTATATTTATATTTATATTTATATTTATATTTATATTTATATTTATATTTATATTTATATTTATATTTATATTTATATTTATATTTATATTTATATGTGTATTTGTATGTTTGGAAAATAAACGGATGGCTGTACCCAAAGGAAAGTTTTATTGCTCCCGTTATCACCGCTGCCTTTGCGGTACTAGTGCTGCCATCGACTGTAACTGAATCGTTTGTTTCGTTTTTTGAGAAACCAAAAAGCACAAAACACTACCATCAATAACATACGTGCCAACGAAAAACACGTTCCACAACTGAACAATACGTTCCACAATAAAAAATAGTCTTCTTGGGCAGGCAAAAGCCCCGTAACAAGACTAACAAGGCACAAAGGCCCACAAACAATACGTTCCATATTTAAGGAATACGTTCCACACTTCAATATGTCCCACAATGGGTTCCACTTTTCACAAAATCGAGCCGGTGGTTGCAGCCGTGTATGGACCTTTGGATTTCTTGTCTGCTCACAATTTATGAATGATAAAGGAAGCACAACAGCGACGGCAAACATGTAAGAACATGTTGCGCCGTGGTTTGGCAGTAATTCCAAAACCGTGCACACACAAAAACCACAAATACAACACTGCCTGCTCGTACTCACTTCACGACCTTGACTTAATGATTTGAGCCGGTCCGATAATTGTGTTCGTGTTAAAAGAGACTTCTCAAAACACTTCTACATACATATTTTCAATGACTTCGTAGTCATGATTTACTTGGAAATACAAAATTGCAAGCACAGTAATTTTTTAAATTTTTTTCAGTGGTAAAAATCGCCAAAAAACAGCTGTCAAACACAATCTAATTGACATATGAAGATAAAACGTCGCACGAATATAAAAAAGATTGTATCAATTCAGGAAAAATGTTTGTTTTTTTGATATTTGGTTTATACGCACAGTTTAAAGGAACAAGTCCGGGTCAAATTTGTTCAAATGGCTAATTGAAAAAAAAAGACTTTAATGTTAACACACTAGTATACTATATGCAATATTTATGTAATTATTATAACACCGCTAAAAATCTTCCAACTCAATGACAGCTGCAGAGTTAAGAGCTTCCATGTCAGCCCATTTGATGTTGATGAAAATTAATTCCGCTTAATAAACTTTTACACTAAACTTTTGGCTATCGCAAACCAGATTAGAAGTGTCTTAATCTCAGTTCAAACATAAACTGGCAAGTTTAAACGCAAATCACTAGCTATATGAATATGTATGTATGTATTTGTGTATGAGTGCCGTTGAAATACGTGCAAAATTGTGTGGGTGGCTGGTCAACTACTTGAACAGTAACTCAAACACACACACACATTGTAAAGAACATAAGTCAAGCAGCACATTGTGTTAACGAAGTGTGAAATACAAGAAATTTGTGATTTGTATATTTGTTTGTCTGTTTGTTGGGACATATGCCTGTTTGTGAGTGTTGAATTATAGCTTGTACTCAGTCATTTACATTTGTGAGTGGTTTTTATTAGAAAACAGGCTCCACATTGACCCTCACATGCATGACAGTCAACACATATATATATACTAAAGAAGAACATACATATCGTATGTATATAGGTATATTTGTGTGAAAGCCTTCTTTTCATTGTTGAGTTGATTAATGTGTCATAAAAATGCAAACTTGTTGAGTTTGAGTTGAGTTTAACTAATGGGTCACATTGGGCGTGGAATAATTTATGACAAATTAAAAGCTCGAGTAAAAACTATGTAAATATCCTACTAAGTATGGTACATGTGTATTATATAACACTTAAGAATTATTTGCCGGTAGTTAGCTATATATAGTTGAGTATATTTTGACCTACATACATACATGTGCATATACTTAAGAGATACAAGGCCTGTCGCAAAAGAAAGAGAACTTTTCAAATATAACTGTTTCTGGTGGCGCCGCCTATTGGTGGGTATATGAAATAAAAGTTTGATCTCTTGTTGATATTGCGTAAAAATGTTAAGACAATTGGATAACTACAATCGATGTTATCGATCGAAAAGTGACAGCAGCTTTTGGTCGTCGGTCGAAAAATGCATTTTGAACAAAGAGCAAATATTAAATTTTGTTTTACACTTGGGAAAACGTTTACTGAAACATTTCAAATGATGAAACAAGTTTATGGTGATCAGTGCCTATCCCATAGTAATGTGCATGAGTGGTTTAAGCGATTCCAAAAAGGTCGTGAGGATCTCTGTGACGATCAGAAGTCACCGAAAAAATGTCGTCTTCAGAAGTCAAAAATAAGGACAATGCTGATTTGTTTTTACGATTCCGAGGGTATTGTACACCGAGAGTTCGTCCCACTTGGCCAAACGATTAATGCTGTGTTTTACCTTGGTGTTATGAAGCGTCTTTTGTCACGCATTCGTCGTGCTCGACCACAATACTGTGAGGCAGGGTCCTGGCGCCTGTGGCACGATAATGCGCCGTGTCATCGGTCGACGCTTGTCACTGAGTTTTTGACAAAAAACTCCATATTAACCATTAACCACTCACCCTGCTCACCTGATCTGGCACCCCGTGAATTTTACCCATTTGGAAAGCTTCATTTGCCCATGAAAGAACACTGGTTTCAGGATATTTCAGCTATTCAAAAGGCGACGACCGATATTCTCAAGAGAATTCCGAAAAATGACCTTAAACACGCATTTGAAATGCTAATTGACCGGGCTAACGCTGTATCGAAGCACAAGCAAACTACTTTGAAAAAAAAAAATTATATTATTTAAAAAATATTAATTTTTTGTTGTTTTTTTTTAACAGTCCTGTTTCTTTTGCGACAGACCTTGTATATACGTAATGTATAAAAACAAATATATGAATATCTACTTGCACTTGGAATATATTAAAATAAACACTATGGATGCTCTATATTTCAATCTTTCCATCGCTTGCGTAGCTTTTGTCCCTGGTTCAATTATATTTTATGTGGAGTGAAGCTAAGCTACCGCTCTGCAGATTCGCTAGTGAAGCTTATTGTCGAGACTTTCTTTTTATTAGACACTTAAAATATACATATATCTGCCCTTTGCCGATGCTGCAGTGTTTATCCACATCGAAATATTAAAAAAAGTAGCTGCCACATAGAAATATATTAAAGATCCTATTATAAAAGGTGACTAAATTTATAAAAGATACTCGAAGTATTTATTTATTACAAAAATTATGTTGTTAACTTATAAGCAAATCAAAAGTAAAAAGCTGCCACCTATTGGGAATTTTTGATAAAAATGTAAAATGTGAAAAGTTCAGAAAGTTTACGACTTAATATATTTTGGCTGAGAGTTGCCACCTATCTGCTGTAGTGTATATTTATTTTCTGTTGTGATATATTTATTACTTATTTGTTTTTAGATATGACACCACAACATGTTTTCTTAAATATATATTATTGTTCAAATCAGAACAGCTTAACTTAATTTTGAAAAAATTTTGATAAATAATACCAGGGCAGAAATAGACCTTGAACCGATTTTAGCTTATATTTTGCAACTAAAATTATTTATATTAACGACTATAACATGACAATTTACGAATAAGCTCAAGAAAAAAAGCTACCACTGGTATCGACTTTTTTACGTTGGACCAAACATTAGCTGGGAACAAATTTTCCCTAAACGAGAATATTTAGCAAATAAAGATCAAAGACGTGTGCAGCCTTCTTGGATTTTAGAATGGCAATCTTAAATGTAATTCTCAAATAATCGGCCGTCCACCGTTCGTCAAGCAAAGGTCCGGATAAGAGTAATAATATTTCCTATTTCCTTATCTGTGTAATCTCCTTTGGTAGTTGCTCTCAACAAGCACTTTTATGTATTAATAATTGTCCAATAGCATTATCCTAAAATGTTCATTATACTTACTATTTGTACTGTTGATTGCAAACTTTGTAACGCCACCGTATGCTGATTTACAATTTATACTACAAACAGCAAATAATTGGAATTTAACTCAATCAAGACCTTTCATTATCTACAAACAGCGCTATAAATTTGCTTCTTAAGGCCCGCTTGTCTTCATACTTCACTCAATTTTTTTTCTCTCATAGAAATACAAATATTTTGTACTTTTTTTTGCTACTGATGTTTGTGAAAAATTGTGTGGAGTAAAAAGAATTAGCGAAGAGATACATATTTGATTTCCTTTTTTCGTTGGATTTAATTTCGCTAAAACGACAAGAGTTCCCTTCAAATCCCGAGGCTAATGGCACCCATCGTCGTTCGTTTTCGCAGCAAAACTTATTTGGACACGTGGTCCTCAGTTTGCTTGAAAGCTTGTCTGGCATTTTTCTCTGGTGTATAAAGCAATTACTGTTTTGCAGCAATCGCGTTACGCTCGCGGGCAAGTGAAGGACCTTGTTTCTGTTTTTCACTGCCATCCACTTATTTATGCTCACGCACATGATTACATATTTATATTTTATAGAAAAGTAAAGTCTATGCCAAGGCGAATAGGGAAAACAGTTTTTCATCTTTTCGCTTTTCGTTTGACAGTCGAAACGTGAGAGAAATCAAAAGCCAAAATTTAAGAGAAGATGGTGAAATTTTTGTTTATTTTTTATTTATTTCTTATTTTAACGATTTTGTTTTTTTTTAAGTCATTTAGTCAAAATAAATAAATATGTAGGTCCGTCCTCTCCGAGTCGTTAAATACCAAACGAAGTTTCACTTTCGTGTGACTTCTTCAACCTGCTCTTGGAGAAAATAATTCGAGCAGCAGAACTAAATAGAGAAGGTACCATCTTCTATAAGAGTGTACAACTGCTGGCGTATGCCGATGATATTGATTGGCCTCTACACCCGCGCCGTATAGTTCTGTTTTCTC
Source organism: Bactrocera zonata (assembly GCA_037783105.1). Taxonomy (NCBI): domain Eukaryota; kingdom Metazoa; phylum Arthropoda; class Insecta; order Diptera; family Tephritidae; genus Bactrocera; species Bactrocera zonata. The sequence continues at coordinate 1,335,307 of JBAWJQ010002376.1, forward strand.
TAAACTGGATAAGGAAGCAAAGCAGATGGCAGACTGGCAGTGAACGAGGGTCTGTCATTTCTTCAGACATTCAGCGGTTCTTTCTGCTATATATGTAAATCCATGCTGCGTTGTTTTACTCATTCGTTTACCGTCTATTGCAAATGAATAGTAAAATGTTGTTCGGGTAGGCAGAATGATAGCTGATGAGTTAATAGAATGATGACGATGGTGATAAGAGTCGAATAATAATAAATACAATTTTCGCTGTAAGAAACGTATGTGGTGTGTATATTCTCATGAACGTATATAAATAAGCATTGTCTTATAAATACAGGCACAATGGTAAATATTTATATACGAGCTTGTACCCTTGAGCGGATGGTGAATATTTGCTAAAGATAACACGAGCTAAATAAGCACATGCAAATGAAAAAACTTAAGTAGATTCCAGACACCAAATGTGTTTTTGGAAGTTAAGTTTTGTGTTAATTTTGGCGTAAAATTTTTTTGTTTGCTTTATTGATGACATTAGTCTGACTTCTTGTTGCTCGCGTCTGTTATTTGCTTATGTTTTATACACGGCTTTACATATGTGGAATGTGTTTGTTTTGTGTTTAGAGCTTTAACTTTGGCTTGTTATGCTGTGGTGAACTGAGGAACAGCTTCAAGTGTTAAGCTCAAACTAAAATAATTAATAAGTAGTTTGATGTGAGAGTTTGTTATTCAAACCAAATAACTTTAAAGATGTTGGATAGAAAGAATGGTTTGGAATGATAATGCTACCGGCTGCTAACAATGTGATCAAATTTGATCCGAAGTGAAAAAATATGTTTTCTCGATTCGATTGATACAGAACACTCTGACTGAGACTCAGCTTGATACATTCCTGGTCGCCAAACAGGGACAGTTATTTTTGTTTTCCTGATTTCGGATTATTTTGGGAGCGGGATTCTCTAGATTGTGGGACAGCTTCAAAGTCATATTTATAAAAGCATGCCAAGAAAACAATTATGTCCCATTTGATAAATGAATGGTCCACAGCCTGGTGGATATGATGAATGGGTAGTTAAAATACTTTAATAAAATTATGTGAAAATGCTTCGCTCTGTGTAAAGTCATATTACAAATAGATTAAACCGTACCATACCTTCATCTCAGCCACTTGCATCGAATATTAGGATTTTCCTTCGACCGCTTCATGGTTATAGAAATGATATCTGCCCATTTTTCAAATCATCAATTGTAATATAATTGAACTGCTAATTGTTTTTCAGGTTGAGTTCAAGTCTAGTAAACTAAAATCCATTAGTTTTCTTATAGATGGCATTAGTAATATGTAAAGCGCTTATATATTGTTAGAAAGGTATAATTTCATATAAAAAAAAAATTCTTTGACAATTTTGTTATTTCTCGGCTGAGCATTGTTTTGAACAAACGTTAAAGATGAACAGCAGCAAAGTAAAAATACGTAAAAGTAAAAATCTATAAATAAATCGTATTTCTTTTTCCATATATATAATATAACATGGGAATTTTTGGATATTTTGTAATAAGCAAATAAGTATGGAAAAGTGATATTCTAAATACATTATATGCAGTTAAATTTATTCATCAAATATACTGAGCCTTCATATATGCGATTTTAAATTATATATTGCTCATACGACATGGTGTACATGGGCAAAAATTGAAACTTTAAGAGGCGTTTCGTTCATTGTTTGCCAAATAAAAAAGCTTTACATAAAATGACTTGACCTGTTTGTATGGCAACTTTGTATGTCCAAGAATGATTCGTATCGGCAGTTCCGTCAATTTAGCAGCTATTTGTGTAGAAAAAGACGTGTGTAAAATTTCATTGCGACATCTCGAAAACTGAGTGAGAGGCAGGCGGTTATTGCTGAATCTACTCATCTGGTCTTACTGATAATTAATACATATACTTCATAAGGTTTCCAACGTTTCATTAAGGCTGTGCAAACATGGTAAATTTGTTCAGGGTATGAAAATAAGGAAAATCTGTAAAATTGTCTTAATGAATTAGGTTATCATAGACGTCAGACAACGAAAGAGAGAAGTCTCAGCTTCCAGAGAATTTACTAAATTTGCTACTTCGTGCAACTAATAAGATTACGTAAAGGACATACCTGCGAAAGCCCAAATTCTTATACTAAATACATACAAATGTATACTTCTAGGTAATATTATTAACCTCGTAAGCGGTGTTACGCCAGTAAAGAAGAATATTATTATATATGTATACATATGTACATATATACTTAACGCATGTGTATTCGTACGTTCGCCCCTTTTGGTTGCGACTTTGTATTCGTTTTCGTCATTTTCAGCTAATGTTTGCCATAAAGCCTACTTTGGCCTGCCGCCTTGCAGTGGTTAATTTTTCTTGCGTTTTACGACTACTGCAGGGTGATAACTGTTCATCAAGACGGACGTGACTTGTTATTTCTCATATAAATTGTAATATGTTAGAAGAAGTCTTCACAGTCATATCCAGGCATTCTTCCACTCACATACCTATTTAAATGCATATATACTCACATATAGTTACAGACACACAGATATAAAGGCGCATACATTTAGTAGCCACAACAAATGGTGAGGGTTGGCCTGCAATGACTGTATTCAAATTTTCCTTATTTTGCGATAATTTTTTACTCAAACATTCTTGCATTTGGATTCTTAATTTCATCACTCCTCTCTAATACATATACAAATAAGGTGGAGTCGGTCCACATCATTTTAGTTGGCTTATAAATAATAATGTCTTAGATTGTTTTCCGGGCGAGAATCAAACAAAAGCACAGTGTCCCTCTGTGTAAGTACTTCATTGATTTTAATATTGGCAAAACACAATGGTCACATCTTCATATACCCTCCGATGCGCAGCGATTGTCTCGAACAAAACGTTTTATCCGCTGCGAAAATGAATAACTCACTTGGTTGTAACAGGAAGTAAAAACGAGTGAGCGGAAGAAAATGTCACTCGCTTTCAGAGACATGAAAAACAATTAGAGGAGGCCCACAAAGAAAACAAGAAAAATGTGTCAATATGTTTCCGACATTACGCCCCAGCAAAAATACTGTTAGCGAGAAAAAGTTGTCCGCATCAACGCTTCTGATGTCGTCAAGCATCTTCATCAACGAAGCAAATTAAGCGAAAGTGGAAACGCAGTTCGTTAGGGCAATGCTTAGTATTCAGCAAAAAATATATTTACATTCAAATATTGACAAAAAATAGTAAGACTTTTTAATTTAAATTTCGCGAGAAAATCCATGAAGAAATTGGTGCTTGAGAATCGACGATTAATAGTCTTAGTGGCGTCGTTGGAATATTGTGTAACCACGTTGAAACTCGTTAAATGTATTTCATTACCGAAGGAGGGGAATTCACTGTGCAATGCAAAAAATGTTAGCAGCGTCAATGGGAGCTAAGCCTAAGCACTTACTGTTTTACCCGCGTATTTATTTTTGAAATATTTGTTATTCCCTTTTGCAGTTGAGTGCTTTCAGCAAAAGTATTTTCTATAATTCCACATCTTGTCTTATTCGCAAATTGGTTCTGCCACGTTTTGTTTAGAATCAAGCTCTCAAATTGCTAAAATGTTATTATATTAGTCACCTGGATAACGAACGAGACTAACGAGCTCTGGCATACGATTGAAGGTAAAACGGCGCTAAAGCTTTAAGTAATTAAGACGTGAACATACCACATAAGCCTATATATAGCATATATAACGGATGGGCCATCTAACGTTTTAAATTTGAATTATCTATATTTCGGCATTGAAAACGTCACATACCATTCGGAAAGTGACAAATATTCAGTAAAAAGTCTAAAATTTACGAAACGGGTCGCCATTAACTAAAAGAAAACTGGGAAATATTGACAACTTTTTTCCAAAGTGGTGAGTCAAGTGAATGGTCAATTTTACCGAAAAATCATCTTTTCGGACGAGGCTCATTTCCACCTCGATGGTTGCGTTAACAAGCAGAATTGTCGCATTTGGGACACAGAAAGCCCGCACGTAATCGTCGAGAAGCCAATGCACCCAGCACGAATCAGTGTATGGTGCGGATTTTGGTCTGGTGGAATCATCGGCTCATTTTTCTTCGAAAATGAAGAAGGAACGGCCGTAGCCATCAATGGTGAACGATATCGCGCAATGTTAACCTAATTTTTCTTCAGGCAAATTGAAGAGGAAGACTTGGACAACATTTGGTTCCATCAGGACGGCGCTACGTGCCATACAGCAAACGCTACACTCAATCTTTTACACCCTATCTTCGAAAATCGCATAAACAACAAAAGAGGTGATGTGAATTGGCCTACAAGAAGCTGCGATTTAACTCCATTGGACTATTTTCTGTGGGGAGCTCTTAAAGATAAATGTTACGCCAACCATCCAGAAACAATTCAAGATCTAAAGTACGAGATTCAGGCTGCTGTAGCTGCCATAAGGCCTGAAACCATCGAGAAAGTTCTCCAAAATTGGGTGGATCGGATAAGCTACTGTAAACTCAGCCATGGTGGTCATTTGTCCAAAATTGTTTTCCACAAATAAATTTCACAAAACAACCTTTTAAATAAATGTTAGACCTTTGAAAAATATCAAGCCGTTTTTTTATTAACTTTTTAAATTTAAAATTTTATATGGCCCACCCTGTATATATATTTGTATATACCTATATAATCCATCAGGTAGCTATCCACCTTCGTGACATTCGACTATGCTCATAGAATTCTATTTTAGGCATGTGTAGCAAACGTTAGCGATACGAAATTGTATTTCAGCCGAATTCTGTTTTAAAAGTGCTTGATGATCTCGCTTAATATTAAAGCATGATTATGCAGAGATTGTGCACTTACCACCACTTCAACGCAATACATATTTATGTTCATACTTACAGATATATATATATTTATATCGCAGCCATTTAGCTAAATATGTAGATTTCAGCAAATTACCTGAATTTAATTTTTTAATGGGTTTGTGCGTGCCTATCTGCGTCTATGTGGCTGACAAAGGTCTACATTCACCTCGTGTTGTTATCATTCTCAAATTAAAAAAAAAAACATTTCAGGAAAATATCTTGCTAGAGTTTTATTCTAATCTTCTTTCTAATTGCAATAAATCTGTTTTTTCAATTCTACCTCTCAAAATTTCGTTCTGCTGCGTTAATTTTCTGATTTTATTTGCTCATATTTCCATAAATACTCTGTGAAATCGGGAAGGTCGTATCCTGAATAGTTTTTGGACGGCGGCGTTCTGAAGAGTGACCACTCGCAGGTATAAGCGTGTATTAGTGAAACTTTAAACACGTTTTTCTCGAAATTACGTTTTTGAAAACTGCTGGCGTCATAACTCAACGAGAAATTGACCGATCGATGACCTAGGATCTTTCTGATTGGTTGAAAATTCAGTTTGGCATTAAAAAACGACCATTTTTTTTTTACCTAAAAAACAAGTTTTTTTTTTCAAACTCATCTCATTTTGTTAATTTCTGATATTTTTCAAACATCTTAGGTCATTGTATAGCAAATAGCTTTAAGTTTATTAAATTTTTCAAATTTTTTTGTTTCAGCTACTGATTCAGCCGAAATCATGCCAGTAGTTGGGGCACTTTTTTTTTGGCACCTCCGAAGAGACCCCATAACTCCATTATTTTTCAACATTTTTGTAAAAGAAAAAATTTGAAATATAGCTGAAAATATACCTTAGTACGTTCAAAGAAGTTCGAAATATTCAATCGCGTACTTTCTCTTAAAAAAATTCACGAACATTCCCAAATTTTTCATGCGTCACACTGGTATAGCCCATTAAGCGGTTATAGCAGAGGTAACAACAGCTCGCCAGTCGTTTCTTCTTCTGACGTTTCTACGAGATTATTTTCTCGAATGAACACTACGCGGCATGACTTCAGTAGAATCACTATTTTCGAGAATTTTTACATTTCTACCGAGTATTCATAGAAGTAATTCCTACATTTTGTGTTACTCATACGACATGGTGTACTCTTTGAATACATGTGATGCACAGTTTTGTGGATAACTTTTAAAGAAATGTTTTTATAAAAAAAAAAAAAATTATTAAGGTCTTGTTTTAGAGCGGAAAATTGCATATTAGGATATCTGTTTGTTGTTCACTTATTTGATTTGGAGTTGAAAACATTATGGGACAAGATCAAAAAGTCCCGAATATAGTGGGTATATAGTAATATAAGTTAGGCGTAAATTAAAAATGAAGACCGTGTTTAGGTTCGATCGCTGTTTTTAAGGCAAAAACTGTAACTTCAAAGGGCGTTTAGAAACAAATTGGGAGAGAACGAACAGCCTAATATGTTTGTATGCATGTGTACATTAGTGCTGGTATTTTTTGCGAAAGCTGCCCTTTTAAGCCCAAAATATTTAAACGCATCCACTGGAAAGGGTTAGCGATGCAAAATATTTAAATCTTAATATATGTACGTATATACATATATGTATTCATATATGAGTTTTCACATATACATATGTACTTAAGTGTGTTATTTCATGCTTGTTCGAGTGCAGCAAAGGAAGCATGACACGTCAAATTGAAGTATATTTTTATGTCCCTTCTACATGCCAGCCAATACTAGCTGCTAAAATACAAAATACCGTATCACCAAAGAAACATAAATCGAGTATTTTCATTGCTTACGATTCACCACAACATATTACATATATACTCAAGTAGCATTAAATTTTCAGCTTCCGCTGTCAGACAGAACCATTTTATAACCAAAACTCAAGTTTTGTTTCAATGTGAGTCGTTTCTATTATAACGTTTTTCCTTTGCCTGAAATTTTATGAAAACTGATGTTACATTATTTTGCATTATACATGGCGATATGTAAACATTTACAGATACATTTACGATATAGTGTATATGTATTAGAATTACAAGAATGATTGAATGAATCTTTGCAGCGCAAGAAAGAATGGCATAAACATGGTGACAGCACTTTCTTTTCAAGATCTCCTGAAGGTGAATGAGAAGAGCGAGTAAATTTATTTACGTAGGCACTAGCACATTTGTATGTACCCAGCCTCTAGTGCCAAAAGTTAGAATGACTCTGCATAGAGCAGTGACTTGACTTGTCAGTGTGTCTTAACTTACATAAGTATCTGCACTCATGGTATCTTTGCTCGCGTCTCACTTGGCTTTAAGGTCAATCATATACCTTTATGCACAACCATACAAGTATATAGCTGTTTTCTTTTATATATTCTTAGAAATAAATATTAAGAAAGAGGAAAATTTATTCGCATCAGGCATTTGCTCATTTTTATTTTATATCCCTCAATGTGAATAACTTCTGTTGCGATAGTAAAATGATTGAATAAATGGTGTGCTACATTACACCTCTGCACACAACTACACTCGTATGCTACACACCTATGCAAATATATTATATCCCGTTATAATTTTGTATTTTATTGAGTATGTTGCAAATGTGTGCAAAGTGTGCGCTTGGAAATATTTAATCAACATTTAAGCAGCATAACAGTATACCATATGGTAAACACTTTATGTACGCATATAAATATTTACATATGTGGGTGTTTGTGGTTGCTATATTTCTCACAAATTATATGCTAAAAACCGTTATTTACAGTACTGCTTTGAAATTAGATCACATCACGTCAAAGAAACACAACAGTGTGTGGGAGAACGTCAAAATCAGAATGGATAGACGAAGCAAAAGGTGAGAGAAAGATAAAGTCAAGCAAAAAGAAGTGCATACATTTTTCTTTGAATTGAAAGTTAGAGTGATCTGGTTTAGATCAAATATGCCACGTTTTGTTCAATAAATTCTTACCATTTAGAAAGAAAATTCAACTTTTGACAAAACACTTGGACACGCGACTTTCAGGAGCGTGTCTAGGAGCAAATTTTACACCAGAAAAATCATCGTCACAGACAGGAACAGATAGTTACCATATGGAGTCTGGTGTCAGCTAAAAGGTGGATGCATAAAAATTTCCTAACCAAACTTTCGCGGCTTCTGGCGAGTCACTATCGATTTGCGTGGCCTGAAGTTGTCTTGTTGAAATTCAATTCCTTTCCTTTTGGTCTAAGTCCTCGCTTCTGGGAGATTGTTTGCTTCAGACGGTCTAATTGCCGGCAATAAAGGTTTAAATTGACAATTTGGCCATAGAGGAGTAGCTCATTCGCTGATGGAAAGTCGATTTTTAAGTTCTTTTAGCTTTAACTAATGTGCTTTATTTAAATGATGGAAAAAGTGCTTATATGACAATCAGACTAGGCGATTTCCAAATATGTATCGATATTTTCGACAATTGACTTTTAATAGTGTGGATGATCTTTGGTATAAAAGTTACCGTAACGGATTGGAAAAAATTGCGGGAAATTGGCTATTGCAATATCAGAACTATGAAAATTATTCAGATTTTTCTTGCGTTTCGTTAAGAGTCATGAGACATTTCCTTCTTTGAATAATTAATTATTATAATTAGATGAATTTTTACGATCTTTATTCTATATAATATATTCTAGCGTCAGCCATACTATGTATATATAAATTTAAGGTACCCGCTCTTATCAGACGCACTCTCAACCTACTAAATTTAGATATCGATTTTTGCTCTGACCTTATCAACAAGGAATGTTTTCTCGGTTTTTTTTCCTTTAGCTATCAGTTCCTTGCCGATATCGCAATGTTAGTAAAAAGACAACAATATTATCAATATTAACAACGGCAACGGGGTTCCCCAATAATGTATTCTCGTCGGTTGACATATCCACTCCTCAATGCCGTTCGAGCTGACACAGCATACCAACGCTTCAGCGCCTGAAGTTAGAATAGAATTTATAAAAATTTTAATGTGTTCACCGGCTACTTTTGAATTTTACTATGCACGAACAGTAGCATTTTGTATCAATTAAAATTGGATACAAAAAAGTTGACTATGTAAATGAGCAAATTTATTCATTATCACTTAGAGGTCTACTTAGATGCAAAAGTACACATATACAAGAGTATATTTATATATATGTATTAAGACGTCTGTTACTCCCCAACTATGTATTTTTTGCTGAGATCTTCGGAAGTTTCAGCATTTGCAACACAAAATTATACAACGTAATCAAGCCATTTTTTCTATTTGAGCGCTGCGTAAATAAAACCTTATATTACATAGTGATTTTTTTTTTATTTTGCATTAAGGTAGTCAGAGGCACGAAAAAATGAGAATTTTCAGTATTTTTTTGCTATTAAATCGTGTTATTTTATAAAAGTAGTAATATGGCTATATTATTGAATGTGTTGACTTGAAGTCACGAAAATTTCAAAAAAAAAAAATTATTTCCAAAGTTATAGTTGTTCGTGTTGACCCAGTTCCAAAAAAAGGTGCTTGCGGTGATAACTATAACTACATATGTATAAGCCCTTGGAAATTCATCTAAAATCTTTCGGGCAAAAAAAGTAGTTTCATAAATAGATAAACTCGGGCCTGATCGAAGGATTTTTTTTTTTTAAATTAACAAAATGGCGGGTTCAGGAAACTTTTTTCTAAATTTTTGGGAAAAAATCAACAGTTAATCAACATTGGCCTTAAAAAATGGAAATTTTGAAAAACAAAAAATGCTTCGATCAGGCCCGAGTTTATTAAGTATTTTAAAAGATGTATAAATTTCAATAAAATCTACCAAGCGGTTTTCAAGTTACAGTTGTCACCAGTTCAAAAAACATAGTTTTGAGAGAAACGCGTTTAAAGTTTGTCTTTTTGCTTTGAAGTGCCCGAACTCCCTTTGTTATTTTTCGAATAACTCAAAAACTAATTATCGGATCAACGTGAATTTTCAGAGAATATTTTTAAGATATTACACTTAACGAAAATGCAAAAAAAATATATATTTTTTTTTAATTCTAACTACCTCTAACCCTTTATACAAGTTAACCTATAACTTTGGAAAAATTATATTTTAATACAGTGCAGAATTCTAAAAAAAAAATAATTTTTCATTAAGCCATTATATTAAGAGTTATACACAGTTAAGGTTTTTTATGAAATGTACTGAGTATTCCCGCAGTTGCCTTATAAATTTTGTGTTGCGTATACAACACGGTGTACTTTACATTGTGTAATTTTTATAGGACCACAACTGAAACTTCAGGGAGCATCAACAAAAAATAAAAAAAACGAAGTGGAAAAGGACAAACAACTTTATACATATATGTATGTTTATGCATACCATATATATATGTATTTATTTATATGTATATGTATATGGACGGTTGAACTTTCACACTTGCCGTGGTTTTGTTTGCCCACTAAGCTTCCTGTCATCTACAGGTGTGATTGTTCTCATCGATAAACACAACACGCTGTGTTTGACTTTTCGAAGCCCTACAGACTTTGTTTTTGTTCAAATAGACAAAAAAATAACTTCGACAACTGCAGCAATAGTAACAACGATAACAAAGAAGTTAAAAGTCACTGACGCTTTTCCGCTGATTTCTGACCTTTCTATGATTGCCGTCCGGAGACTTGGTGATTCTAGACATCAACGCACAAACACACTTATACGCAGACACACAGGAACTTTTTAGCTGAAAAGTTTCGCCAACCTGTCAAAGCCGATCTGCTTGTGCTTTGCAGACCGTCATTTTGTTGGCACAGTGGCCAAAATATCTGAAATTCTGTATTTGCAATAACAATACCGTAACAATAAATGAGGGTGCGTGATTGTGCGTTTATTTATTTTTCTATAGCATGCGTTCGGGCTGCTGAATGAGTCTTATACACCTAAGCTGCAAGATGAATAGATAGATAGTGATAAATAAACGAAATGAGGTTAATATGATGTGCAGAAGCTACAAAACAAAGGAAACAATAATATGACAAACGCTCACACATATACACAAGTGAGTAAATTTATTGCCGCAGAAGGTATAAGGAATCAATTTGTTTTCACGTCAAAAGCGGTTCGCCTCTTGTGTGAACAACATAAACAAGATTAAAAATTCGTATCAAGGAAGGGCGAAAAGTTCCCTTACTGTGACATATTGAGTTGCTAATATCAAAATTGATTTTCTATGAAAAATATTGGAGGAAGTCACTGAAAGGTGAAAATGACAACACACAGAGAGGCGCACATGCACGTATTTGCTTTCATAGTGTTGAGAAACGTAGAGATCTCTGTTCGCGGAAACAAAATATAATTAAAATGAAAAAGTGAAATAAACTGAAAATGTCTTATAAAATGACATCTTGCGACAATCTGAGAACTCATCAGGAAGCATTTTCTACTTTTTTGTTGGATTGAATCGAATGTTGCATCAGATGTGAAAAAATTGTGGTAATTTAACAATAATTTATTTATTTAATATATTTGGACTATTATATATATACTATAGAAAAATAGTTAGTTCTACAAAAAAAAAAAAAAATTGGAGAAAAGTTCAAAATTATTTATAGTAATAAACGAGGAAGAAGACGTTTTTGTAAATAGCTTAAAAGCTTCGGTTTAGTCGTAAATTTAAAATTTCTTTTCACCCAATATAAATTATTATTTTTAATCGAACTAAAATCACTACTATTTTTCCTGAATATAAAAAAATAAAAAAGTTTTCCACACAATAACTTGAGTTGTGTTGGTCAGTTGATATTGCAGCAGTACCTTAGAGTGTTCCCACAGATTTTTGATCGATATATCAAAATAAAGGAATGGCTTAACATGGGTAAATGCACTCATCGCTTCACGGTGCTCATTTATATTTAGAACAGGTGGCGCAAAAATAACCTTCCGATGTTTTTTGGAAAATGAAAAATGAAAAAAAAATTAAAAATATTGATTCTGCTTGTGGATTATTTTTATTTGGTCTTTTTAATTATTTTACATCAAGTCGGGAATATGATATCATATCATATGATATCTTTTTTATGGCCCTTTCCATCACTTTGGCCAGAACTTCCGGCGATAGGTCCTCACATTCTTGGAGGATGTTGTCTTTAAGAGCTGCAAGAGTCTGAGACTTGTTGACATAATCCGCGACTTCAAAAAGCCCCACAAGTTTAGAGCGGTCAAATCAGGCGATCTCTCTGGCCAGTGCAAATCGCAAAACCGGAGATTAGGCGCCCGGGAAATGCATCCTTCAGCACATCGCTTGTGGATCGCAGTGTAGCGTACCATTGTTTATTTACGTGTATTTCGCATGTGTTTACTACACTAATATCAAAACAGAACTGACATTAGAGGTCAATTGAAAAATATATAGCATCTTCTGATATATTTTGCGCCACCTTGTAATTTATAGGGTCTCCGATGTTTCAGTGTGTGTTTTACAAACATCGTGTCAATTATTTGTGTCCACTTTGTGCAGGGTATACAAATTTCATAAACATTCCCTGTTATTTTATGAGAATCGTGCAGTAACGAATGCCCAAGTAAGCGCTACATTTTAACATATTGTCCAATCCATCATGTTGTACTGTGCGTATACGTAACTTTTATTGAAGACTTGTTTCAACATAATTCAATTTTGGCTCAGTGAAAACGTTTTGCATCAAGAAGATAAATTAATAACCATTGCCCTTCTTGCCGTAAGAACACTCTTTGCTTTCTCAATAAGAGGTTCACTGTGGTGGCTTATAGTCATCGTTCAGCTATCTCGTTCCACTTGGTAGTCGTCGATGCGGCACAAGGAAAATCGCAATTTCGTACATAGCGAGTATAAGATAATATTTGGTCCATTTGTCACCTATCCAAGAAATTTAAAGAGCACGAAACATTCTCTTTCTATTTCTATCTATTTTCTTAAAAAACAAAAAAAAAAAAAAAACTTGGAACATAAAAGATTAAGTAAATTTTTAAAAAGGTATAAGGTTTGAAATACAACATAATTTAGTTGGCAGCTGCCGAAAAAAATACTGTAGGTGTTTTATTTTCAGGTTATGTGCTTATTAAATATAATTCAGAAATAGATGAAAATAAATCTCAAATTTAGATTTTTATGTCCCTTTCAAGGGGTGATTGATATACTCAAACTCGAATACTTCCGTGTATCCACCGCTGGCGTGGCATGTTAAAGAGTTTCAGGTATCTAAACTTTTTGAAAAATCTGTTGCTTTTGGCTTTTAGAAATACTGACTGTTAGATGGATGATTTTATTACTATTGTCTGTGGAAAGTCATGCTCAGTATTCAGTTAAAAAACGCGTTTCAACCACCATTTGTTTAATTATCAAATAGTGACTTTTCGTGGTCTCTGCGCAAGAATTGTATGTAATTGCCTTGAATAATAATCCAAAATTTCGTGCAAAAAGTAACAGGAAAACAATGAAGAGGGCCTTGATGGGTTGGCGGAATACGGGGTGTTCTTTCTGTTGTGCTCTTCTGTGATTTCCAACACGAGCACTGCAAACATACGTTAATGGTATGTATTTGCTTTGGCACACTTTTCACACACACACAAATATAGAGACTGCAAATAAATGAAATTTCCCAGAAAAATTAATTCTTAACCTCTCAAAGGCTTGACAGCTCACGGAGTGCTCTTCTCCTTTTGTAAAGCAAACATCTTGGCGAGCAGTTGTTGTTGCTATGAGACGTGCTAAACTTTTTTAATATTGTCAGATATGAAAATTTCTGAAATATCTCTCCCAATTTGCGGCGTTAAATACGCTACGGCAACCACTCAGCTATGAGCACCTATATGAGGCTTACATATGGTATAATCAATTAGTGTGCCAAAGTGAAGGTGTTTGAGTATGTTTACATATATTTCTAACTATGTGTGTGTATTTTTACTAATTCCATGTTAAGCACTCATGTATGCGGTCTTATTACGCCGACTTTTTCCGCAATAAAAAAACGCATAGGCAATAACACATGCACTCAAGTGTACTAACACCCACATACGCAATGCATCAAAGGATATCGTGAGCGAAAGGTATAACATTCTTCTTGGAAATTAGAATGTCAATTTAGCATAACACACATGTGACAAAACAATACAAATACTGTGTGGGAGTTTAGAACCATATATACACACAAACACACACAGATATTTAACCGAAATCTAGTTAAACTTTAAAGAGCCTGCCTTCAGTTCGGCATCCATTCACACAATTAGGATAAATTAAGGCAAGCAAAAGCTATTTATCTGTATGCGCGTATGTTTTCCTGTTTTCGCGCGCCTTTGTGTATGCTTCAGTGGTTGCGCATATGTTGTTTTCGCGAAATTTAATTCAATAAAAGTGTCATAAATGCTTAGAATCAAAACAAAACGTTGACTTCACCCCTGCCAGAGCTAAAATATCCTTCACAGGTGTATTTTTATGGCATAAGTGGGTGTACAATGGTATTTATCTTGATGTTGACAGGTCACTTTGTATGACAGCGGTATGCGATAGTAGTCCGATCTGTAAGTGGTAAGTTTTGTGAAGATAACTTGTCAAATAAAAAAAGTTTTCTATGCAAATGACAGTTTTAGAAAAAAAAAATTACATGTACCAAATTTCAGATTTATATCTTTAAAGTTAAAGAACTGAACAATAATGAAATTTTTGAGCAAGTTATTTACATATTTTATGTTTTATATGATTTTTATTGATAATAACATATTTTGTATAAAAAAATCTTAGTATTTTGTAGAACACCCTCTGCTCCTAATAACCTCGGCTATTGGTTTAAGAATGGATTCAAAAAAGCGTTGAATATAATTTATTAATTTCTTCATTCCGCACAGCTTCAATAATGTTTTCTATTTCTTTTAGACTTTTTGGACGCTTTTATCTTATCATTTTGCCCATCATTTTGTCCAAATAATTGGATTGAGATCTGGGCTGTTTCCTGGTCACGTGGGAGACCCTATTCTATAAAAATCTTTTTGTTTTAAACCTTTAAGTGTTTGTAATAAATTATTGGAAAATCTATTTCAATATTTCTATGCTTTGGTTACCGCTTTGTCTCTGTGACAAGGGGCTGAAATATCCTGAAAATAAACGTTTTGGGCGCGTTCGGGCAGCTGTTCAATAGTTGGGCAAAACGCTTTCTCTCAAAATTTCAATTTATATTTCGGTACTTACAGATCTTTTAAGAATAATTAGCGGCCCAACACCAAACTTGGTTACTGCTCCCCACACCATTAAATAGGGCTAATGTTTTACGGTGGGCTAAACACAGTTTTCCAAAAAACGCTCCCCCTTCCTACGATGCACTGTGGCATTTCCGTCGGGTTCCAACAAATTAAATTTCGGTTCATCGGAAAAAATAACATTTTCTCAATCTGATTTAGCCCAAGTTTTTTGCAATTTTGCCCATTCTAGTCGCTGTTTCTTCATTCGTGTAATGAGAAGTGGCTTTTTGCATGGACGTCGCGCTCGGAATCCAAGATTATTCAGCACATTTTGCATAGAACTTGTAGTTATTTTTATCCCAGTGGGTTCTTAAAATGTTGCACTGATTGTACCAGCACGTTGAAAGCGATCACTAATGCACATCCGTTTAATTTGTCGTTATTGACGAGGTTTTATTGTTTTCGGACGTCCACTGCCATTTTTTCGAGCTAATCAATTAAAATACGTATAATTTTTAAATATAATACGCATGCTCCAATTCCTTATGCCCATTTCACGAGTTATTTGACATTTGGATAATTTTTTTTATATAAAGCTACGATTTCTGCTTTCTTTCTTGTTGACACCACCATCTTCAACTTTACTTATTTTCACAACTTTTTCAAAAGAAAATACCGCAAGTTCTGTAATAAACACGTGCGGATGCTAACGGTTTTAAAAATAAAAGTAAAATAATGTAGTCACATGACAAAATAGCCAAATAAGATAAATAGTGAATTTTGAGCAAATAGTGACAGTTTAAAATAGGAATGTTAGATAATTTTCGACTGCGTGGGCTTTTTTCTCTTGTGTACTTACATACATATATAGTTTATAGAGTCTCCAATGTTTGTTTTTGGCTGTTACAAAATGCATGACAAACTTTATGTATTTTGTTGAGGGTATAATAAATGTCAAATGAATTTCTGTCTACATTTATTTGTATTAAGTTTCTTCAGGAATTTTTCTTTATTCTGTGCTAAATATTTATTTAAGTCGCAAGAAGTGTTCAGCTGCATGTGTTTATTTATTCTTTTTCAAAACTTTACCTTTTATTTTGAGGCATTTTCCCAAGGAGCACACATACAAATAGATCTCTGTCTGCTTCTAGTAGTGTGGGTCGATTTGCTGACAGCCTCTTAGTGGGTGATAAGGTGCATTATATTAATCATGCTGTGAAGACAGGCCTCGGGCATCAGAAAGCAATCAATCATTTTTAAATTTTCAGACTGAAAAATAAGAAATTTTTTAAGGCTTACCGAATAACTGCCTTCAGATGGGACCAATAAAGTGTCAATGAAAAAAATTTTTTTTTTTCAGATGAAACACACAAAAATATTAATAAACGTGTCAAAATATATTACGATGGAAATAATGCTATTAATTTGATAGTATGGAACCTCATATACGTAGTAATAAAATGCATCTTTGAGGTCAAATAATTACAAAAACAGAATGAACAGAATTTCTGTACATAGTATGTTAATTTGATTAAGGGAAAGAAGAGGCTTTCGACAAAGACTTTCATCTCTAAAAAACTATCAAAAAAATTAAAAAGTTTGCTATTTTGTCCAAACTGATTTTAAGGAATTAGAATTAGAATTCACCACCAAATTTTATTTCATTTAAAAATTTTGAAAACTAAATGG
The DNA here is from genome assembly GCA_037783105.1 of Bactrocera zonata. Taxonomy (NCBI): domain Eukaryota; kingdom Metazoa; phylum Arthropoda; class Insecta; order Diptera; family Tephritidae; genus Bactrocera; species Bactrocera zonata. The sequence continues at coordinate 1,352,061 of JBAWJQ010002376.1, forward strand.
AGGTTAGGAAGAATATATCTTGGGGTTTCAAGAAAGATATCCATACTTTTTCTCTAAGTATTCCAGTGTCCAGTGTCAGAATTCAAAAGACATATGTAAGCCTTTTCCAATTTAAAGAAGGTTACTTATAATCATATTTTAATTCCAGGAAAATTCTGGCTTCTTGCTTTTCTTCTTAGTTCCAAATGAAATGGACTAAATGGATAACACCGCATTGAGTCATAAATGATTTGCGGCGAAGATATATAATTTATGACCAAATGCTAATAAACTCTTCAGTGATAATTTCGAAAAACGCAACTGCAAAAACTCGATGGATGAGAGAATGAGAGGGAAGAACACTTGTGCTTGAAGATTAATTTAAAGCATTTAAGGAAAATATGAGTAAGTATAAGTAATTGAAATTGCTAATATATGATAAATAACTGTTTTCAAGAAATACAATACAACCCTGTTTATAAAATTATACTGAATTCCTTTAAGTTTTCCTTCTACTGTCCTAAGATTTGTATGCATACATATGGTACATGTGGTCTAACATGTATGTCGCTTTAAGAATATTTACGGTATACCATATATATATTTAATTTATTTTTTTTATATATATTTAAAGTCAATGCATATCTATGTATTTATATGTATATTATGTAATAATTATGCAGCATTTTCATAAGCAAAGTTTAACGGCATGTTGTGGTTAACTTTGTGGTTATCAACAACTCCTAGCATATCTTAAAAGTATTATAGTATAAATGAGGACTTCACTACCCTCATTGGATAGAAATGTGTTTCGGCAGAAAATTGAAATATGAAATAAAAGACATTAAAGTCTAATAGTCTGGGGTGAGCATTTTTAGCAAATATTTAAAATATTTGAAGTTTGCAGTGTTCTGGCAATGCCAAGTTTGTCAACAAATTGCTTAAGCAATATAATTTCAGAGTGAGTTCGAAGTTAATACATTTGAGAAATATAAATATAGTAGTTGGAAACTTTGAAAACTTTCCGAAAGCTTATCTAGAATAGTAAATAGCAATATCTCTATAAATTTTGTACCTTTTTCTTTCGGCAAAACTTAGTTCGGCCTTAAGTCTTACAACTTAAGTCTGAGCTGGGATAACATTGCAATCTTCTAGTGTTGTGGCAAGCGCAGGTGATGAGAGAAAACGAAACGACAAAATCTGCTAGAAACGAAATTGCTGATGAGCTCATAAAATATACATATATGCTTAATGTAAGTGTAGCTTACTAGGCAGCTCGTCCGTCTATTTAAATAAAGTTGCAAGCCAAATGAAGTACCTCACCGAAGGTTCGGTTGAATTATATACAAACAAAGGTGAATTGAAATGCAAATGTACAAACAAATGCCCCAAGTTTGCGAAGAATAGAAAAAGAAGAAGAGCCACTAACAAAGTTTTCTAATCTTCTGACGAATTGAACAATAAAAATAAAAAATAATGTAAAGCTATAAAGGGATTCGGTTTTAGAAAATTTGCTTACAAAACAGAATTTTATGTTAAATTATAAATTGAGGAAATGCTCTTTGTATACGTATTACATGTATGAAATGAATACCTTTATTTATTTTATTTTATTTTATTTTAAGTATACATACGCCAAACGGCTTTATACAACTATATAATTTGAAATTATGTAATAATTGTTATGTAATTAAATATAAGGGATTAAGTAGTATTTAACACTAGTATAAATAAGGCTATAAATTGAACAAAAGTTGTAAGACTAGCAAATTAGGAAGGAGAAAGTGTAAAAGGTGAGACTAGGGATATTGCAGTAGACGTGATTTGATATCCGGGATGAAGACCCTGAGTGATCCACTATAGAAGTCCACATCACTATGCAATGAGTTGACGAGCCTGGCCAGACGGTTGTGAGGACCGTTGAAAACGTAGCTCTTGGTTGTTTTCGTAGTCATCAGGAGACGGTTATGTCTCAGTGAGGGACCCACTGATGCGAGTTCGAAAATGCTGATGATGTCTGGCGCATCGATAAGGCCGTTCATGACTTTGAAAAAGAATAACATGTCAGCTACTTGACGACGTTCTTGCAGGCTGTTTATGTTATAGTATTCATAGACATCAGACACTGTGTTGTACCCACCAGGAATACCATAGCGATAGCCAATACATTTACATAATTTTGATTGTATTTTTTCAATACGACTACAGGCAGCATCAGTGTAAGGCGACCAAATTACAGTGCCATATTCTAAAATTGGCCGAACCATAGATGAATAAAGGCGTAGCAGTGAGATGGGATTCGTGAAATCTTTGCTAGTTCTAGTAATGAATCCCAGAACCTTAAATGCCTGGAGAGTGATCTTTTCAATATGCTTGTTAAACGTCAGTTTATTGTCTATGATGATACCCAGGTCCTTTACATGATCCACTTCACTTAACAATTCATCGTTTAGAAAATAATTAGCTGGTATTCTGATATGTGACCGTGAGTAGGATACAGTTACGCATTTTTTTACATTCAAGTCCAATTTGTTTAATCGGCACCACAACGAAAGCTTGTCTATGTCATTCTGAAGAACCCGAAGATCTTGCTCACTGGTTATCATTCTGAAGATCTTCAGATCGTCTGCATAAAGCAAAAATTCCGATTGAAAGTTATCGCCAATATCGTTTACAAAAATATTAAAGAGAATAGGCCCCAGATGTGACCCCTGAGGTACTCCTGAGGTTACATTATGCTTAGCAGACAGGTATCCACCTACTTTGACTTGGAAGTGCCTTCCTGTAAGATATGATTGAATCCAATTCAGTGCATTACCGCATATACCGTATCTTCTAAGTTTGTTTCGCAGAATAGTATGATCCACCCTGTCAAACGCCTTGCTGAAATCGGTGTAAATGGTGTGAGCTGAGTGGCCATTGTTTAGGGCATCTAGTAAATAATTAACGTAGATAAACAGGTTAGAGGAAGTCGACCTACCGCCGACGAAACCATGCTGCTTGTTGGTGATAATGTTTGTAAAGAATGCCGTGAGTTGTGGAAGAACTATCTTCTCGAAAAGCTTGGCCAAAGCTGATTGGATACAAACTGGCCTATAGTTAACGACCTCAGACTTTGGGCCGTCCTTGTGAATCGGACAGATGTAGGATGATTTCCATATAGTAGGAAAGACTCCGCTTTGTAGAGAGTAACTGAATAGGTGTGTAATATGCTCGCTGAGGCTGTATGCACAGTATTTAAGAAAACTATTTGGTAAGCCGTCCGGACCAGCACCTTTCTTCAAGTTCAGTGTTGACAACATTATACGGACATCATTGCTGTTAACCCCGAATTCATCCATAATGACAGTGGGAGCTGGTTCTACTTCAGTTGGTGGTGAGCACTGGTGAGAATCTTGGTTGCACACACTATTAAAAAAGGATGCGAACATATTGCTGATGTCGATACCTGAATCTGCCGTCAGATTATTCCAGTACATGGTGGACGGGATGTCACCATTACCTCTTTTTTATGTCTAACAAACTTCCAGAACACATTAGCGTCGTCTTGTACTTGTCGTTCAACCTTGTCTATGTAATTCCTGTAGCATTGTTTATTGAGAAATTTACATTCTTTCCTGAGTTCTCTAAATTTTCTATAGTTCTCTTTGCAGTTGCACTTCTTGAAGGTAGTATGGGCTTCCTTCTTGAGTATCATTTTGCGTTTTAATTCACTTGAAAACCAGTACGGAAAGTTGTTGTTATTCTGTGAACGGACAGGCACATAGGTAGATATACCTCTTTGAATGATGTCATAGAAGACTACTAATTTGCTGTCAAGGGTAGTGGATGAATACAGTCTCGTCCAATCAACGTTTTGATAGAATGCGTTAAGACTCCCATAGTCAGCACTTTGGAAATCATAGAAAGGTATAGTTACTGGTTTGAGGCTGAGCTGGAGTTCAATCGTGATACCAAGTGCTGGGTGGTATCGATCCATTGTAGTAATTGCCTGTGTGTGATAAACATGTATATGCTGATTACTGAAACAGAGATCGAGTAAATTGTGACTATCGGCTTGAATGTTGTTAAATTGGCGGCATTCTAAAAGAGAAAAGCCTTCATAAAGCAAATTTACACAGTCTGTATACGGCGAGCTACTTGGAAGGTTAAAATCCCCCGTGATGAGGAAGTTGGCATTTTTGTGCTTTTCTTTCAGGTACTGGAGTGTATCAAGGAACGCTTGGTATACGACTAGCGATGCTCTCGGAGGAATGTAGACACATCCAATAATGATGTCTGATCTATTGCACTTGATTTTTACGTATATGTGTTCAATACTATCATCAATGACTGGGATACATTCCGCGGGCACAAACTTCTTTATTGCGATGAAAACACCTCCACCTCGTTCACCGTCACTTGTGATATTGTTTCTATCCTTCCTGTAAATACTGAATGAATCATCTATAACTTCCCCATCATGGATAGCTGGGTGAAGCCATGATTCAGTGATGCAGAATGCATCAAAACTACTAATCGCTGCTGCTGTGAGAAAACTGCCGAGCTTGGTTCGTAGTCCCCTCACATTCTGATAGTGGATGTGTAAGTTTGTTTGAATTTCCTTATCGTTGAACGAGCGAAAATTCTTATTGACTAATTTCGGGACGCCATTAACGTATTTTATTGTCTTCGAGGAATCCCCATTTTTCACCAGAGAACTCAGCTGTGTGCGAAGGTTCTTGAGGTGCGTCAACTGAGCGGGAGTGAGATCTGATTTAAATATGACTTTGGGTGTTCCGTCAACAGGTTCGGGTGGTTTAGACTTTAATATAGCGCGAGCAACGGATGGGGAAGTTGTTTCCACTAGCAGCGGGCGGTTACGGCCAGCAGTTGGGCGACCCAATCGTCGGAGTTTCAGTTCATCCAAACTGACAGGCAAATCGATTGGTAAGATGGACTGGACGGTAGCTCTATCTTCATCAAGACGGTCTTTGCCATCAGCTCTCCTTGACTCTTGAACATTCAACATAACGACGTTTGATTCCCGTTTTTTGCGTTCGGAAAACTCTGCTAAAATTTCCTCAGTTGGAGCTGCTGCGCTAGTGAAAGTTTCGAGCTTGTTTTCTACTGAGTTTAGTCTGTTGTCAAGAGTAGAACATGTATTAGACAAATCTTTGTGCTGCTTGGATAAACTTGAGACCTCCCTTCTGATGTCATTAACATTCTTTTCAATGGCGGTCTTAAAACTATTGAACTTACTCTCAAAAGATGTTGTGATCTTTGAATACTGGTCATCAAGCAGACGTTTAAGTTTAAGCATGGTGATGTTTCCATCGTCGTCACTTTCACAGTCAAGATCATCTTGAGTGACGATACTAACCTCCAAACGGCATGTTTCACATTTCCATTGATGACCTTGATGCTTTATTTTATTTGCTAGCTCGGTGAATTCCGCTCTATTAAGTTTCGCACATTTGGAATGGGTCCATGAGCGGCAATTTGCGCACATTACACTTGGTGAATTAGCGACCATTTTACAAACGGCACAAAGCTGCGGTTGAATGGTTTTTTTGGGAGGCATTTTTGAGTCATATAACATACCATACAGAAGAGATTTGGATTTATTTTGATAATCACTGCACTAAACAATAATTAACTGCTAAAGAACAATTATTGTTAATTTTATTCAATATTTAACTTTTGTTCAATTATTTTTGCGCGCTTCATAACAAAGGGTTGCCAGATGTTGTATAGGAACTTTTGTTTATTTATATAAATACAAGTATATATGTATATGTGAGTTCGATTTATTACCTGCTGCTGTTACTAAACCCTCCACAAACGTTCCCGCATCCGTGAAGAAGCTCACTGCCCTTCTTCTCCAATAGCTTCTTCCAACCCACAATTCCCCCGCCTGTATGTGGGCATAAAAAGAGCTATGAGAGTTCGGTTTAAAGACTCCATGGAATCCTCCCATTTACGGCAGCGGTGCCACCGAGGTGTTATTACGACGTTGAGATATCCTTGCGTAGAACACGGTACTCAGGAACTTTCCTTTGACCATAAGTGTTACATTGTCGTAACGACCAGAGAGAACTCTACGTTGTGAGGTTCTCCTACTCACATTAGGTCAAGCACATGCGTTTCCTCATTCCGTTTCAATCACTATGTCACACGGAAGGCTGAAAATAAGGTGTTTGAGGTTTGATTCAACCGCCCTACCATTCAGAGTAATTACGACTATGTCTGGCAGCACATTACTGAAATTTTCTTTAATATCAAGGAAGTTTTCAACTGCGAATTCTTTAACCTTAATGGCTTCCTCAAGCTATGACACAATAATATGCAGAGCGGTATCCACTGATCCATTTTTACAATAAGTATGTTGCGCTTCTGATAAATGATTTTCCGGAATTGGCCTTCTTATGTACCAGTCTAAGGAAAAGAGATTAATGGGCTTGTAGTCCTTGGAAGTAATGCGCGAGTCTTCACCTTTTCGTCGAAATTTGAAAGGAGTGTTTTTTCGTCCTACTCTTGTACTTTACTTCTTCCTTCTGAAGTGCTTCATCCAGAAAATTTTTATTATTGCTCATTTAACTGTAAAATTCATTTGTATCCTTTCGTGAATTTCCTGAGTGCCTAAAATGCTACCTACGCACAGATTTTCGTAAATCTCGCTGGCATTCGTCAGCGATAAAGAAAGGAAATTTTTGAATTTTTAGGATATTAACGTTGATGACATGACTAATATAGACTTTTGGGGACTGATTTCATTTCATATATGTAATTTATTTTTGTTTTTATTATTATTTACTTGTTAAAACACTCAAGCACACACGAGTACATACAAACCTGTTTTATTTTTGATATCAAGAATAAGATAATAAGATTCTCTACATAATAATATCAGGAGTTATCGCTATTTTCTCTGCCGCGATAGATAGATTCCCGAAATACTGTGTTGCCCAGATTTGTTAGCTTATAAGGTCATATGTACCTACATGCGAGTAGTTAGACATAATCGCGCAAAAGGTCGAACAACAAGCTATTAATATAAAGTAAAACAAGGTCGTTATTGTTTGACTTTGTTTGACAGTTATTGTACGATTATTTGCGACAATAAAAAGACAGCAGCACAAACTCTGTTGAGAGTACGAGAATAGTAGAGCAAATGGTGCGGACCAAAAATATTATAATAAATATCGCACGCGCATACTTGCATAAGTATATGTACGTGTGTTTTTCGTCTATGAGCGTGAGGCCTCATAAAAATGTCAACTTAAAATGGGCGTAAAGGACTCGTTGTAGTTGGTTGTAGTTAGTTTGCGTTGTCTGATTATAGTTTGCCGGCTTAGCTTAAAGACGCTGTCGGGACTAAGTATTAATGACAGTATAAACAAAAAGACATGCTAGTGGTGAATATGTTCTCATCTCTCTGATTAGTTTCTGTTTTAATGAAATATGGGTTACCGCGAAATGAGCTGGCTTTATGAGGGTTAATTTTGTGTCTTAGGTGAATTATTCCCGACTTTTGGGTAGCTTAGATTTTTGTATAAAATAAACTTTTACGGCCACTACGGATAATAACGTAATAAAAGTCCGCAATTTTGTATGGCCAGACTGGCGTTTGAAGACCCATGAGATCAAAAGACAACGTGGGTCAGAGGCTGATTTATTATAACATGAGAAATTAGTCAAAGCGGTAGGCATACTACACAGTAGAAGTTTGTACTATTGAAGCGCAAGCCAATGGCCTTTTATTTAAGTACTACAAATATACATAAATATATATGTATTTATGTGCAGATGTGTATGTATGTAAGTGTGAACACTGATGAGCCGGCATTCACATACTCATATCCACATCTACATTCTTTTTTATGGGAGAATAGTCAAGACATAAAAAGGAAATATTTTATTTAATTTGTTTGAATTATTCGTCAGCGAATACAAATACATTACCAGTTAAAAGACAATTCCCTTGATTGTCGCGTTAACTGGCAATTTACATACATATGTATTTATAGTATATATATTTGTTTGCCTTTGAGTGTAATATGCCCGTGATATTGAAGAACCGCCGGCAGAGGAAAGTTTTACTGCCGCCGAATCGTTTGGCGCGTTTTTATTCAATCCACCAACAACGTGCATGCCAACGAATAATATGTTCCACATCTAAGGATTATGTGCCACACTTTAACAAAACGTTACATAGATGTATAAAAGAATAACAAAAACTTCTGTACCACGTTCCACATCCACACTATATATTCCACAAGTCGTTCCACCTTTGCCCAAATCGAGTCGGTGCTTGGAAGCGGCTATTTGTTGCAATTTTGAATGAAAGAGGAAGCGGCCAACAACAGCGAACATGTATGAACATGTTGCCCTAAGCTTGACAGCGATCTAAAATATTTTCACACATACATATACAACACTAGGGTTATTTGTGTGTGGAACGTAGCTTGCCGTTTGAAAATCTGACTGTTTTTTCCATACTTTTTGCGTTTCCATTGCTACCATCATAACGGTTGTTCAGTTATTATTCAGTTGATAGCAAGATATCCGTCACGACGGTTGCGTTCTAACGGATATTCCGCAAAAGGCAATTTGAGTACCGTTAAAGCGAACGTAGCAACGAATTACGCGTAAGTGTCGTAATAATTTCGTATTGATAAAGGTCATGAACACGTAAATGTGTTCGTAATGTGAAACAAACAAACACAATCAAAAACCGCAATGTGCGTGTCTGTGTGTGTATACATTAGCTAGTAATCACATCATATGCGCCAACACAATGATTTAGAAACAGAATACCGTTAAAGCTTTAGTGGCCAATTGAATTTGTTTTGTTGGTGGTGTTGTTGTAAAAAAAATTATATTGAAATAGAAAAATAAAAAAGTATATAATTCAAGAAAATTAATGAAAAATATCCAAATACTCAGAAAATACTTCAACTACTTAGCTACTAAGCCGTTAACGGTTAACTGTTGCCTCTTGGAATTATTCAAATTTTGTGAAGACCCACACAAACAATTACAGTGCATATATATACAGTGGAGTCTGGATATAGTGAACTAATTTCTGCAAGGCCTGTTCGCAGTATCGAGGTTGTTCACTATATTAAGGTTAACATTTTTTTTTAACTTGGTTTATTAGCTATAAATTCATGTTTGTTTATGTAAACAAAACAGGTTATATGTATAAAGTAATTTTTTGAAAAATACATACATATTATTGAAAGAATTTACGAATAGATGTTTGCTTTTTGATTTCGGAAATTGACTTGTGGACCGCTTTTTCGCGTAGACTTTTCAGTACTAGTATGCCAGCATAGTCAGTGGTGTTAGCTTCAGCCCATGCGATAGCTATATTGAAGCTTTTAATGGCTTCAGTAGCTTTTATTGAATTTCCGATCTGTCCTTCGCCTTGGCTGTCATCACCAGATTCTTCAGTATCCATGGCATAATTATCTAAATCAATTTCTTCGTCAACTTAGATTGAATTCCACTTCTCAATATCTTGTTCAGTGTAGATTTCCTAAAACAAATAATGTTCACATAAAAACTTAATAATTACCTCCGGTAATGCAACTTGCAGCAGACCATGTATATCATGAACTTCTTTCCATTTTTCCTGCAATATTTTTTGACGAAGTAAGCTCAAACGAATATCATCGTATTCATCCTCGCTTTCATTTGCTTCTGTAGTATTTAAGCATTCTAATAAAGGCTTCCATCATTTTACTATTACATTTGCCTGCAGCTGATTCCAGGCAAGCATTAAAAATGATACAGCATCCTTTAAAGATAAATGTTTTAGAAATTGTGTGATGTCATCCTTTCCTACAGCTAAAAGCAGGAAATGCTTTTTGTAATACAGCTTAGTTAAGCGAATCACATTTTGATCCATAGGCTGAATTAAAGGCGTTACATTTGGAGGCATATAAATCACGAATATGGATCCATCAGCAGCTTTAAGTTCATCTTCTGGAGGATGGCAAGGGGCGTTATCAAGCAAAAGGATAACTTTGGCTGGTAATCCTTTCTGTAGTAAATACTTATGAACCTAATATCAATTAAAAACGAATAAATACTCTGCAAAAATGTCAGGAGTTGCATTATAAATGTACCTGAGGGACGAAGCAATGGTGAAACCATTCTTTGAAAATGTTGGCAGTCATCCATGCATTCTTAGAGTTCCGATAGTCTACCGGGATGTCATAAGCCTTAAAAGAGCGCGGCTTCTTGGCATGCCCAATTATTAACGGTTTGACTTTATGCTGACCAGTTGCATTTGTACATGCAAGAAAAGTAATTCTGGCCTTTTCTGCTCTTCTTCCCGGAGCTGTTTTTTCTGTTTGACTGACATACGTTCTATCAGGAAACATTTTCCAAAACAAGCCGGTCTCGTCTGCGTTATATCCTCGCAAAGCTTCAATTCGTAAATAATGTTTCTGAGTTTATGCTTAAAGCGATCAGTTGCCTGTATATCCGATGAAAGTTTCTCGCCACACACTTTTAAAAGTCGGATTCCAAAGCGAGTTTTAAATCCAGATAACCATCCGGGGCTTGCATGAAAGCTACCTTCTTTTCCTTAAAGTCAGCGTGCAGCTTCATTGCTTTTTTCATAATCATTTCCCCAGTAACTGGACAATTTTTGTTTCGTTGAGCTATAAACCACTTGTATAAAATCTTCTCCATGCGGGGATACTCGCCTTTTCGAAGAGTCTTCGGCTTAGATGCTCCGATTGCCTGGTGGGAAATAAAACTACGAGCATTTTTTTTATTCCCGAAACTGTTGATTTGGCCACACCATAAATCTTTGCTAAGGATGAAACACTAGCACCTTTCTCGAGTTTTTGAGCAATTTCAAGTTTTTGCTTTAATGGAAGGAATTTCCTCACAGGCATGATAACACTTAATTTATTAGCACATAAACACTTTTAAAAATACATACAACAGTACACATTCACTCAGAAGCGCTTTGCACCCGACAAGAGACAAATGAAGACTGCCACCAGTAAAAAACATAAAATGAGCAATTTCGGGGAATACCCGCCTTTATTTCTGTTTAAGTTTTTTTAACAGTTTATTCTTGCCGTTGCGCTTAAAACTCTGTTCACTATTTCGAGTTTTCGATAGTTCACTATTTAGAGTACTCAATGTAAATTTTTAGGGGTTCACTATATCGAGGTGTTCATTATACCGGGGGTTCACTATACACAGACTCCACTGTATATATATATAAATAAATGGCGTATAAAATAACTTCATAAATAAACAACCAGCTCATTTAATTCACGTGTGTTTTTGTTGTGTTTTTTTGTGTGTTGACAAGTATTTTCCAACTGTTCAAACAAAAGGTGAAATATAAATGCGGAATAATGGAAAGAATCATGAACTTCGAACGATAAAAATCGTGTTGAAATATGCAAGCAAAATTTAATTAAATAAAATTTAATTGTGAATTGTGACAAAAAGGTATAATTCTGAAGTGAATCTAAAACTACACAGTTAAATTATTTAACTTCATACACACTTTTGTAATATAAATAATAAATGCTATAAAATATAATACAAATAATAATTGAAACGCCAAGAAAGTTTATCGCTAGCAGATCGTTTGGTAGGCAGTGAGCTTAAACTAAATTTACTCTAGTTACATACAGACGTATGTAAGTAGATGGTATAACATAACACAAAAAACAATGAACATATAAAAAAAGATTTTGAAACAAAAGAATAAAAAAATATATAAATCAAGAAAATAAATGAAAAAAATCTACCCAAAATGGCAAGTGTAAAATGAAAAAAGACCTCAAATAAAAAATATTTGATTATGGTTTAAAATAAAACAAAAATTTGTAATAATAATAGTGTTGAAAAATGTTGAAGCTATTGTATATCTTCTATAATATGTCTCTAGAAGAAATATGCTGCTGTTTAGTGTAAAACTTAACTGCTGTCAAAATTTTACTACAGAATTGATATGGAATAAAGAAAAACTAAATATAAATTTGAAATAATTAAGATCAAAAATTTATATTTTCATTAGAAATTTATTTTGATAAAAATAAAATCGGCGATTAAAAGTGCAAATTAAAATAGTCGCCAAACAGTGGGCATAATTAATAAGGAGCATCGAAAGTCTTAGTTTAGCAGCTTTAAAGAGGAAAATTGATTGATGATTTAAATTACCAATTTAAAAAGGTAATGTTTTCTTAAACTTAACAAATATTTTTTCCTTGATTTTAACGAACGAAATTTTGAAGTATTTTTGTTTAATATAGTTTCTAATTTCTTAAAGTAAAAAATGTAAACAATTCTATAAATAATTAAAAACATTAAGGGGGTATTCTTGTCTAGAAATCAAATTTTGGGCAGTTTTTTGAATTTTATTAAAACAAAACCAAAAAATATTTTTACTATCCATTTTTTATGGTGTTTTTATTGATAACTTAAGAATACAGAAAAAATTTTACAAAGAAACATTAAAAATGCAAACAATTAAAAAGGGGAGGGACAGGTATAAAAAAAATGGCGCATCCTGGTGACATTGATCCTGACCACCAGGAGAGGTCTGAAAAAAAAAATCAAAAGAAATTCTAAATCCCTACCTCAGGGAACACGAAAAAATTTTTTTTTTTAAATGGCGACTGCCTGAAAATAAAAATGATTTTTTACGCTGTTTTTTTTGAAATTCCTGATTTTTTTTTAAATTTAAAAACAAAAATTTTGACACGATGCTGCTAGGAACGATTAAGGACTATATGAAGAAGGTTCACACAAAATTTAAAGTAAATCGGTTGTATAAAACTTGACATAATGCCGGTACCGTGTGGAAAAAAGTAGTTTCCAGAAAAACGCGTTTAAAAAAGTGAGTCAAGCCGAACCGGGCTAGGTACTGCGTCACTAAAGTCACTGTAGCTCTTAAAATAATTTTAATTTTTAAAAATCCTTTGGAGGATATGTTCATAAAGGTCTAAACTTTAAATATATGAAAAAATCGAATTTTTCAAAATTCCAGAGTAGAATACCCCCTTAACAAATTATAATAATGTCTTTCGCAAAAAAGTCAACTATATGTATACACTTAGGTTCACATATTTGGTATCTGGAGACTTGAAAAGTTATGTTTCGATTTCGACTATTTTTGGCATACTTTACAGTTACTATATATTTGTGAAAGGTTGTATTTAATGGGTGATCCAAGTGAAGGTACTTTTTTCAATTGCCCTTTTTGACAGATCACGCGTGAGTCGTATCAAGCTGTCATGTTTTGGTTTAATATTGTTTCACATTTCCTCATGGAAAGACTTACGCCTGAACAAATCGTTCAACTTTATTGCGAAAATTCACGTTTTGTAAAGAATGTGTATCGCGCGCTTCGCTCAACTCATGGCCAACATAATCGACCTACTGAGCGTACTAATCGCAAAACCATCACCCATCTTGAGACGACACAGCATTCATTATTGGATAATATTTGATCGAATTCACCATGGCCATCACACAGTGAAGAAAATTTGTCAGGCGTAGCTGGGAGTGATCTTATATGGAAAGCGTACAAAATACAGCTTGTTTAAGAACTGAAGTCGCTCGACCTTGTCAAGGGACATTGCTTCCCTTTATTGGCTCTGGAAAAGTTTCAATAAAATCCAGCGTTTTCGAGGTAAATTTAATTCCGTGATAAGGCCCGATTCTGGCTCAATGGGTATGTAAAAGAATCAAGTGCTGCCATTTCAACCAGAAAATGCAACGGTTTGGTGCGGTTTGTGAGTCGGTGGAATCATTGTCCTTATTTCCTTAAAAATTATGCCGGTGAGAACATAACAGTTACGGAACCGTTCTCCCGCCATAATAATCGGCTCTTTGATGCCCGAAATTGAAGCTCCTGGTGTCCGCGATATTTTGTTTCAAGAAGACGGCGGCACTTCCCATACATCGCTGCCACAATTCAGTGAGCAGATAATTTCACAGATTGAGCCGGTCGTATGGCCACCAAAATCATGTGAGATCAAACCATTAGACTTATTCCTTAGTTTATCGGTCGAAATGCTCGAACGAGTCATTGGAAATTGGACTCAACGAATGGACCATCGGTGACGTAGCCGCGATCAATATTTGAAAAAGATAATCTTCAAAAAATAAAAGCCAAAGAATGCTCGTTCAAATGATAATAAACATTTCCCTTTAAATTTGAAATTTCTTTGTAGTTTCTTTGAAAAAGTAGAGAACCACAAAATGAATTTTGTATTGCACAATGAAGGAATCTTACAGAATTTATAATTGTGTAAAGCTGGTCGATGTCAAATTGTGTATGCAACCTTTATATGGAGAGTGGACGCAGTCAGTTAAGGGACTTCACTCATTATCACAGTTTCGAGATACCAAATAAATTCGTTTCCTGCAAGATTTGTTGCAACAGCTTTAGTAGTTTGAGAGATATTAGGTACCACCAACAAAATGAGTTGTGATGGATTAAAGCCGTGTTGGTAAAATTTGGTCGAAAATTCAAGTTCACAAAGAAATTGGACCAAGCGCCTGTCCAGATTCGTGTGTTGAGAACTATGAAAATTTAAATTTTTTGTGAAAGGTGCCATCTTTTAATTCCGGTACAGCGCATTTTTCAATTACATTGTAGATTATATTGATATTTGATATACTTATTATAGTATGATAGGTCAGATCATAAAGTTCTTTCCACCAAAATGTAGCAATGAAATAATATATAGTATAAAAATGTTTTTAGATGTTAAGTTCTCTTAACTGACGCTTTTAATAAAATTAGCAATTTTGATGCGTCGGAACCAAATTAGCAAAACTGGCATGCCAGACATCCTCACCAAGAGAAAGTTTACGAAGTTAGCGAAATATTATGTTTTACAAATTTGTCCCTCGAATATGCTATATGTATGCCAATAAATATTTCAATGTCTACATATATACTTGTATGTAGCATCCATGTCATCCGATTTAATATTGATTTGTTTGAATGAATTCTTTATTTGAACTGAACTGAGGAAGAGTGGTGAGAACAGAAAAATAGTGATGGGAAGTGTTGCCATATCGAAATATCAAACTTCATTTCTAACATGATGAATATTAATTCCGTTTAACAAACTTAACACCAAACCGCTTGCGATCGAATGTTACTAGAAGTGCCGTAATCTCAGCTAAAACATAAACTGCCATCCGGAAATTGATTTTACTGACGATGTGAATATGTATGTATGTTTGAGTGTGCGTGTGAGTGTCGGTGAAATGCGTACATGATTGGGGGAGGGGATGGTCAAGTGCTTTAACAATAACAGAAACACATACACACAAATATTGAAGGACATAACTGAATCACTGCATTGTTAACTAAATTCGAAATTCTAGAAATAATGTAATTTGTATATGTATATGTGTGTTTATGGAATGTGTTTGTGCAATATACATGTACATTTTGGGATATGCATTTAGCAACGAAGTGTGTCTGAACGTGTGGTATTATAGCTCGAACTCAGTGATATGCTCTACATTGACCACCACGCATACAGACACACATATCATAGCTATAAAGAATACATATGTATATATATGGTATAGGTATATGTATTACTACTTATACGAGTACACTTTCTTTTCATTCTTGAGTTGATATGTGTGTCATAGAACGAAAACTGGCTGAGTTTGAATAATAGGTCAAAATTTAAGTGTATATACATATGTCTATATAAACTTGTTTATATACATAGTTATGTATATGAATAGCACTTAAGAAATATTTTACCGGCAGTTAGAATTATACAATTGGACATATTAAGTACTTACCTATCTGTATGTGCAAGCGGGGTTTTCATAAATTATGTGTTGCTCATACCACATGGTGTACTTTATGAATACGGAACATTTGACGCATAATTTTAATTATGCATAACTTTTAAAGTCATTTAAAAAAAAAAATATCAATTATTTTTTCAAAGTTGTAGATTTATTGGCCTTGGAAATGAAAAATTTAATGTTAACATTTGAAAAAATAAATATGATTTAGGTACGGTTTAAATAGAAAACAAAGAGCTTGTATTCATTGGATAACTTTTCTAGAACAAAAACAGAAATTGCATGGAGCGTCTGCAACAAAAATTAACGTGAGAAATAAGGGACATCCTAATGTTATACACATATCCACATATGTATATATTCACTTGACCTTGAGAAATATTTTGGAATGCACACTGGGGTTGTCCTCTACTATCATTTATCAAACTTCACATTGCTGTGTAGTTGTTGTCCATAGATAAAGGGCTTTTACGAGCTGCCATGTGCATTTTATACGAAGTGAAGCGAAGCTGCGGCGTTGAAGACTCGCAAGTCAAACTTATTATCGAAATTTTCTTTTTTATTAGCTACTCATAAATACTCAGCTGCCGTTTGCCGATGATGCTAGGTTTATCTGTTATGGAATACATAGCTGCTATATATATACATATGTATATATAAATATTCATTATTTGGAGGGTGAGTTGATTAGATTCTGCTGTAATTTTAGGCGGTGGAGCAAAGGAAAAAAAATTAATAAATATTTGAATTAGAAAACTATTAGAACAATTATGCTGTTAACTTACATACAAGTATAAGCAAAGCAGAATTAAAAAGCTGCCACCTGTTTGGAAATGTAAAATAAAAAAAAATTAAACATTACTACAATGTGGTTTAAAAACTTAAGGACCTCAAGAAAGTGTAACTTTTTTTTCTGAGAGTTGCCACCTTTCTACAAAAATTAGTACAATCAATATCTTAAGGTGAATGAAATATTACACTTTGTCTAACATATCATTTGTTTATAGCTTAACTTATGTTTGCTGAGAGTTGCCACTATTTTAGAATAACTAATTCAATTAATATTTGAAGTTTAAAGAAATATTTCTGACAGTTGAGGAACTTTTTTTTGTTTAATGGAGTTACCAATTGTTTAGGAAAAAATTATTTATCACGGCTTTCGCCAATATTATTTTATGTTCTTTGATCTTAACTCTCTAACACATTTCTTCGCTGATATACATGTATATATATACATATATGTATATCTTTGAGAGGTCTCCAATTGTTGAAAAGTAGTCAGAAGCTAACTATATTCCTATGTACAACAAGTCGATTACGTAACTAAGTAAATGAGTAATTTTAAAACTGTTTTTGTACTCGTATCCAGTAATAACCATTATATTTCTTTAAAAAAACACGCCAGTATTATTTTTATTTTTGTTTCTGTTTTTTGTTTTTTGTTTTTTTGTTTCATTAACAATTTCACAACAATATGTTCCCTTAACCTTGAACTGTCATAAACCTAAGTTAAAATAGCTTAACTTAATTTTGAAATTTTTTTTTATAAAAATTACTTGACTACAGCAGACTCTAACCCGACTTTAGCGCTTTTGGTTTGGAACTACAAGCATATTTACGATTGTTACGCTATACCGTATACGAATAAACTCGATAAAGAGTTCGTGGAAAAACATTGTGGATATTTTATTTAAGGGGGTATTCTAGTCTGGAAATTTGAAAAAATCGAAATTTTTTTTTTCATATTTCGATAGTTTTGATATTCAAAAATATCTCTTTAAAAGGATTTTTCAAAACTCAAATTATTTTCAAAGTTATAGCCATTTTAGTGACGTGGCAACTAGACCGGTTGAGCGAATATCGTATAACGGTAAAACTTTAATCGCGTTTTTCTCGAAACTACTATTTTCAACACTTCTGAATGAACCGATTAACTTGAAATTTGGTGTGGACCTTCTTTATATATTTCTCTATGGTTGTAACTAGGATTATTAAAAAATTTTGATTTTTACTATTTTTAAAAAATTTTGATCTTTGCCAAAAAAACGGGCAAAAAATTCAAACAGTCGCCATTTACTGAATTTTTTTTTTTTTATTTATCACAAACATTTTATTTTTTATTTTTTTTGTATTCTTAAAATATCAATAAATATCTGATAAAAAATTGGATGGTAAAAATGTTCTTAGTTTTTTTTATTGGACTTTAAAAAATGACGTTAAATAGCATTTCTAGACGAATACCCCCTTAAAGTAGTAAACAAATTTGAAATTACTTGAAGATAATTTTTATACTATATTTCGTGATATTTTTTATAACTTTCTAGCAGATAAGAAAAGGGTGCTGCTTTTAAAACATGAAATTAAAAATAGAAATAGTTTTTTAGAACCTTTCTTTGTATTTTACTTAAGGCGATATTTTTTATGGAAAGCTCTGGTGATTTAGGCAGCAAATAAAGTTTCAGTAATTTAATCCAATTAATTTTTAAATAAAGTTTATTTTCTTAATTAATAATTAATTGTTATTAAAAATAGTATTTTTCTTATTGCGGTGATACCTTATTATTAAATTTTTTTTGGCTTAAACAAGTGATAGAAATGTAAATAGTTATTTTTTGGAAAATATTTTTGACGGGTAAAATGTTTATGACCATATGGCAGCAATTTATTTATTTTATGAATTTTATGGCATTAAAATTTTGAACATGTGACAACACTTCGAGAAAATAACTTTTTTTGTAATAAGTAAACTTCTTTTTTAATATAATAACGAAAATATTTTAAACAGGTGGCAACCTGCAACATAAAATATTTTAAACTTTAGTGCTTCTACATCATACTTTTACCCATATTATAATAATTTGGTTATATCATTAATTTTATTGTTGTATTATGGCTTCAAAAAATAGATAATACTTAAACCTCAATGTTCGCACTATAATTTTTCCTAATTCTATTAATTTAACTAAACAAAAAAAAAAAAGATGGCAACTCCAGGAAAAATTTTTCAACTGTAATTTTTTTTGCACCAGCTTTTCAGTTTCACAACTCTAGTAAATCTAATCATAAAGATTCGCATAATTTCATTTCCGCTTAAATGCGGAAAGCAGTCATTTCGTTACATTGACAGCAACTTTTTTTTTACAAGAGCCCACATCAAAGGATATAAATTAAGCACCCACGCACATTAACAAATATCATTTCCGTTAAATCGACTCATATCTGTCATTCAAAGATGATAAATAGAGGTCAACTAACTCAACTGCCTCTGGATACGAAAGGGTTCATTAGGCATATTCGCAGACTTTTAATCAATAATTTTACCCAAACTATTTTGTGGCATCACAAGCGGCCTACTCGTCATCATATAATGGTATTTAGTGATTAGAATTGCACTAAAATAGAGTTAATTCAAAGGTGTAGGTAAAGGAGACGACGTAATTATAAACTGTTACATAATTACTTTATTATTAATGTCTTGAGAATTTTGGTTATTTGTAATAAAATATTTCTAAGAAAATTGTTGTGCACTTTTTTTATCGTATCTTTGAACCCTCTAGTCATCTTAGGCAATAGGACGCACTATTATTCAGTATTGTTCGCCGTTTTTATTACAGTTATAGTTGTATTTCTATTCGATATGCTGACGGTGTGAGGTTAAGTGCCCTGGTAAATGCGCCTACTGGTCTGCATGGCCACTAGTAATTACATACAAGAGAATCCCCACTACAAATTCGTCAAATTCCTTGATTGTAGGTTGTGGTTTGCTTCGTTACCTGTCGAAATACGTGCTTTCATATACATAAAATTATGTATAAGTATTTTCGTATGTATGTATATGTGTATAAAATACATAAGAAACCGCATGCTACATCAAAGGTTGAGTCCATGTCTTGTTATTACTCGGGTTTCATGTCCATATTCTGGCGTGGGGCAACCAAACTACACTGGACCCAACATAAGAATGTACAAATGAAGAATGACCAAACCGAATTAGTTTATTGCTGCTCTTTTGTCGGTGTAAATAGTTTTCTTCATAAATAGGAATCATATACATTAGGGTGATTGAAAAAAAATTTTTTACTTGGAAAAATAGTTTCCTAGACACCTCTAAGAAAGCCTCTCCAAAAACCTATGCGTTTCATCATTCATAATGATTTTTTTCATTGAGTTATAAAACTCATAAGAAATAAAAAATTTTCCCAAAAATAATCAAACTTCAACCGCTAATATCTTTTATACGGTTGGGTTTACGAAAAAATCGTGGAAACCTTTTTTATAGAGCATTCAATTTCCTACAAAATCTAAGGAACAATATATTTTTTCAAGTAGTGTCATTTCTATATTTAAGTAGAACTTTTCTCGTAATTAGTACCCTTCCTAATAATCCATCGATAATTGCGGTAAATACTTATGTATATATGCTTGTCACATATCCAAGCATTTCTGCCGATAGTTAGTCGAAGATTTTTTGCTTTCGCTAATCATTCTATCAGAGCCAGATATTTACGAACTAATTAAGAAAGAGAAATGAAGATGCCGATGCCGCAAGCTTAATGTCCATAAATTACCCACAAAAAATAATTAAATGCATATCAATCGAATGCAGAAGGAATAACATTTATACCAAAAGTAAATTAATTTAAGGCAAATATATGTGCGCACTTCCAACTCTAATAAAGCTTGGCCGAGTTTCACATGATTTATGGTATAATCTTGTTCTAAACATCAATGGCTCAGTTCATTTGTCGTTTACTGCTAGGGACGTTTGCCAAAGATTCCCCGAAATAATTCTTGCCATAAGCAGAACACACATAATTTATGATTATGCAATGAGAGTTCAAGTTTTGATCAGACTATAAAGCTCGCTGGATAAAGCTGAAAGTTGTTCTTCGATCAGTCCAAAAAGCTAACTGGATAGCCTTTAAAAAAAGTGGAAGGTCTTCCAAATGAGTAACTGTTTGTAAAATTGGTTAAATGTGTTCTCGTCGACTTTCTCATTGAATATTTGAACTCATTTCTAGTCGAGAACTATTTTAATTTAAAAGGGGTTCCATCGCATCTAAAGGATTCAAGATTGTTCGCAAAAGCGTATCTTCTACTCCCTAGTAAGTAAAAAATTTTCAGTGATATTTTCGGCACATTTTGCTTTTATCTTAATGGTTTGAAAAGCAAGGAATACAGCACAAGCTTCAAATATGAGCAACAGAATTTGCACTCGAAATCATGGCTAGAGTTCTAGAGATTTGAGAAAGTTTGATAGTCACAAAGTATGTGATCGCTGGAAATATTTGTTCATGTATAGCGAAGTATGTTTGTTAGCCCCAATATTTTTCATTATACCTTCCAGTGAATCTTGGTTATGCTTAGATGCAGTTTACTGGATTTATTCTATAAGAGAACCATTTTTATACTGTTGGAAGTTTATAATATTAAATAGCGGTTCTTTGCTTGATGACTTTAAAAATGTGTCTTAAAAAAGCTTTGATTTGTTCAGCGATTGATTTGGAATTTCGAATTCGATTGGAATTTGAATTTCACTCTTGTAGATCTCATCACTTCTCAACTAAATTATGTTTGCCTAGAAGACAGTGGTTACAACACTTCGCAATCGCAAAGCCTGAGGTGGAATATCACATCTTAATGAGGTTTCTAAGTACAATCTTCATTTGATAGTTGGATATATATGTATATGTAAATAGGAGGCCTTGTTCTCACTGACAAAGTATCGATTTATCTATTTTCTTTACATTATCTAGAAAAAATATATCCATCTGACAATGTAATATCAAAAATATTCTCTAATAATTCCATACTAAGTGACTCTTTACAATGAGATTGCTCCGAAAATAGTTTGTTGTATTCGAATACAATATTGGAAGATAACGGGTGTAAGAGCTGATTTATAATAAGGGAGAAAAGGAATTTGTCAAAGATTGTTTCCCTACCTGTGCCAGACAGTATTACAATATGTGATGCTTCTGATTAGAATTCAGTCTTCCTTAACCTAAACTAACCTAAGAATTCTATAAAAAATAAAACAAAACAACAACAAACAAAAGCAAAACGGTTGAAAATAATCCTAATTGTTTTTAATTGCCAAGCGTGATGGCTGTTCAGCATAATCTTAAAAACATCATTTCACTTCAGCAAGCGCTTATTACTTATTTACGCTTTGGTATAAAAGGGATAAGTCAATGTAAGTTTGCTTGTATTTTTTATTTAGTTTTGCCTTGCTTTGGGTATGACTTTTAACTTTCACGTTTATGGTGTCAAAGTTCATTTGGTTAAGCGTACAAAAATTAATTTATTTACAAGAGCAATAAGGGTTTCCCATGCACCTGTGTTAGGGTAAACGGAAATTTAATTAGGTGCTGGATCTGGCTTTTCTCTTCTTTCTACATTCTTTTCACTTTGCGAAATTAAATTACGATTTCTTTAAAGATAAATTAGGGTTTGAAGTACATTATAATGGGCGAAAATACCGCAAGACTTTTTTGACAACCTAATATTTTGCCAAACCCTCCCACTGAAACTTTTGTTTGTTGTTGTTTTGTTTATTATACTTTTGCCTCTTCTTGTCATACTGTAGAGAAGATTAATCGCGAGTGGATTTACTGCCGACCGGAGACAGCGCAAAACTTTTACCGAAATTTATGTTATTAATTTTAAATAATTTTTTGAGTGACTGAAATCAAGATGAACGCAACATAAAGGATTGAAAGTTATCTAAACCAGTTTGGATGATGGTTCTGGTAGTATGCGAGTTGTTATACAAGCTCGCTTTTTTCTTGGTGTTTTTCCTACTGATGGGGTACCACACGATGGTCACAAGTTGATAAAATAAAATAAAATAAAATTTAATTTAATTTCAAGACTGGTCGTTTACCCACTAAATATTTCTTCGCACAATTGCCTTACTTTTAACCATAAATTCGTTAACAAAGAAGAAACAAAGTAAACTTTTGGGTGAAAGGGAGTTAACCGGAAAATTCCTTGACCATTTTAGCGCTATTTACGAATATTTAAAGAGCAAAGGAGCACACAAACACCTATCATACATATAGTCGTTGCTACAGTGGTTCTTATCATTTCTCGTTTTTCCGTTACAAGCACGAACGCTCACGCGGCAGCAATGGATTTTTTAATAAAAGAGAGACTGCCAATAAGCCACGAACGTGTACACTTCCTTACTAACTTAGTTACTTTTTATGTAGCTAGCTGAAAAGCGGCAAATGCCAATAGAATTTAAATTTGACGCATCTGAAAAACAGAAGTAAATTTCCAGAGTTGTAATTTTTTGTTTGTATATATGGTATGTATATGGGAAGATGGCCGGGAAGGGTGTTGCTAATGATACAAGTTTGCGGGAATTAATGTCTTTAAACAAAATTGAAATTTATAAAGCATAATCTTCCAACATTTACGTTATAATCTTCAACTACTTGAGTAGTTAGCTAACGACAGCGAACTTCATTTAATTACGAAGGCCTTAACCACATACACAAACATAATAAATTACGCGATTTATGAGACATTTGCATGAGAAAGCTGCTTATGCCTCTAAGGAAGCTGGAAGTGGAGTAATGCGTAACTGAAAGAGTCTGGTGGAATCTTACTCCATATATTTATACTACTATGAGCAACAGTAAGACTTTTGAATTTAAATTTCGCGCTAGAACTCATTCTTCGAAATCTCTTTTTCTAGGTTGGTATGAGTGTCAGTGACATCTGTGTCAAATTTACTTTAGTGTTTAGTATAAGCTGAAGGATGGAGTCATGTGTGAAAGTACTCGAATTTATGAGACATGACAATGCTGGTTAAGCCTTTAAAGAAGCCGGAAGAACATCACATTCGCTTCCAAGGTGTGCAGTAATGCGTAGTTTTATAGCAGTACTTCATTCCTGAAATTCATATGGTTTTACTACTATCAGCAAATATACGACTTTTGAATTTAAATTTCGCGTGGAATCCCATTCTTTTGCTTTTGCCGTGAGAACAAATTGATTTCTTATGCCTTTTGCGGCAATAAGTTCACTCACTTGTGTGTATGTGTAAATGCCTTTCGGCACTTCTGTGTTTACCATGTTATTATTTCTGTTTTTTTTGTAGCTTCTGCCCATCGTATTAACTTCATTTCATTTATTTACCCTTATCTACTCATCTTGCAGCTCTGGTGTATAAGAATCACTCAGCAGCCTGAATGTGTGCTATAAAAAATAAATAAACACACACGCACACTCATTTTATTTACCGCAATACCAATATAACTACCGAATTAAGATATTTTATCACCTGAGCCAACGAAATAGCGCTTAAGAAAGCACAAGTAGATCGGGTTTGACAGGTTGGCGAAACATTTCAGCTGGAAAAATGCCTGTGTACGTGTCTATGTATAGGTGTGTTTGTGTGTCGGTGGCTTGGTAGCGAGGCAGAATCACATTGTCTTCGAACGACAATCAATAAAAGGATAAACAAGCAGCAGAAAAGCGGCTGTGACTTTAGTTTCATTGTTGTTGTTGTAGTTCATGGCGTTGCCATTTGCACGAAAACAAAGTGTGAAGGGCATAGAAAAGTCACACACAGCTCAGTGTTTTGTTCATCTATGAGATCAATCACAATTGCAAATAGCAGAAAACTGTGTTTTCCAAGGCCCTTAAGAGTTTCGGACTCCAGATGGCAAATTTACGAACTAGTGAGATGGCTGGGCGGCTAGTATGATCACAGCAAGTGTGAAGTATTTTGTGGTAATTACATACATAACGGTAAATATTATTATAGAGCGTGTACCCTTGAGCGTGCTCGATATTTGCCTAAGCTAAAGTGCGCTAAGAAAATGGAAATGAAAAAGTTAAGTAGATTTCAGATACCACATGTGTTTATTGAAAGTTAAGTTTTGTGTTAACTTTCGGAAAACATTTTTGTGTTTGCCTTCGCCTCGACATTAATATGACTTTTTTTTGCCCACTGCTCATCCTCTACCATGATTTAAATGACTACTTACAGTCTGTCAAATAAGAGCGTGGTCGACTTTACTGACAGTTAAAGATTTCGCTCTAATTTCTTCGCGAGCCGATAGAGGAAAGCTTTGCCCTTGATGCATTGTCAACAAAGGTTCAGTTGTCGTTGATCTTTTGAAAGAGAATCAGGTTAAACGCCATGAGTGCTAAGTACGCGTCGCGCTACGAAGCTGTGTTCCTTTGCATCCACCCGAAAGGTCCCAGAATGTCCCAATTAGCGGCTGCTAAACATATAAGAAAGTCGAAGGCATTTGTACAGAAGTGGATACAGCGATATATAGTGGCTAAAAATGTCGATGATTTACCAGAACGTGGCACGATAGGAAAAGTGAACAAAATAGATGAAAAAAGAATAGTGAATCTGGTTTCGTGGAATCCTGCTTTAACACTGCGCCAAAAAAAAGCAAAATTAATAGCAAAAAGTTTAGATATATCCTACGAAACTATCCGAAACCTTCTTCATACTCATGATCTGAAATGGCCCAATGAAGAAGCCTCTGTTGACTGAAAAACTTGTGACAAAGCGACTCGCTTGGGCGCTTGAGAATATTGATAGAGATTTTGAAAATGTCATTTTTACCGATGAATGTTCCATATGGGCACGCTCTATTCTCACGCGAACCTGGTCAACTTCCACCAATAGTCTTGTTCAGCGGACCGTAAAACATGGAATAAAGGTCTATCTTTGGAACTGCTTGTTAAAGCAGAGATTCGGCACTTTGTACCTCTTTACTGACAACCTAAATGCCGAGAAAATGATAAAAATCTACAAAAGGGCTTTACTGCCATCTGCCAAACGATGGTTCATCAGAAAAAATGAAGATTGAATTCTACAGGAGGACAACGATCCTAAACACCGCAGCAAGCTCTGTACTCAGTGGAAAACTCAATCTGGCATCGTTACATTGGATTGGCCGTCGCAGTCGTCCGATGCAATCCCTATATATGAAACAGAAGCTTCGTGGAAGACGCATATACACTTTGAAGCAGTTATCTTACGCAATTCGTCGGATCTGGAGATCCTTGCTAGTAGAATACGTCGTCAAATTAGTATAAAGCATGTCTTGGAGATACCAGGAAATTATTGGCACCGGTGGTGACTGGACATATTATTGACCAAATTTCATCATTGCTTGCAATGTGTACAATGTATATATAAATATGAAAGTTTCATAAAATAATTTTTTTTTATAAATTAGCACGACCACGCTCTTACTTGACAGACTGTAAAAGACACCTGCGCCTCGTGCAACTAATCATTTAAAGAGCATAACATAGCTACATAAGCCTTAATGCATATCATTAAATACAAACAAATGCTAAACAAGTTTGAGCAAAATATTAGCATATAGACCTATATGACGTCACACACATATGTACAGCCTGCTCAACACTTTCAGTCATGGTTTCGCCGTCATCTTCGCGGTTTTCTGCTTCAATTGCAACGCGTTTGCCATAAAGCCTTCTTTAGCTTTTAATATGTCGAAACGCTTTACGACTGCTGCAGGGTGAAAATTGTTCGTTAATCAGAACGTGACTTGTTATTTCTCATATAAAATGTAATATATTCTTAGAAGTCTTTACAGTCATATCCAGTCATACTCTCACACACATATCTATTTAAAAGCATACGTACTTATACATTTTTACATACACTCGGATATGAAGGGGCATTTATTTAGTAGCCACAACAAGTGGTTAGGGTCCTGCTGCTGCTGACTGCCTTCAAATTATCTTTATTTTACGATCATTTTTTTTTACTGATTCCTAATGCAAATGACAGCTGTGGCGGCACTTAAACACACATTCGATCAAAGAAATTAGAAACGGAAAAGCTCAGCATCAAATATATATGTTTTTTCAATAGCCTGTATATGCTTAGTTTATATACAGCTGGTGTTCAAGAAAATGGAAACACTAAGTCGTTTGCTGCATTTTTTACAGGCAATTTGAGAGCTAAGCTTTGCTCTCCTGGCGATTAGAGTGTATAAAAGCCATCCTCTCACAAATACTAAAACTTGTCGAAATGTTCACATACCGCATGGCTGCAAGTAGCCGCATTTCGTGCTCAAAATCTATAAATTATTTGCTCTACTTATATTTGTTACTGTTTCTTAAAGGCTAAAACAAAGAAATTTGGCACGTTTCAGACGAAAAGAAAGCTGTATTTAGTGGTCACACAGAAAAAGAGGGTACAACTCCAAAGTGGAACAGTCTCCAATGACAGTTTTTTTCTTAAGTAAAGTTTTCTAGGCTGTTTTCATCTGCGAATTCATCTGCGGGATCATTTGAAACATTTTTATTCATTTCAAGGGTGTTTCAGAAATGCTAGTCTTAAGAGAAGGCTCGACGTTAAACAACTCCCGTTTAGTCATATGTTATTGTCTAGCATTTCCTTCCACTTTTTTGCTCTTTATTTAATGCTTTGTAAAAAGTGTTATAGTGACCGGATTTAGTTCAAATAGGCGCGGCTTCGTTCGATCATCTGTTTCCACCTAGACGGCAACTTCATAATACCCTTCTCGTAGAAGCCGCTCCCCCTGTTTGCGAAGAAGTCGGACAACCAATTTTCACAAATTCAATTTTACACCAACAAGGGCATTCGCCATGGACAGAACAGGTGGTAACCACTTGGTGCTACATCCGGGCTATATTTTGGATGCGAGAAAACCTTTCATCCGAGCTCCCGTAGCTTCTGACGAGTCAGCAACGAAGTGTGTGGTCTGGCGTTGTGCTGGTGGAACACTACACCCTTCCTGTTGGCCAATTCTGGACGCTTCTGGTCGATCGCCTGCTTCAAGCGGTCCAGGTGTTCGCAGTAGATGGTAGAATTAAGCGTCTGGCCATATGGGAGCAACTCATAGTGGATGATTCCTTCCTATCCCACCAAACACATAGCAAAACCTTCCTGGCCGTCAATTTCGGCTTGGTCACTGTTTGGGACGATTCACCGGCCTTCGACCACGACCGTTTTCGCTCGATATTGTCATATGTGATCCATTTTTCGTCGCTAGTCACCATCCGCTTCAAAAATGGGTCGAGTTCGTTCCGTTTCTGCAGCACATCGCAGACGCTGATTCAGTCCGGAAGGTTTTTTTGTGTCAAATAATGCGGCACCCAAACATGTGTATCCAGCCTTCAGCAGATGGTTTAAAGTGGTTTGGTGACCAACTCTCGTCGTTTTCACCCACTCTGAATCGTCGAAACCATTCCTCCGCAGTTCGAAGTGATAGAGTACCATCCTCCAAAACACCATTAACCTCACGGAACGTTTCTCTAGCGTATTTGCTTTTAACGAAGAAAAACTTTAAAAATAGCGAGAATTTCGGCGTTAGTGAACTCCATGTTTACACGTCCATAACTGTTGAACGCAATATCCGAACTAATCATGCTTAGCGTCGTTTTGTAGGTCATGTCAAGACCTTTCGTATAGTATGTATAGTATTGCCAGATACGAGCTGTATAGCGCTTTATACATAGTCGCGAAATTCAAAAGACAAAAAGGCGGAAGGGAGCTATTTGACAACCTAGTATTTGAATTTTCAGAATACAATTTATTTTTCGTAGACCTGGGGTAGGCCAATATTTGCGATATCTTAATATTTGGTGCAACAAATAAATGGCTCAATCAGCTCACGACTTTCGGCCTTAGACCACATATCCTATGGATAGTTAAAAAAATATCCGTTTAAAGGCGCGCTAAAATGAGAAGGTGATCATCCTTTCGATGGTTGTGCGCAGGGTTTGAGACCCGCCAGGTAAAAAAAAAAAACATAATGAAAAGACCAAAACAGTCCTTTCTATCGAAGTTTATGGGCAACAATCGTTCAATTCCTGTCACACTGGTTTAACGTAGATTAGGGGAGTTTGTGGGAGTTATTCTTAAACACCATTATCTGCTGGGAAAAACAACAACACAAACTTCAGATAGAAGGTCTGCTTGCAGTATTGCAAGTGCATCGCTGCATTAACGACTCTTTATAAAAGTAAATTGCAATCAAATTTCTAATTTTCCACCCCACTCTGGAACAAAATCAATTAAGTTGAAGCGGACTCACAGCATTTTAGTTGGCATGCAAGTAATAATGTCTTAGAGTCTTATCTGCCAAGAATCAAACAAAAGCACGGAAAGGCATTAAGTACTCCATTTATTTTAATATCGGCAGAATACAATGGTCACATCTTTATTTACTCAGCGATGCGCAGTAATTGTCTCCAACAAAACATTCCATCCTCTGCCAAAATGGCAACTAATTTTCGTGCTCAGTGAAGGGCCAAATAGTGGAGTCCTAGACAACGCCATTCACTGTGTGAGTTTGTAAAAACAATTATAGAAGGCTACAAAAAAAAAAAAAAAAAAAATGTGTCAATATAGTGTTGACATTACGCCCTAGCAAAGTACTGTTAGCCTGAAAAAGTTGTCCACATGAACGTTTATGATGTCGTCAAGCAGCTTCATCAACGAAACCAATTATGCGGAAATGGAAACGCAGTTCGTTAGTGAAATGTTTAGCGTTCAGTAAAATCTTATTTACTTAACAATATTTACAAATAAATACATTTTAAATAAATTTGTGAAGACTTAATTCTCCTTAAACTGTAAACGAAAATTGACAGCGAGAAATGGAGTTGGTTATTTTTATTCTAGTGGCGTTGTCTGTGAGAAGATAATCACCATTAGTTAGTTAGCAGCTAATTAGTTAAGTTTTGGAATAAACTTCTTCTTTGTTAAACCTCGTATACTCGTACTTTTTATTGTGGGCAAAGAAAGATAAGACTTTGTTCATTATTTTAAAATTCTTAATTTATTCTTTAAAATATTTACCAGCTCTCTCAGAGTAATCCCTTTTGGCTACAATATATGGTACTAGCGGCTAACGTTCTTTCCAATGCTTGAAACAGTTATCAATTTTCCGAATAGAGTTCAATGCGTGCTGCGACTCATGTTTAATGTATTCATTTGACCCAAACGGAACCCTTCGGAGAAGTCGATTGAGTTTGCTGATTAGCCAGAAGTTTGACGACGCTAAGTCAGTTGAATACGGTGGTTGCGGCACGATATTGGTTCAAAATTTGTCGAAAAACTCACGAAGAAGCAATGCAGTATGCGACGATGACCTTTTATATCGCTCCTTTTTACGAATAGCTTCGCACAAACAATGCATAACACTCAAATAATATTCCTTGATGACAGTTTGGGCGGTCCCACCTCTATAATCAAAGAAAACTGTCAACATAACCTTGATTTTTTACCTGCTTGGGAGTGTTTTTTTGGCTTTGGCTCACCTTTGTCACGATATTAGGCCAATTGATCATCTGTAAAGCTTCAGTGCAGGATAAGTTAAGATTTCTTCTTGTGTTTTTCTTCAATAAGAATCAGACTTAGCGCACTGCTTTCGTAAGTATTTACCCTATTTTATTCAAGCGCTTTTCAAAAATCACTTTTTATAAATCCACATTTTGTTACATCCGTAGATTCCTAAATTAGTTTTGCGAATTCTCATTTAGAGTCAAGTACGCGATATGGTAAAATATATTGTATTAGTCACATAGAAACATGTACTCGTCAAAGTAATAAACTCTGACATACGATTACAGATGGAACAGCAGGAAAGCTTTAAGTCATTTTTACGTCTACATATATATACGTATATATATATATATACATATATGTACATAATTCATCTGGTTGCCATGCATCTTAGCTACATTCCACTAAGCTGTTGGAATTCTCTTTACGCTCCTATCATGGGTTAACGTTAGCGAAGCCTGACTGTATATAATCCAAAGCTTTTTAAATTGCTTGAGACTCACTCTTAATATTAAAGCTTGATTATAGACTGATTGCGCACTTATCACCACTTTAAAGGTAATATCACGAACACTCTTACATACAAATATATATATATATATGCAGATTTATACGTTAGACATATGTATGTACATACTTATATGGCAGCCACTTAGCTAGAGGCCTTTAATATGTGGATTTTTGCAATTTACCTAAGTTCACTTCCTATTATATGTACTTGTAAGTATATATAATAGAATGGATGTTTGTGAATAGTGACTACTTCAACGCATAATATTAGAGCTCATCCACCGAAAAAGGCGACGGAAAATATTTAAATCCTAATAAGATTTTTATGTATATTTGTTTGAGTGTGTATATATGTATGCACGTCTGTGCTGTTGTGCGTCAAATTAAGTCTATTTATGTCACTTCCGCATGCCAGCCAATACAAGCTGTTGAATAATGGATGAGTTTCTATGTGTATACATATATTCATAAATATGTACCTATCATACATATGTATTAGAGTTACAAGAATGTTTGAATAAATCTTTGCTACCGCAAGAAAGAATTTTGCAAGGACATTGACAGCATTTATTTTCATAATCCCCTGAAGATGTGTCTAGCACCTAGTGTCAAAAGCGAGAATGACTCTGTATACAGCAGTGACTTGACAAAGCATCTGTAGTCATGACAACTTTGCTCGCAGCTCACTTAACTTTAAAGTCAATCATATACATTCATATCGACTTCCATATAGATTTAACATAAAACTGCTCTCTTTCATATTTCCATAGACATAAATATTAAAAAAAACAAAATTTATTCAGATCAGACCTATGCTCATTTTTATTTTATACCCCCAATCTGGAACCCCTTTAGCGTTGCGATAATAGGAGAGCGCTCATAATATTTTATAAGGTATAGCAAAAATAAATAAATTAGTTTCGAATTTAATTGAAAGTTTCTTCGGGAATAGGTAAAATAATCCGATGTCGGTCAAATATACCGTGTTTGTTCCATATCTTGCCACTTTAAACGTAAAGGTTGATCCATTTCGAGGTTTCTTACATTTTAAAGAAAAAAACACAAAAACTTCAAATTTAATGGGAATGTTTATCATCATTCAAAAAAACATTCTTTACAATTTTTTTTTTTAAATTATAATTCTTAAAACATTTCACGTAGCTGCAAACCATTAAATTTAATCCGCTTAATGAATAACCTTCGCCATAAAGATTTTGTCGAACAATTTTTGTATCTCTGGTATCTAATCTGAATAACAACGAAAATATTTGAATTATGCTTCAATGTGCAGAGGCTGCCAACTCATTATTTCAATGATATCTAATGAATAGTGTAAGCAATAAACAACAAAATTACAAATACACAAACAATGAGTGTGGTGAGTGGCAAGCAACAGCCAACGACGAAACGACAAGCGATCGAACAACTGACCACTTATGGTTTATCAGCAAGAAAAGCACCTTACTTCGACCTCTTCGGTTAGCTGACCCAGTCGACAGCACCGTTCGTTGCCAGCAACTGAGAAAACCTACAACAACAACAAAAAATCAATTGTCAATAATTGCCTCGTGCCACTGAAATATATGCTCCTCACTCTCATTCGAGCAGATACATAGCACCCACGCTTCAGCGCCTAAAGTTAGATTAGCATTTATAAACATTCAAATGTGTTCACTTTCTAGTTTTAGGATTTATGTATATGAACATTAGCATTTTTTATCAATTGAAGTTGGTCAGAACACACTTCAACGTAAATGAGCAAATTTATTCATTACGATTCAGAGGCGGATAGTGGCTTAGATGTATATGTGTAAATGTATTTTAACTTTCACACTTGCTGTGATAGTGTTTGCGCACCAGCCTTCCAGCCATCTCCACACTTCGTAAGTTTGACCGTTGCCAGCTGGAGTCCGAAACTCTTAAGATTCTTAGGAATGACGGTTTTCTGCAATCCACAAGTGTGACTTTTCCCATAGACAAACACAACACTGCGCTGTGTGTGACTTTTCTATGCCCTTCACACCATGTTCTCGTTCAAATAGTAACAACATCAACTACAACAAAAAATCAATAGTAACAACAACAATAATGAAGCTGATTTTTGACCTTTTATGGATTGTCGTCCGGAGACATTGCGATTCTGCCTTGCAGCCTAGATAGCAACACACAAGCAAACTTAGACGTTGCGGACGTGTGCGTGTTCATTTACTTTTGTATAGCATACATTTAGGCAAAATCAATGTATGTGTGTATAATTTTCTAAAGCCTGACATATGTGTGTGTGTGTGAGTTTAGTTCCGGCTTTTATAAACATTTTCGCTTCTGCGAAACATCGAATTGCTAATATTAAAATTGATTTTCTATGAAAAACTTTGGAAGAAGCTGCTGAAAGTGAAAATAATAGCGAACACAAATATACACACACGCATATAAACTCAGTTTTGAGTTTGATGTGAAAAGTAGATGCTTTGCTCTCAATGTGTTGACGAGAAACATAAATGCCTACGTTCGTGGAAATGAAATAAATAAAAAAAGAAAATGTACTGAAATTGCTTTATAAAATGGCGTCTTCAGACAATTTTCTAACTCACGAAAAACGAATTATACGATTATGTTTGATTGAAACGAATTTTGAACTTAAAATGGAAAAAATTGTGGACGTCTTTGGTTTATTTATTTTTTAAGGTGTATATTTAGAATTTTCAACAAATTAAATTTTTTATTTTATTTTGTTAATGTACATGTACTTAAGGATACAAATAGAAAATTTCATATTTTTCCGCAAAATATTTTCAAAGTTACACACAAATTTGAAAAAAATGTTTCAGAGTGATTGGAAGTCCAAAATTTAAGGTGTTAAAATTGTCTCTTAAATATATTTTTTAGAAATTAAATGTCGATTTTTTCTCACCCATAAATTTAAAATTTTGGTCAAAAATTCTTTTTATTTTTTTTTTTTGGATAATCCACCATTTTGACAATTTTTTTTTCTTTTTCCTTCGATTTGCTTTACTAGATTTAACATTACTTTAATGAAATCTGTTTGGTTTTTCAATTTCAGAGGATCCAGTTCAGAGATATAGTGTATATAGATCAGCTTTAGTTCCTTTTCAATTAAATATTTTTGATAATAATAAATCTTGAAATACTGCAAAAAAAGTGCCATAAGAAGTGTACACATTTTTTAGTCAAAAATTTTAAAAGCTTTCTGAAGAAAAGTTTTGGAAAATTCGCTTTTTCGGCCTTCTAACCTCTTAATATAGCTTGACTATTATTTACTAGAGATAAATAGTTGACTAAGAAAGAGTCTAAGGAAAAATTATACTTTAATAATGTGGAAGGCGGAATCATATGTTGATAACTTATAATTGTGGTTAGCATAGAATTCAAGTTTTTATTTTACCAAATTAAATAATAATTTTCAATTGTGTTAAAAGAACAAATATTTTTCATAAAACTCCATTATGCTTATATCAGTCATATTTTGCTTAATAATAATTAGCAGAAGCGATTATAAATATATAGCAATTAAATCTAGCTGCTTTGCTTCTACTATGTAGCAACTCCTATGAGAATCGTCCAAAACCGAAAGCTCAAGTCAGTGCAATAGTTTACCGGAACAAAAAAATTTTAAAGATTTTCATAAGAGTTGCCACTTGATTTCATTATTTTTATTGGTAAAGTATATGAAATATTACGCAATGTTTCCGCTAGATAAACATCTCCGTCTAAATTGTATGCAACCACAGCGGACTACTGTGCGTATACGTAACGTTTATAGAATACGTGTAGACGAGAGGAATGAGTAAAAATTGGCAAACGATTTAATCAATCTTTATACAATATATTCTGAGACTTACACAATTAATTTCCAATTTTTTTTTCACCTGAATTTAGTTATGATGCCACTTTTTCCACTTTTCAAAGCCGCCGATAGATTGTTTAGTTCCTGTTTAGCTAAATTTATAAATTTTGAACAAAGGTAGCGACGAAGTATAATATAACCACGCATAAGATCAAGAAATGGAGCAAAGTGCCCACAAATTGAAATAAAATACGAAGATAAGTGTTATTTATGAAACACTCTCCGTGCGAATCGTAGCATCTTCATTTCACTCGAGCTGCTAACCCGAAAGTGACTATTTAAATACAAAATTAGGGAGGTATTCTACTCTAGAAATCAAATTTTGGGAATTTTTTGAATTTTATTAAAAAAAAACCAAAAATATTTTTGTATACATTTTTTTATGGTGTTCTTATTGATATCTTAAGAATACAGAAAAAAAATTTTACAAAAAAATATTAAAAATTAAAATAATTAGAGGGGGGAGAGACAGGTGTAAAAAAACAAATGGCGCATCCTGGTGACATTGATCCTGACTCTCCTGGTGGTCTGAAAAAAAATCAAAAGAAATTCTTAATCAGTACGGATGCTGTTATAGTCCGGGAACACGAAAAAAAAATTTTTTTTGGAAAAATGGCGACTGCCTGAAAATAAAAATCATTTTTTACGCTTTTTTTTTGAAATCCTGAATTTTTTTTTAAATATTAAAAACAAAAATTTTGACAGGATGCTGGTAGAGACGATAAAGGATTATATAAAGGAGATTCACACAAA
Organism: Bactrocera zonata; assembly: GCA_037783105.1. NCBI lineage: Eukaryota > Metazoa > Arthropoda > Insecta > Diptera > Tephritidae > Bactrocera > Bactrocera zonata. The sequence goes on from JBAWJQ010002376.1 coordinate 1,387,310, forward strand.
ATTCGGTAAATCGGTTGTATAGAACTTGAGATAATGCTGGTACTGTGTGGAAAAAGTATTTTCGAGAAAAACGCGTTTAATAAAGTTAGTCAAGCCGAACCGGGCTAGGTACTGTGTCACTAAAGTAACTGTAGCTCTTAAACTAATTTTAATTTTTAAAAATCCTTTGGAGGATATGTTCTTAAGGGTCCAAACTTTAAATATATGAAAAAAAAATCGAATTTTTCAAAATTCTAGAGTAGAATATCCCCTTAAGTAACACGACGCCAAATCTGAAGAAAACGGAGGATCTGACAGTGCATTAGAGTCGTCGTTCAGTTAACTCGAACTACTTCAACCAGCGTTATGACAATGTGAAGTCATCAGGAAAATTTCCATTTTCATACAAAACGAGTATAATATTTGGACCAAGTGTCATCTATCTAAGAAATCTAATGGGTAAAAAACTTTATATTTATATTTCAAACTATTTTTTTAAGAGTACAAAAAAAAAAAAAAAAAAAAAAAAATACTTCCAGGAGGTGAATGGGCGACATTGATGTATTGTATGTTTGTATATAGCTAAACTTCTTTGAGGAATGAGTTGCTCATAACAGTTCGCAATACTGACCATTAAACGGATATTTTCACCATTATTGTTTGCGGAAAGACATCGTAAGCATTTAGCAGAAAAACGTGTTTGCGCCAAGCACTTATATAATTAACAAATATTTGTTTTTCACGGTCTCAACGAAAGAATTGTAATGTCCTTGAATAATAAGCCCACTTTTCCTGCAATTCGCATTGTAAAAATAAAAGCAAAGCAATCGTGTGGAGGAGGCGGAGCTCAGGGTGTTATTTTCTGCACGTGCTCTTCTCTTGTTGACAACACAAACAACAGTGCAATAATACCTTATTGATATTTGTTCAGGCAATGCAATTTATACACACAAATATAGAAGCTGTGAGTAAATGAAATTCCGCAGAAAAATTTAACATTCATCTTTCAAAGGCTCAGCAGCTCATAGCCGACACTTTTACTTTTGTGAAGTAAAAATGTTGGCAAGCAGTTGTTGTTGCTGAGCAACGTATAAACGTCTTAAATATTTTCAGACACGAACATTTCTAAAATAGCTCACCCAATTTGCGGTGCGGCATCCACTCGGCTCCACTAAGCAACAGCAGGAAGTAGACGTATTGTCAATTAGTGAGCGAAAGTAAAGGTGTGTGGGTGGTGCAGAGGTTTTTTAGTATGCATGTGTGTTTCTACAAATATCGTGTTAAATACTCATGTATGCTGTCTTATTACGACCACGCTTTCCGCAATAAAGGCACGCACAGGTGAACAAACACACAAATGCACTCAACTATACTCACACACACACACTTACATGTTATCTAAGGATTTCGTGTGTGGAAGGTAGAAAATTGTTCCTGGAAATTCATACAATTGGGATATATTTAGGCAAGCAAAATTCATTTATATGTATGTGTTTGTGAGTTTTTGATTGCGCGCCTTTGTGTATGCTAAAGTGTGTGCATATTTGCCATTTTCGCAAAATTTAATTCAATAAAACTGTCATAAACATTTAGAAACAAGACCAAATTGACTTTGGTATCTCCCAAGCTACAATACCATACACATATTGTATGTATTTTTGTGGCATAAATGGGTGTAAAATAGTAGTAATTTTGATATTGATAGGTCACTTTGTACGGCAGCTACATATATGTGATAGTGGTCTGATCTATATGTTTTGTTCAGAAATTGTTTAGATATATCTTTGAATAAGAAAACTTTCCGTAGAATGACTTGATTCTGTTCGTTCAGTTTGTATGAACGTATGCTATACTGGTCAGATATAGGCAGCTTTGACAAATAAGTACATTTTTGGGGAGAGAATAACGTTTGCAAAATTTCACATCGACATCTTAAAAACTGAAGGACGCACATGTCTATATATCGACGCAGCACACGCTAATCATTAGTACATATGGTACTTACAAAAATACTTGATAAGCTCAGCGAAGTTTCCTTCTGGGCGTTACAAACTTTATATACGAGGTGTGTTCAAAAATTATCGCGAATCGTAACTGAGAGTTTTCTTCGATTGCAGGGGCATGGTGCATCATGAGAAGAACGGTCAATAAGGAATATTACCTGCAAGTTATGCGCAATTTGCATGAAGCAATCCGCCAGAAACACTCGGATTTGTGGAAGAACAAAAATTGGCTTTTGCACCACGATAACGCCCCTGCTCACACACATCGTTGCTTGTGTGCGACTTTTTGGCCAAAAACAACACCACCGCCACCGTATTCCCCAGATCTGGCCCCCTGTGACTTTTTCTTGTTCCCTAAACTGAAGAGGCCCATGAAAGGAGGACGTTACGCTTCTCTGGACGAGATAAAGACGGCATCGAAGGAGGAGCTGAAGAAGATAAAAAAAAAAAAATGATGTTTTGAAATGCTTCGAAGATTGCAAAAACCGTTGGCACAAGTGTATAATATCTCATAGGGATTATTTTGAATAAATATTCATAAATAAATAAATAATTTTTGAAAAAACACAAAATTCGCGATACTTTTTGATCACACCTCGTACCCTGTTAAGGGTATACTATATGTGACTTTTATTCTTTGTTATATATTTATTTAAGTCACAAGAGGTGTTCAGCTGCATGTTTTTATTTATTTTTAAAACTTTACCTTTTATTTTAGGCTCTTTCCATAGAGCAAATAAACAAGCAACTGCATATTCGCGTTTACAAGCGTGGGTCGATTCGTTGACAGCGTCTTAGAGGGCCATTGAGATCTATTTCATTAAACATGCTGTGGCGACAGGTCTCAGCCAACAGTAATCAATCATTCAAATTTAAATTAAAAAAAAATAGAAATGAGATTATTATGAGCGAATAAGAAGTAGAAACCAATAAAATGCAAATGAAAAAAAATTTTTTTTTTGATATTTTTGGTTATAAATAATAAAATTTTTATTAACGTACCAAAATATATCATGGTAAAAATAATGTTATCAATATTATAAAAAATAGCCTATCATGTAATAACAAAATGAATTATTGAGGCCAAATGATTACAAAAACATAATTTCGGTATTTGTAACTTTGATTAAGTGGAATAAGGGGCTTCCGACAAGGATTTCCATCTGTAAAGAACTGACAAAAAATTAAAGAGGGTGCCATTTTGTCCAAACCAAATATAAAAAATTAGAATTCGTTACTTCTCACCATCAAATTTTATTGCTCCTGAAAATTGTGAATGCGAAATGTAGGAGAACGAGAGCATATCTCAGGGTTTCAGGGAAATATTAGAAACGCGTATATTTTTTTTCTCTAAGTGTTGCAGCAGAAGAATACAAAGTGCACATGTTAGCATTTTTAAATTAAAGAACGGATACTTCTTTTCGAATTATATTTTCAGAGACACTCTGGCTTCCTGCTCCTTCTTCTTAGTTTCGAATAAAATTAACTAATACGGAAATCATTGCATTGAGTCATAAATCATTTTAATCGAAAGCAAATAATCGGTTCTGGAATATTTTCGAAAAGCTCGGTATCTGCAGAAGTTCGATAAATGAGAGCATGAGGTGGAAGAAAACTTGTGCTAGAAGAAAGCATAATTATTTAAATCAGTTAAGGGGTCCGTAGGGTAATCTGACCTGTTTTTGACATTTTTTTTTTCAAAGAAATTTTTATTCTACAATAGAACTTTTTCTATTAGAGTGTATAAACAATTTTTTTCGGAATTTTTTTATGACATCTGTCGGATAAATGGTTGGGTGAATGAGATGCGTTTTTTCACTGGCAGACACGAACCCAATTTATTCTTAAAAAGTACGTGAATGGTCATCGTCCCTTCTAGAGTCATGAAAAAATTTTGATAAATAAATTTTTTTTGTTTTTAATTTTTCTCAATTTTTGTTTACATACATTTTGGCATAACATTGTCAATAGATTATAAAAAATTATTAATCTAATACGAACGATAGCCAAGAGTTTTGTGAACATTAAAAAAAATAGGCAAATCGGTTGAGTAGTTCGACCGGAATCATGTCCGCCAGTTTAAAAAGTGTGTTTTGAGAAAAAACGCGTTAAAAGTTTGAGTTGTGCACTCCGAGCCCTTCGAACGTCGAGCGGTATTATTATTTTTGGGCCTTTTTCGAAATCTTTCAATGATAAAGTGGGTTTCTACATAAATTCTAAGGGTATAGGGGAACAGAAAATGCAAAAAAAAAATTTTTTTTTGAAAAAAAGATTACCCTACTGACCCCTTAAGTAAGTTCCGAGTAAGTATAAGCAAATTGGAATAGTCAGTACATGATGTTAAACTGCTTTCAACTAACAAAATACAATTCTGATTATAAAATTGCTCTGCATTCTTATCGTCCTATTGTCCATGTAAAATATGTATCGCATTAAAAATATATACGCTCATATATTGTATTGTATATTATATATTCAACTTTATACATGTATAAAATATACTTCCGGGTCACGAGCATGTATGTATATATATATTAATTACACAGCGTTTTCATTAGTAAAGTTTGTTGGTAGGTTGTGGTTAACATTGTGGTTGCCAACAGCTTGCGACAAACCACAAAGTTAGTGAGGACTTCATTCTTCTCATTGTACAAAAGTCAAAATTTAAATGTGGAAATGTGCTTCAGCTGTAAATTGAATTTATTTAATATCAAGCAATATGTACGTTATAGTCTGTTGTGAGCCTTTCAAGGAGTTATTTAAAGTTAGAAGTGTTTTGGCAAAGTCAAGATTGTCAACAAATTGCTTAAGCAAGATAATTGTAGAGTGAGTTCACAGTAGCATATATTTTGGGAAGTATAAATATAGTAAGTACAAACTTTGGAAACTTTCTGAAAGCCTATTCAGAATATTTTTCCTTCGACAAAACTTAGCTCGACCGTAAGTATCACAACTTAAGTCTGAGCTGGGATTACAACACAATCTCGTTGTGTTTTGAGTCCCCTGCGTTACTCAGAGAAGAAAGAGCAAAATATGTAAAAAACAAAAATGTTGACGAGCACATAAAATATACATACATAACCTCTTCTTTCTATACCAACAAAGTAGCAAGCTGTATGAGGTACCCCCAGCTAAGCCTCCATTGAATCATTTACAAAGATGAATTCAATTTCAAATGATCACACAAATGGTACAAGTAAGCGAAGAATAGAAGGAGAAGAAGAAGATACTCTAACAAACTTTCCTAATCTCCTGACGAATCGACCAATAAAAATAAGAAATAATATAAAGCTATAAAAGGATTCAGTTTTAGAAAATTTGCCTACACGTCAGAATTTTATGTTAAATTTAAAAAACAAGAGAATTTTTTTGTACATAATTTAATAATAACCTTCTTATAAAAAACTGAATTCTGCAGAAAATGTCTATGATTAAAATATTATGAACTTTATGAGTCAAATTATGACAAGAATGTGAAGAAATGTTCTAATGCTGTGAATTCGTAGTCGAATTTCCGGCCTCTTTTTACGAATTGCTTCGTGCAAACGACGCATAACACTTAAATAGAATTCCTTTTTGACAGTTGGGCTGGCCGGCAGGACCTCGGTAATCAAAGAAAACTGTTCACTTAACTTTGATTTTTGACCTGTGCTGGCTCATCTTTCGGCTCATCTTTGCCGCGATATTCATCCGATAGACTGTCTACTTCCGGGTCACAAGCATAGATCCAAGATTCATCGCCAGTAATAATGTTTCATGACATTCTGTCAGTCAAAAAGCATTGTTTCACTGACAACGTGACGCTGTTCTTCGAAAAAATGCAGTGATTTTGGTACCACTCACTTTGCTCAGGCCAAAATGATTTTTCAAAATGGTTTTCACTGATCCATTCGATATTCTAGCGATGCCAGTAAGATCTCAGACGGTTAATCATCAGTTGCCGTTGAAGGCTGAAATTGTGCACGTGTCTTTTTTTCCCAAAAAGTTGTGCATTTGTCGAATCAGTATAGCATTATAGCTGCCACACAAACTGATTGATCGATATCAAGGCCTTGTCAGCAAAATATTTTTGTTTATCAAGATATCTTCATGAAAGTTGGCACGAATTATTGTCCGAAGCAAAGTTGCAAATTTCGCATAAAGACACTTCATGCCTTCTGGGCAGTGTTAGAAATTATTCGTCGTTTTTAACCATTATTATAAACAGTCCCAGGAGGTACCAAGCTCCAGACCTGCCGACAGTTTAATCAGAGGTCTTGCAAGAATGATTTACGAAGATTGCTGGTGCAGGTTGGTTGTGGGCTACAGGTCTTTCAAAGAAACATATTCTTTTAATATAAGATTTGGAATCTGGAGTCTATCTATAAGAATAGCCACATATCTCTCTCTTTGCGAGAAATGCCAATAGATTTATGTTTTTTGTTGATATTTTTTTAAATATTTTTTTAACTTTGCAATTCTTTTTCTTTCTTTTTGATGTAAAGTATCGGCTTTCAAGTTTCCAATTATTATTTTCTATGCTATAAAAGCACATTTCTTATACGGCGAATATTAAGCTAAATGTTTTTTTCTCCTCTTTGTACTTCGTTGTTGCTTCTTACAAACGAAGGCAACAAAATGCTTCATCCTCAAACTTATTATTCCTCAATTAACTGAAAAATTAAATTTGTATTCTCTCGTGAATATCCCACGAGGCGCAAGAGCTTCCTACGCACAGATTTCTGAAAATCTCGCTCGCATTCAGCAGTGATTAAGAAAGAAAAATTTTGAGTTTTTAAGTTATTAACGTTAATGGCTTTGCTAAATATAGACTTTTGCGGATTAATTTCATTTCATTTACTTTTCTTTATTCCTTTTACTTTACTTTAAATCACAAACATACTCAGATGTATATACATTTGTATTTATACATAAATTGAAGCCAAGAATAAGACTCTTCAAACAATAGAAAAATCAGTTGTCATCGCTATTATCTTGTGACAATGTTGTGTTGCTTAGATTTATCTGCTTACAGCAGCACATGTATGTGCCTACAAAAGTACACATAACCGTACAAAAGTTCGAACAACATATTGTTAAGATCAAGTCAAACAAGCTTGTCAGCGTTATTGTGCGGTTAATTGCTACAACAAAAATACAGAAGAACAAACTCCTTTGAGAATACGAGAAAAACAGGCAAACATATTTACAATAAATATCACATATTACATATTAATATACATGTATATGTGATGTATATTAGGGTGACTCAAATTTTTTATTTTTTTTTTCGTTTGGTACTCGGAAAAATAGGTACCTAGACACATTTAAAAAAGCCTCTCCAAGCCTGAGTTCTTAAGGGGATATTCTACTCTAGAAATCAAATTTTGGGCAGTTTTTTGAATTTTATTTAAAAAAAAAAACAAAACTATTTTTACCATCCATTTTTTTACGATTTTTGTTATATATATCTTAAGAATACAGAAAAAAAATTTACAAAAAAATATTAAAAATTAAAATAATTAGAGGAGGGGGGAGAGACAGGTGTAAAAAAAAGGCGCATCCTGGTGACATTGATCCCTACTTTGCTGGTGGTCTGAAAAAATAATCAAAAAAAATTCTTAATCAGTACGGATGCTGTTATAGTCCGGCACATCGAAAAAAATTTTTTTTTTGAAAAATGGCGACTGCCTGAAAATAAAAATCATTTTTACACTTTTTTTTGAAATTCCTGAATTTTTTTTAAGTATTAAAAACAAAAATTTTGACACGATGCTGGTAGAAACGATAAAGGATTATATAAAGAAGGTTCACACAAAATTTCAAGTAAATCGGTTGTATAGAACTTGAGATAATGCCGGTAGCGTGTGGAAAAAAGTAGTTTCGAGAAAAACGCGTTTAAAGTTTAGGAGACAATTCTAGTGAACACGGACGCCCCCTCACAAAATCGGCTGTATCTCCGAAAATAAGTCGAATTTTGAAAAATCCTTCCAAGGTCATAATTTTGAAAGTCTAAACTTTAAATATATGAAAAAAATCGAATTTTTCAAAATTCTAGAGTAGAATACCCCCTTAATTGTAACGGAAAGGTCCTCCTACAAACAGTTTTCTATTTTTTCTTATTATCAGATAGAAAAATTTATGTCTCGCTTCCAACTACTTGAAAAAATATCTTGTTCCTTAGATTTGGTAGGAAATTGAATGCTCTACAAAAAAGATCTCCACGATTTTTTTCGTAAACCCAACTGTTTAAAAGATATTAACGGTTGAAGTTTGATTATTTTTGGGAATTTTTTTTATTTCTTATGAATTTTATAACTCAATGAAAAAAATTATTATGAATGATGAAACTCATACCTATGCATAGGTTTTCGGAAAGGCTTTCTTAGAGGTGTCTAGAAACCTATTTTTCCGAGTACCAAACGAAAACAAAAAAAAAATTTTTTTTGAATCACCCTAATGTATACACATAAATCAATGTGTTCTGTATGGATGTGTGTGACATAATAAAAATGTCATACAAAATGGCATGTAGAAAATGTTGTAAGTTAGTTGTTGTTAGTTGGCGTTCACTGATTATAGTTTAGACATGTTGTGAATATGTTTTGATTCCTCAGCTCTATGAATAGTTTATGCTTTAGTAAAGTATGGATTAGAGCGAGACCAGCGGAATTTATGAGGGTTAGTTCCTGGTTTTGGGAAAACTAATTTCTACTTTGGGTAGTTAAGATTTTTCAGATTTCTCTATCAATTGCTACCATCATATAGGATTTTCATTAGCTATGCCCAGATGTCCCAAAAACGGAATACAGAGGATAATGCTACAAAAGTTCACAATCTCAAACTGACGGTTTGGCGATTGAAGATGCACAAACTGCTGATATAGTATAACTATAAGACATAGCTCCCATACGCAGTGACCGATCAAAATCTAGATATTTTTAGTTTAATAAATGCGCCTGTGAGTATTTTTTGTTTTTACATTGGGTCTTTAATATCAATCAAATTTTTCCATGGTATTCACTTATAACTCCATTTGTAAATTACCACAACTCTAAGTACTGCAAATGTAAATACATACATATGTACGCGGGTTCATTGATTTCCATACCCACATCCCAGCCCGCATTTGAGCAATCATATTGATGCGGGAATTGTCGAGACACAAAAGGGAAACATTTTATTCAATTTATTTGAGTTATTCGCCACCAGATTAAATGCATTATCAGCGAAAAGACGATTCCCTTTATTGTTCCGTTTACCGGCGCACTCTTCGAAACATATACATTCACATATGTATGTATGTGCGTTTGTTTTTCGAATACAAGTGCCCGTGACATTGAATAAACGCCCTGCTGTATGCTAAGAAAAGTTTTGCCGCCAACCCTGCTGCGTTGCTTGTGCTGCTGTAGACTATGTTAACAGAATTGTTTGGCGTGTTTTCTGAGCAACCACAAGTCGGAAAACATAACCATTAACAAAATGTGTGCCAGCGAAATATACGTTCCATGTCTGAGGAATACGTTCCAAATTCAAATAAAACTTTTCTTCTTGAGCAACCAAAAGCCGCGGAATGAGATAAATAAGACATAAGTACCAGTTAACAATGCTTTCCACATTTAAGTAATACGTTCCACACTTCAGAAAAGCTGAAATAAAGATAATGAGGGCATAAGTACCAGCGAGCAATACGTTCCACATTTAATAATACGTTCCACACTTCACCAAAACCGTGTATCAAGATTATGAAGGCATGAGTGTCGGCGTACAATGCGTTCCACATAAAATAAGACGTTCCACACTTCAGTAAAAAATTGTCCACCATGTACAAAATGCAAATCGAACTTCTAAAATATGTTCCACATTCGTTCAATATGTACCACACGATGTTGCACATTAGTCGAGGCGGTGGTTGCAAGCGGCGTATGAATGCCTTTGAATTTCGGTTTGCTTGCAATTTATGAATGAAAGCGTAAGCACACCAACGACAGCGCACATGTTGGAACAATTCCCAACATTTTCACACACAAATTACAAATACAACACGGCTGTTCGCGTGTGTTGAATGTAACTGCTGGCAGCTTGGAAAGAATAACTGTTATTTCATACACACTCAAATCGGTTTTTTGCTTTTTCTTTGCTGTCAACATAACGGTTGTTCAGTTAATATTTAGTTGAAAGTAAGATATTCGTGGCGACGGTCGCGTTCTAACGGTTATTTAACAAGAGTATGCGGTTATTTTAGTTACCGTTGGCGAAAACGTAGGGAAATATTGTGTGTGAATGTCGTAGAAATTCAAGCTGATAAAGGTCATGAACAGGAGAATGTGTAAAGCAGGTTAAACACGCACACACACAATAAATCGGCTTTGTTTATGAATACATATGTGTGTGGGTATAAGCATGTAATCGTATCATATGCACTCACTCAATAATTTAGAAGCAACAAACCGTTACGTTAAAAGCCGATTGAATTTGTGTTTTTGCTGTTATTGTTGCAATTGTGATTTAATGTGATTTCTAAGCGAAAACCATGTGATGGAAACAGTCTTTTGATTTTTGCCCGGAAAATGCTTCAAATATTTAGCTACTAAGCCTTTAACGGTTAACAGTTAACTGTTGCGGATTGCGGCTTGGAATTGTTTAAATTTTGTGTACACACATATGCAAATGTAAACATATAAATAATATATGCCGTACAAAAATAATTTCGTAAATCCAATAACAAACTTACTTTATTAATGTGTGTGTTTTTCGTGTGTTGACAAAAACTGAAAAACTGTTCAAACAAAAGGTGAATTATGTATATGAAATGTGGAATAATAGAAAGAATCATGAATTGGAGCGATGAAAATCGTGTTGAAATATGCAAATAAAATTTCATTGTGAATTGCCACAAAATTTTATATACATATTAATATGTATGTATGTATGTATCAACTGCATACCTTCATATATATGTAAGAAAAATAATAAATGCCATAAAAAAAATAATAATAATTCCAACGCTGAGAAAGGTTATCGCTTTTGGCAAGCAGTTTGCTTACAAATTAATTTGCATTACAGACATATAGGGTATAATACAAAAAAATCAACAACATACAATAAATAAAAATTAAGCAAAACAATTTGAAAAAAACATAAAAAAAAAATAAATTAAGAAAATAAATAAAGAATGTGAATGGCAGATGGAAAAATGAAAAACCAAAGCTGAAATAAAAAAAATATGTGATTGCGTTTGGCAAAAAAAAAAAAAAAGAAAATGTGTTGGCAAGTGTTGAATATGAAATGTTTTAAGCAGGCAGTTTCGCGGTAGGGAAAAATATGCCACTGTTCAGTGTAAAGTTAAACCAGTTTCAAATATTATATATTGATATAAATTTAATATAATTCAAAACAATAATTTTTTGTACGTATTTGATGTAAAGAAAAATTAAATGCATTTAAACTAGTAGTATTTAAGTGAAAATTAAAATAGTTGGCAACGCTGAAGTAAAAAAGAAAGACGCTCCAGATAATAAAAGGCATTAAAAGTCTTAGTAATCTCATTAAAACTGAGTGAGTAATATTGAATAGTAATAACAAATAATAACCTAACTAACTAATATTTTGTAAAATTAAAAAAAATTGAAAAATATTTCAGATTAAACTACATATAATTTAAAGAAATATTTTATTTACAAAATAAACTTATTTGTGTAAAAAGTTTTTCTATTACTACATCATAACATTGTGACAAACAAGCACCCCGAAATTGTAAATAAAACGCTAAATATTTAAATATTTGTCCACTATTTATTTTCCACTATTCTCCAACTCGAAACACCTCATAAGCATTTCATTTGGGAATTTTGTTTAATCTTTTCGATCGACTGAAAACGTAGTGGTAAACTTGCACCAAAATTACTCGAACGGACTCATGAGAGATGTCGAGCTCTCTTAGTATCTCTCGAACACTTGTCTGACAAACACCATTTCGTTTACGTTTTTATTCTTCGTCTAGAACGAGGCATAATTTTAACGATCTCTCGACCGCCTTTGAAGGATTTGTGCCACTCGTAGGCTTGTGTTTTTGATAAAACTGAATCATCGTAAACGTTCTCCTGCACCCGAAATGATTCCGCATACGAAATTTGAGTCAAATTCTTTGTTCGATATTTTTATCCATTGTAAAACTCGCAACGCATTACTGAGGTGTAGCGATTTAAGCAGCTGCTGTAAACAAACTGGTTAACTGGTCGCATTCGATTTGGCATAGTAATTAAGGACAGTCCTACCAACTTAGCAAAATAGTTTTTTTTTGAAATATCATTTATCCGGTGAATTTACTTGGAATTACCGGCTGTTTTTATGTCACAATATATACCCAAACTCTCCTTCATAATGATGTTTTTAGTCAAAAATTATGAAATAATTGTTCTTCTCTGAACCTGAACTTAATAAAAGAGGAGAAAAATTATATATTTTAAAATATTTTTGATTTTTTCGGTATACAACTTATTAGAGCTATAATGTATTCATTAACGGAATATAATAAAAATATCAAAAATGTCTTCTATATATATATCAACTAATCAAGTTTCACCTGGAATGAGCAAGAAACATTTCCACGTAATACACGCCTTTATTAACACTTTTAAAATAAGCTTCTTTTGAGCCAATGTAAGCATGACAACGCCATGTTTTAAGACAAAATAATAAAGCATTTCAAGTTAACCAAACTGACATTTTTAACACAGATAGTATTTTGATGCATTTGAAGTCAATTAGACGAACTGTCATGTGAGATGCTCTTTTGCTTTCTGCTTGACTGTCGTCGTGTGTTTATCGATCCACATTGCTCAACCATAAAGTGCCAATTAACTTATATCGGTGGTAGTAGGGGAAATTACATTATGATAAATTTAGCTCAAGTTACAGGGGAGCTGTAATAAGTGTGTAGAAAATTGAATTAATCATTGACTTGTTTTTATGAAGAAAAACTTTGAAAGCTATTATTATTTACATATTATTTGTACTGAGTGCATTGAAATACTTAAATGGGTCAAATATGATTAGTCACTTAATATTTAAGGTTCAAATGTTTTATGGTGTGCATGGTAGGGCAATAGTAATCGGCCGCTCTTAAGTCATTAATTTTCCTAAGTAATTCCCAGTAGGACTCTGAGAAATTTTTTGGTACAACTGGTTTGTGTAGTTTTCCCAGAACTTAGATATTTTTCAAGTTTCCATTCCATCTTGAGTTCAAGGAGATAAAAATTTTGGAGAATTTACGCTGAGTGTTTCATAGCCAAAGCAATATTTTTCAGTAAATTTCCATCCATAAGTTTATTGATTGTTAGACAATGGAAATTTGTTTTTGTAGTCATCAAGACTAAAAATAATTTTTTTCTCCACAACAAAATAAACGAATTTTACGAAATCTTCAGATTCCCACTTTTTCGTGGAAAGTATGCTATAGCAATTGCTAAATAATACTTGAAGGTTTACATACATATTATATACCAATTCTATTGAAAAAATGCTAATTTTAGTGAAGCTTCCACCTTCATGCTAGCTTGAGCTTTAAGCAAGTTTCCATGTCATTCAATTTAACATTGCTGAATATTAATTCCACTAAATAAACTTTTTGCTATTGCAAGCCAGAGTAAAAGTGCTGTAATCTCAGCTAAAACATAAACTGCCATGCGTAAACTCAAATCACTAGCTTTATAAATATATATGTACATTTGTATGCATATGTTTCTGGGTGCCGGTGAAATGCCAGCAAGATTGTGGGACAGGATGGTCGAGTACTTGAAGAAGAGTAATACAAACACACAAATATAAATACAAAAGAACATAATTCAAGCGCTACATTGTGTTAACGAAATATGAAATACTAGAAATATGAATTTTTTATATGTATGTGTTTTTGTAGGAATACAGCTTGTACTCAGTTATTTACATTTCTGAATGTTTTTTTTTTAGAGAATAGGCTCAATATTGACCCTCACGCATACACTCCTTTATTCACAGTTATCAAATTTATATATAAATGTAGATGTGTATGTATGTAGATGCGTGTGAAAACCTTTCTTTCATTGTTGAATTGATTTGTGTGCCATAAAAATGCAAACTTGTTGAGTTTGAATAATGGGTCACAATGGGCGTGGAATCATTTATGATACATTGGAAGTGCCAGTAAAAACTGTATAAAAATTCAAATGTATAGTATATATGTATACTCGTAAATATATACACTTGAAGCATTTAATAAATATTTGTCGGCAGTAAAATACATATAATTGGACATAAAAATCGCCTTTATAATATATATATTATAATATTATATACATATGTATATTAAGGTGTCTGATATTTCTCAACCTGATTTTTTAACTAAAGCTTAAAAAACCTGCACACCCTAATACATTTACCCATATCTACATATAGTCATATATGCTTGCCTTTGAGAAATATGTTAAAATACACACTGGGGATGAGCTCTACTATCATTTTTCAAACCTTCCACTGCTTGTGTAGTTATTGTTACTGGATAAAGGGCTGCTACGATTTGCCATGTTTACTTTATGTGCAGACTCGTAAGTGAAACTTATCATCGAGACTTTCTCTTTATTAGCTACTCATAAATATCCATTTTTCGTTTGCCGTTGCTGTAGGGTTATCTACTTCGGAATATTAAAAAACATAGCCGCTGCATATTTACATATGTATATGTATATCCAGTTTTCTACTATAAAGGGTGAGTCGACTGGTCAGTGCTGCAAAGTTTAAACAATGGAACACAGAAAATATTTATTATAAGTATTTAAAGTAAAGAAAATTATTAAAATAATTGCGTTGTTTATGTATTGGGTAGCCAAAATAAAAATGTTGCCACCTGTTTGGAAAATTTAGATAAAAATTTTATAAGCTGAATTAATAAACAAATATTTATTTCAAACTTGAAAACTCGAAGGAAGTTTGTAGCTCAACTTGTGATTGCAGAGAGATGCCACCTGTGTAGAAAAATTTATAAAAGCAATATTTTAAGATAAATGAAATATTACAATTTGCGTAACATGCTGATAGCTTACAGCTTAAAATATGCTTTGGAGAGTTGCCACCTGTTCAGAAGATTTTATTCAATAAGTATATATATGTATTATATATATTAAGAAATATTACAATTTGAGTTTCATACTGATAGCTAAGGAATTTTTTTAGTTTCACAGTTTTTAATAGAGTTGCCATCTGTTTAGAAAAAATATTTTAACTTTGCTTTTAGAGTATAATTAGTGAAATGTTAAAATAAAGGAATCAAAGCAATGAGGTTTTCTTAAAGCTCGTAGTGGAGAAAATTTTTTGAAGTCGCCAGCTGTTTAAATTGAAAAAAAATCTGAAAAAATAATTAAACAAACATAAACATTTTGTATAAAATTATTCTTGAAAACAATACCCAATCAAAACTTTACAAAACTGCTTTTTCTATATCTTTCACTTGACTAATTTTAGTGAAAGCAAGTAATCCAAATATGATTTTCCTATGTGTTTTTCGATCTAAATTCTCTTCACTAAGTCCATTAATAAATTTCTTCACTGGCATGCATGTTTTTGAGCGGTCTCCAATTGTTGGAAAAAATGATGGTTAAAAGCGGGTTGCAGACCCAGAGGTAAATAAATGCTTCTGGAGCTTGAATCTAAATTAGCGCTTTAATCGAGCAAGTATCGGTTAGCTATCAATTAACTTCTGTGGACTACAAGGCTTAAATGTTTTAAATACTCTCTTGTCCATTGGTTAAAGCAAGCTGCTAGTGTTTCATGGCAAAAATATAACTTCCGCTCGTGGAATGTTAAAGATTCTTGGATTTTCTGTGCGATAAAGAGGTATAAGAGAGGTTCCAATTTACTATTTCCAGCTGCATTCGGTCTTTGGCAGCTTTAAAAATGGAAAAGCGGAATGAGATTGTTTAATAGATTATTGTATGTTTAAAAGATATTATATACTTTGCATTTCGCAGACTCGATCTAGTAAAGACATATAAAAATTTCAAAACCCTCCTTTCTTCATACTGAGTGACTCCTTACAATGTGATTTCTAAAATAAAAGTTGGTATTGAATGCAACAGATCGAAATATCGGGTATAAGGAATGGCCTATAATCAGAGAGAGAGAGAGAGAAAGAGAAAGATAAAAAAAAGACAACTTTCTCTATACATAGGTTCTAACAGTATTCAACTTAATGATTCTCCTAAAAAAAAGTGAGAAAATTCTCTCTTCATGTCCTAAGCTAACCCAAGAATTCCTCAGAATTTTGAGAAATAAAAAGAAAACGATTTGCACATAAGCCTTAATTGGTTTTACACTCTTTTCAGCAGCCGCCATAAATATTGATTTTGTTACTTATTTTCGACTTGGTATAAAAGGGTTAAAAATATGCAAGAGTGCCCTTCTTCTTTCCTTGTTTTGTGTGGTGTTTTTAATTGTCGTCTCAAGTGTGTCAAACTTAATTTGTTAAAGTGTTGAAAATTTAATTTATTTGTAAAGTCTCCCGTGTACCTGTGTTGGGGTGACCAGTAATTTAATTAGGCGCTGTATTTGGTTTCTCTCTTCTTTCTACTTTCTTTTCACTTTGCAAAATTGAATCACGCATCTTTTATAATTAAATTTGGGTCTGAAGTGTTTTGCTGTGTGTTTGTGATTGTAGGTTTTAGAAATTTTGTTTTAAATTAATCAAGAAAGGGAAGAAAGAAAGCGAGCTATAAGTACTTGTGCCACTCTTTGTGTTTTGGTAGACAAGATTAAAATACGGAGTAGATTTGTTTCTTATCAGAGACGGCGCAAGACTTTTATTTTAATTTTTATACCCTGAACAGGGTATATTAAGTTTGTCACGAAGTTTGTAACACCCAGAAGGAATCGTCGGAGACCCTATAAAGTATATATATAAATGATCAGTATGTCGAGCTGAGTCGATTTAGCCATGTCCGTCTGTCTGTCCGTCTGTCCGTCTGTCCGTCTGTCTGTATATATACGAACTAGTCCCTCAGTTTTTAAGATATCATTTTGAATTTTTGCAAACGTCATTTTCTCTTCAAGAAGCTGCACATTTGTCGGAACGGCCGATATCGGACCACTATAGCATATAGCTGCCATACAAACTGAACGATCGGAATCAAGTTCTTATATGGAAAACTTTCACATTTGACAAGATATATTCACGAAATTTGGTATATATTATTTTCTAAGGCAACAATGTAATCTCCGAAGAAATTGTTCAGATCGGTCGACTATAGCATATAGCTGCCATACAAACTGAACGATCGGAATCAAGTTCTTGTATGGACAACTTTCACATTTGACAAGATATATTCACGAAATTTGGTATATATTATTTTCTAAAGCAGCAATGTAATCTCCGAAGAAATTGTTCAGATCGGTTGACTATAGCATATAGCTGCCATACAAACTGAACGATCTGAATCAAGTTCTTGTATGGACAACTTTCACATTTGACAAGATATATTCACGAAATTTGATATATATTATTTTCTAAGGCAACAATGTAATCTCCGAAGAAATTGTTCAGATCGGTCGACTATAGCATATAGCTGCCGTACAAACTGAACGACAAGATCGGAATCAAGTTCTTGTATGGACAACTTTCACATTTGACAAGATATATTCACGAAATTTGGTATATATTATTTTCTAAGGCAACAATGTAATCTCCGAAGAAATTGTTTAGATCGGTTGACTATAGCATATAGCTTCCATACAAACTGAACAAATAGTTACTAACAGAAATGCACCTGTGAAGGGTATTTAGCTTCGGTGCAACCGAAGTTAACGTTTTTTCTTGTTTTAATTGTTTTTTTTTTTTTTTTATGATTGGAATTAACATGGACCCAACATTTAATTCGTAGAGTTACCAAACAAATTCAAAAATATAAATATTCATTAAGGTAGAATAAAGAAATAATTCTGTTCTGTGTAAAAAATATTTCTAGTTAAGACAAGCCATATTACTTTTTTTTTTATTGAAATTTACGGCAGCTTATAAGGTAAATACCTGAAAAAGGGCGTTCAATCGACCGAATATCGTGGCAAAGTTGAGTCGAGACCAAAAAAAACCAAGTCAAAGCAGATCAAAAATCAAGGTTATGTCAACTGTATTGATTTCACCTCTTCGGGCACTCTTTAATGCTATTTTTGTTTGCAAAGTTCGCTTGCATTCAGACGTACGATTCCCGAGGCTAATAGCACCCACCGCTGGTTACGTTTTCGCAGCAAAATTTATTTGAACACGTGTTACTCAGTTTGCTTGAAGGCTTGTCTGGCCTTTTTCTCTGGTGTATAAAACAGTTACGACTTTACAGCAATCCCATAACACTCCCGAGCAAACTAAGAAACTTTATATTCAGCGCTGTTTCATTTTGTTTTTATTGCCATTCGCTTATTTATGCCTCTCACACCCATTATTACATATTTATATTTTACAGAAAAGTAAAGTCTATGTCAAGGCGAAGAGGGGAAACAGTTATTCCCTTTCTATTTCACAGGCGAAACGTGGGAGATTTTTTTTTTATTTTTTTAAATTTTTTTTGTTATTATTTATCACTTTAATTACTTCATTTCTTAGCGTTTTTTGATCAAAGTAAATATATACGTAATCCCTTTAAGGGGGTATTCTAGTCTAGAAGCATGAATTTCAGGTAATTTTTAAATTGTCGTAAAAAAAGGCAATTAATATTTTACCATCTATTTTTTTACTAGTTATTTGTTAATTTTAGAAGAGTAGAGAAAAAAAAATAAAAACTAAAATAAGTAAAAAAAAATTCAAAAATTATGAGCTGACGAAAGGGGGGTCTATAAAAATTTCCACGTGACCATACCCATGATTTCAACCCTCCTAGTTATCTGAAACCAAAAAGAAAACAAGAAAAAACGTTAACTTCGGTTGCACCGAAGCTAAATACCCTTCACAGGTGCATTTCTGTTAGTAACTATTTGTTCAGTTTGTATGGAAGCTATATGCTATAGTCAACCGATCTAAACAATTTCTTCGGAGATTACATTGTTGCCTTAGAAAATAATATATACCAAATTTCGTGAATATATCTTGTCAAATGTGAAAGTTGTCCATACAAGAACTTGATTCCGATCTTGTCGTTCAGTTTGTACGGCAGCTATATGCTATAGTCGACCGATCTGAACAATTTCTTCGGAGATTACATTGTTGCCTTAGAAAATAATATATATCAAATTTCGTGAATATATCTTGTCAAATGTGAAAGTTGTCCATACAAGAACTTGATTCAGATCGTTCAGTTTGTATGGCAGCTATATGCTATAGTCAACCGATCTGAACAATTTCTTCGGAGATTACATTGCTGCTTTAGAAAATAATATATACCAAATTTCGTGAATATATCTTGTCAAATGTGAAAGTTGTCCATACAAGAACTTGATTCCGATCGTTCAGTTTGTATGGCAGCTATATGCTATAGTCGACCGATCTGAACAATTTCTTCGGAGATTACATTGTTGCCTTAGAAAATAATATATACCAAATTTCGTGAATATATCTTGTCAAATGTGAAAGTTTTCCATATAAGAACTTGATTCCGATCGTTCAGTTTGTATGGCAGCTATATGCTATAGTGGTCCGATATCGGCCGTTCCGACAAATGTGCAGCTTCTTGAAGAGAAAATGACGTTTGCAAAAATTCAAAATGATATCTTAAAAACTGAGGGACTAGTTCGTATATATACAGACAGACGGACAGACGGACAGACGGACAGACGGACAGACGGACAGACAGACGGACATGGCTAAATCGACTCAGCTCGACATACTGATCATTTATATATATACTTTATAGG
Organism: Bactrocera zonata; assembly: GCA_037783105.1. Taxonomy (NCBI): domain Eukaryota; kingdom Metazoa; phylum Arthropoda; class Insecta; order Diptera; family Tephritidae; genus Bactrocera; species Bactrocera zonata. Next base: position 1,407,139 of record JBAWJQ010002376.1, read on the forward strand.
GTCTCCGACGATTCCTTCTGGGTGTTACAAACTTCGTGACAAACTTAATATACCCTGTTCAGGGTATAAAAAGATTATTAATCTAGAATAATGGCCGGAACTACGGAAAAGTGGGGGAAAAAAATTTTCATAAAATGGCGACTGCCTAAAAAGAAAAGTTTGGATCACTTTTTCTGACTATTTCGAATTTTTTATAAATAATAAAAATAAAAATTTGGGGATTAGGCTAGTTCCAACCATAGACAAGTCTATAAAGAAGACTCTATAAAAATTTCAAGTAAATCGTTTCAGTAGAACCTGAGAAATCGTGGGTATCGTTCCGAAAAAGTCAGTTTTGAGAAAAACGCGTTTAAAGTTTCGCGTTTCGGCCGAACCAGTTTGGATGTCGGGTCAGAAAAATGCCTATATCTCCGAAAATAAATTGAATTTTGAAAAATTCTATTGTACACATATTCTTGAATAGTTAAACTTTGAAAATAAAAAAGAATTCGATTTTTTTAAATTTCTAGACTAGAATACCCCCTTAAGTCCAAAAGTATTTTCGCTTAAATGTATTAAGATATCTGACTCACTAACCAATATACCTATATGTATACGATTGCAGATAACTACTGGAGTAGAGGGGTAGCGAATTTAAATAAAAGTACGCATGAAACGTTACATTATATAACAGCGATTATCAAATTAATTATAAAAGGTTCTATAAAGTATTATAGTAGGAAATGTAAATGAAGGAAAACGAATTTTTACTGCGGCTTTTTGTCATCGCCACGTTGTCCGCACAATTTACAAACTTGTCAGAAGCAACATGAGGTCACCAGAAAAAGCCGCAATGGCAAACTCAACCGCCGGTAAAACCAACAAGTAGTTGGTTCATGGCCGCTATCACATCCGGTTTCTAATCATAGTTACATAGGTATGTACAAACAAAGAAAGTAAAAACAGCAGCAACCTTGCGGATGAGAAAGAAGATTAAAGTGACAATATTTTTAATAGATATGCCTAACGCTGAGAGTGACCTAATGACTGAATTTGTACTACACAATGAGTTTCTTCCCGGCTGAGTGACAAATGAGATGGAAATTTAAATTTGCTATTTTTCTTCTTCAAGCGGCGTTTTCATTGACCGGCGAGTCGCACGAGCTCAACATAATGCCACAAAATTACGGCAGACATTGTGTGACACAGTGGGATTTTTCGAAGAAAACTTCATGAAATTAAAAAATTTGAATTTCGAATTTATCGGTATATTAAATTTTCAAGCTTTTTATAAAGATCTTTAATAAAGGTATGTGTAAACTCTATTCGAATATTTATGTACTCGTGCATTAATCAGGCAGAAAAGTTCGAAGAATCCAGAATTGATCTGCGTGATTCAAGGCTCACTTTTTCTAGCCAAATTCGAATTGTTATCTAAAAATATAGAACAAATTGATTCTCCAAGACTGCAGATAGTCGTAATTATTTAGCATGCGTGCCAAATGGTTCACAAGTTTTTAAGCTACATACAGAGTTTCTTTCCAATAAATGGTGTGCTATATATCGTGCCCTAAAATGCAAAATAAAAGGCGAGATTGAGTTTTGTTATTGCCTACGATTCTCCACATCATTTTTCATATATGTAGCATATAAATTCAGCTTCCACTGTCAGATATAACCAATATATAACCATTTTATAACCAAAACTCAAATTTTGTTTCAATATGAGTGGTTTCTATTATATCGTTTTCGCCTGCAAACTTATGGAAGGTGATGTTAGATCTTTAAGAAAACATCCCTTTTTTATATTTGAACTAACATAATACCACTTTATTGACTAATAAAAGAGGCTCGTGGGAGTTTTCAGCAATTGTATTATATTTATGTTTGCAAATCTACAAGTGTACTTCTTAACTGGCTTCCAAGAAGTTCACTTGTCACTTGTCAAAAACACAAAGCTTGCACTTTGCTCACTTGCCCGTGAAACGCATCCTTTTTGTAATTTTCCACAATAGAAGCAATTAAGAGTACTCTAGACGGACCCGAAACTATTTCTAAATTTCAACAATGAGCGAGAGCGACAATTCGGCTAGTTGGTCAGTCATACAATACATATAATGTGTGCCCAAAAAATAAGGTGACATTGTATTTATTTTGAAAATTCTTTATTTATTCTTCCAAATCAATTTCATCCCCTTTAAAGTAATCCCCTCCCGGTGCAATGCACTTAGGCCAACGGATTTTCCAATCTTCGAAACACTGGTTGTAGTCACTTTCCGGGATGGCCTTCAGTTCCGTCTTCGCTGCGGCTTGAATCTCCTCTATCGTATAAAAACGGTGTCCACGGAGTGGTCTTTTGAGCTTGATGAACAGCCAGAAGTCGCACGGCGCCAGATCAGGTGAATACGGTAGTTACGGAACGATATGGGTTGAATTTTTGGCGAAATGATCACGAATTACGAGGGCAGTATGGGATGGTGTATTATCGTGGTGTAAAAACCAAGAAATGTCTTTCCACAATTTAGGCGGATAGCGTTACGCAAACGACGCATAACGTTCAAATAATATTCCTTGTTGACTGTTTGACCGGTTGGAAGGAATTCATAATGCACAACACCACGATAATCGAAGAAAACAGTCAACAAGACCTTGATTTTTGAGCGACTTTGGCGCGATTTTTTTGGTCTCGGCTCTCTTTTGGCACGATATTCGCTCGAGGGATCGGTTGTTTCGGGGTCGTAAGCATAGATCCAAGTCTCAACGCCAGTTATAATGCATTTCATGACACGCTGGCAGTCGGAAAGCATCGTTTCACGCACTTATACCACTAGTAAACATTTTTTTTATACATAGCCTCATCACCAAAGGCTTTCTGCACCATCCTCAACGTATCCGCAGCAGAAAACTGATTCCGTAAACAAAATGTAATGCAAATTCTTTGCTCAACAAATTTCGACATCGCAAAAAACGAAAAACTCACTTTTAGCAGCTCACAAAACGACACGTATCTCAAACACTAATGAATATTTTGACATGAAATTTGACATAAATGTAACTGACAGTACTACCAACCTAAAAAAAATAATTCTCCAAATCCTTAGATACGCGCAGTTTAAATTCATATGTCACCTTATTTTTTGGACACAGTATACAGATATGTACACCATAGTGTCGTACTATATCAGCACCGACACGGAGTGGCTTGAAAACTCTGAAAAAATGCTCTGCTGGCAGTCAGATTACATCATAAAATAATGTGAGGACAAGCGAAGATTATGAATGATTTGGGTGAGTAACTGTATTTGATAGCAAAATGTTATCCTTTAAGGTGTTTACTTTTTGTATTTACCCCAGCGAAAAGCTACTCAGACTATAACCCGGTGTTTTTGTTGTTTTGCTATTTTTCTTAAATTTTCATTTTTGTGTTTGACTTGACACAGATTTCTCCACAATTTAGTTAACTCAAGCAAAGCTGAAACTACGTTAAACAACTATTGGTAATTTGTGTGAGTACTGGGAGGAAATTGACGTTTGCCAACAGTGAACTGTCAAACACCAAACTTTTGTTCTGTTTCGTTATACCGACGTTAGTAAAACAGCTGTTTTTATTTATATCCTCTTAGTCAGTCTATAATGTAATTTTGAGATGACTCAGTAAGAGAAAGAAGTTTGCTGAAATCGTTCCTTTAACTACCCAAACAGGCACCTGCTAAGTAAATAAATATTTTTCTGATTTAGTTGTGATAATACAAAATATTCGGCTGCATTTAAACTTAGCCCCTACTTACTTGCTTTTGTAAAAATAAAATTTAGCTCGAAGGAAAATTTAAAGAGCACTTCACCAATTTTGAGGGCCGTTTAAATATATTTTAAACTTTTCCATGGAATTTTCCTAATTTAATATTGCATGTTTAAGCAAAGTTAAACAAAACTAGGCTTCTATGTACATGTATACATATAGACATGTATTATATGCTTGAAAAAGTTGGCTCGTTGTATTGAGGGTGTTTCTGTGATATGGGTTGCGGCCAAGTCTTTTGTAGTGAAAAATATTTATTGTAGATTTTTTGCCTCATGACAGCTAAGTACGAACGAAAATTTAAACATACGTACAAATTATAAAAATATATTCTTCTTTTTGCAAGTTCTTTTTTTCTAAAAGTACAAAAAAAGTTTGAACTAAAGCATTTGCATTATATTAAGTGAAGTCCTCATGTATTGTATGTAAATATATATTGCTTAGTTACTCAAATGAGCAAATACATACATACAAATGTACATTTAAGTCCGTAATAAGGCATAATGGTTTCCGTCCAATTCGAGCCAAATGCTGAGCTGGTAGGACAGTTTACTTGCTTTGTTGGTTGCCATGCTGACTATTCGACGATATTATTTTCTTTTGAAAGTTTTAAGATTCTAAATATATATGTACTCGTATATAGTCGCCTACATAAGTACATCAGACATCTGTATAACAAAGTTAACGTTCGCGGTCAAAGTGCTGCAGCTCACATACACGCTATAGCAACAAGTAAGCTTTCATACCAAAACAAATAAAAATGGTTCTTGAAAAACGGTGTCTTTCTGAGAAACTGCTGCAACTGTTACACTACTATAATAAAAAGAGGGTTCTAAATTCAAAAGTCATGTTATTTGAACTGAGAATGACCACTCAGCAAAGCTATGCATTGGTCTTGTTCTAGCGGTATAAAATATTCCCATGAGGTGTTTAGTTGAATAAAATTCGGGTTCCTTCTGGTTATGTTTAATAATCTACAGTAGAAATGTCAATCTTTAATTGTTCGCGTCGCGATGTATTAAATGAGGCAATTTTGTGTTTTACTGATATCGTACGAGGTATGACAATTAAGTAATGAGACTGATTCCATAAAAACCGTATATTTGAAAATTAATCTACAACTCTGTCATCCCCTTCAAGTAGTCCCCTTGGGCAGCTATACAGCGATTCCAGCTCGTTTTCCATGCTTCGTAACTTTTCTGGAACGCTTCGACTGGGATGTCCGCGAGTACCCTCGTCGCGGCCGCCTGTATGTCCGTAATCGGCTCAAAATGGGTTCCTTTGACCACCAATTTTGTTTTAGGAAACAAAAAAAAAGTCACAGGGTGACATGTCGGGCAAATAAGGCGGCTATTGTAACACGGCGATCCCTTCACAGGCCAAATACTGGGACACGCTGAGGGCGGTGTGGCACGGCGCGGTGCCGTGATGAAGGATCCAGTTACGAGCGATGTCTGGGCGCACCCTGTTGACTCGTTTTCGCAATCTTAACACTTTTGTACACTTTTGTACATGAATTGATGTTTCCAAGCAATAAACTGTCAAAAATATATTATTATAAAAAATTGTATTAACAGTTCTTAACCTTTTTGAATAATTTCATTAATTTTCAATTATATAGGGTGGGCCATCTAACGTTTTAAATTTGAATTATCTATAGTTTGACATTGGAAACGTCAAATACCATTCGGAAAGTGACAGATATTCAGTTCTAAAATTTACGAAATAGGTCGCTATTTACTATTGTACAGTTCGCAGATTGGGCAGGAGATCGTTTGACCGAGGATGGTCAATTTTACCGAAAAATCATCTTTTCGGAGGAGGCTCATTTCCAGAATTGTCGCATTTGGGGCATAGAAAATCCGCACGTAATCGTCGAGAAGCCAATGCACCCAGCATGAATCACTGTACGAGGTGTGTTCAAAAAGTATCGCGAATTTTGTGTTTTTTCAAAAATTATTTATTTATTCATGAATATCTATTTTGTCCTCTTCAAAGTAATCCCCATGAGATATTATACACTTGTGCCAACGGTTTTTCCAATCTTCGAAGCACTTCAAAAAATCATTTTTTTTATCTTCTTCAGCTCCTCCTTCGATGTCGTCTTTATCTCGTCAAGAGAAGCGTAACGTCGTCCTTTCATGGGCCTCTTCAGTTTAGGGAACAAGAAAAACTCACAGGGGGCCAGATCTGGGGAATACGGTGGCTGCGGCATCATTAGTGTGTTGTTTTTGGCCAAAAAGTCGCGCACAAGCAACGATGTGTGTGAGCAGGGGCGTTATCGTGGTGCAAAAGACAATTTTCGTTCTTCCACAAATCCGGGCGTTTCTGGCGGACTGCTTCGCGCAAATTGCGCATAACTTGCAGGTAATATTCCTTATTGACCGTTCTTCCCTGTGGCAAGAACTCATGATGCACCACGCCCCTGCAATCGAAGAAAACTGTCAGTTACAATTCGCGATACGTTTTGAACACACCTCGTATGGTGCGGATTTTGGTCTGGTGGAATCGTCGGCCCATTTTTTTTCGAAAATGAAGAATGAACCACAACCATCAATGGTGAGCGATATCGCGCAATGTTCACCGAATTTTTCTTCAAGCAAATTGAAGAGGAAGACTTGGACAACATTTGGTTCCAGAATGAGAATGAGATGAGTGTCGAACTTATTGGTCCAAATAGCTACTAATTCTGTAGCTATTCAAGATTTAATGAAATAAATGTTATATTTAATACTCATAGTTTATCTCTAAGTTTCAAAACTCTTAACTCTCCGTCGGAGTAGTAGTTGTTTTAAACATTTTGAGGTATCTCAACATTTTAATATTAAAACCTTAAAAACTAATTAAAATGATGTAATGGAATCTGACTACCTACCATTCAATCCATTCAATATGCACATATTAATATAAATAGTTTTCTCATTAAAAATCCAGACCTCTCTCGAGTCCCTACACAGGTTTTGCTCCCTGAATATGGACCTCTTTCACTAGTAAGGATTTAAGTTCCAACCGATGAAATGTTGGGTATAAAACTGATGCATCATTATGATTCAGTATTTATTTTTACAAATTTTAATTGCAAAATATTTAATATTGATAGTCTCTTTTTAGGGTTCTAACGCATACTGGTTCATTGAAATGTATCCAACTAACTTATGGATATGCGTATGTATGTGCTTGTATTGCGTTCATTTTTCGTTTTGTGGCACTCTTCTAGCGCATCGTAAAACCGTTTTATGCATGAATATAGACGTATGTATGTATAGTTGTATACTGAAATATATACGTTTTTGATACGTATATGTGTGTTAGAAAGTATTTATGCGTGTTTTATGTGCGGCAAAACTTAACAATGCTTTTGTCTGACGGAAAAGAAAGTTTATTTAAAAAGTTTACTGCAAAGGGGATGTGCCAAAATAAAAGTACTTTTATTGACCGACATACACAAAACTATATATACATATGTACAAATATAGAGAGATATGCAAAAAATGGTCAAGAACAGGGTCATCAACAGATAAATCATTAAATTGCCAGACTGAGAGTTGGGTTCAAAACTAATCCCAGCAATCTGGTAGTGACTACATTTTCAACAATGGGTTACTACACTAAGCCTAATGATTCAATGGAAGGGCAATAATTCAATGTAAGTGGATTTTTTTGCAGATTAGACTTATGTGACTGTATAAATATACATAGGTACAAACGTTTACGAGAGTATAGAGCAAATGGCATTAAGATTTATGGATTATCGAAGTAAGCGGTACTCACAGATGACTTAACCGTTTATACCGTTAAATTTTTGGAACTGAAAATGCTGCAATGGCGGTCAGCATTGAACGCTATGATGATGTGGTTACTTTGCAAAAATGATATTCTAAAAACATTCCTTTAGAGTTATACGCAGTAAAAGTTATACATTTAATATAATGAGCCTTCATACAAGTGTCTAATAAATTATGTGTTGCTTATACGACATGGTGTACTATACACTGAATAATTTTTTTAGGGTGAAGATAAAAGAGTATTAAATGATTTTGATTGTACAGTTTGTAAGTTATAGTATACAAATCTGAACAATATGTTGGGAATTTGTAACGTTGCCTTAGGAAGCAATTCATACAAAATTTCGTGAGGAGATCTTGCCAAAAAAAGGTTTTTTATTCAAGAACTTTATTATGATATGTAAGTTTGTATGGAAACTATGATCTACAGCAATCCAAAATCGGTAGTTTTGACAAAGAAACAGCTTTTGGTGGAAAACATCAAAGGGGGACTATAGAGGCAGATGCACTTGACTAACTCGACTCAGCTCGTTACGCTGATCAATTTTTTATATACTTCGTAGGATGTCTTATGTCTCCTTCCGAAAGACACACACACTTAAAAGTGTTCTTTCCGAGTTACCGGATAATTTACCATACATAAAAAGGCACTGTGTTCACCACATAGGAGCTTCGTGCTGCTTATAAGAATACATTAGTCACATACTTACATAATCCCAAATGCATTTAATTAAATATATGCAATTGCTGAGCCTACATACGTATATACATAATTGATACATATGTGCTCATATGCTATTCAACTTTGCTTATGAATTCGTGGTCGTCTTCGTAAATTTCAGCTCAATTTTTTACGCGCTTGCAACAGAGCCTTTAGCCTGCCGTCTCGCTGCGGTTTATTTGACGAAGCGTTTTACGACTACTGCAGGGTGAAAATTGGTCGTTAACTAGGACGTGAATGTTACTTCTGGTGTAAATTGAGTTATATCAGAAGAAATTTGCATAAACACATACATATTTACATACTCATACACTTGAGTTCCCAGGCATATGGGAATATATAGGAGCCATATCTGCACTGACAGCCTTCAAATAATCCCTATTTTACGATAATTTCTTACTGCTTTTTAGATGCAAATGACAGCTATGACAGCATGCAAACACACGTACGAATCCAATGAGTGCCACAAAAAAGTGCTTGCCAAGTATATGTTTTTAAATCGACCGCTTTATTCTTACCTTATATACTTCTGTATTCTTACCTCATATACTATGAAAAGACTAAACCTTTTGCTACATTTTAAACAGTTTATTTAGCTTTGTTCATTGGTGATTGCAGTGTATAAAACATCTCGCTCTTACAAATTCCAGAACTTGTCGAATTCAACATGGATAGATTTATCCACATTACACCCAAAATTTGTCGAAAAAATATGCCAGGGTATTCTTCGAGAGCACTTTTTCCATTTTGTAGTCAGCGGCAACATATTGGGGAGATGGGCACCATATTGATTCGTTGGCTAGTTCATAACCTGACGGTTTTCCTACTTAAAAAAAAAAAAAAAAAAAAAAAAAAAAAAAAAAAAAAACATTTTAGAGACATGACTCAGAGTTGGCGATTATCTCCAAAATTATTAAGTTATCTCTGTTAAAAGTAATAATTATAGATAAGATGAGAGAGAGTTTAAGGATTATTTGATGGTAGTAAGTATTAACTATCGTTTCGTTATACCGTTAATACATCTACAAGTAAAGAATAAATCACAAGAAACTATGTTCCTCAATTTAAAACCAATAATCCACCGGCTTTCTCAGTACAGAACTTTGTATATCAAATGCTATTTTCCTTGTGTATTTCTGAGCGTAAAATATATATGTATAGATGTATCTCAAAGTTAGATCTAAGTGTTTCTATTTTAATGAATGCATACTGCAGATATGTGTATATTTCAATTCAATTTCGTCGCACTGGCTTAGGATGATATTAGAAGAGTTTATAGGGATTATTCCTAAAGACCATTATCTACAAGAAAAAAAGGAACTGAACAGCGATACAAACCAAACTTCATACTGAACGTCTGTTTGTGGTATTTCAGGTGCATTGATGTATATTGTATACAAAAGTTAATTATGTTCGGATTTTTAATTTCATCACGCCATTCTGAAACGAAGTCAAATAAGATGGAGCGGATTCACAGCACTTTATTTGGCATACAAATAATATTGCCTGAAATTGCCTTTGAAGCATTCTGACTGCCGAGGAGCTAACACGGTGAGGGAAATTCTCCATTGATTTTAAAATTGGTGGAAACGTAGTCACATTTTCATATGCTCTTCAACAAAACATTCCTTCTGCAGCCGAAATGAAAAAAATTAATTTGGTCCTCAACGGAAGCCGAAACAAAGGAGCGGAAACAATTGAAATTTGTGAGATATGAAAAAGAATTTGAGGCGGATCCCAAAACAAAAACATGTAAATATGTTTGTGATAAGAAAATACTGTTGGCGAGAAAAAGTTGTCCGCATGAACGCTTATAGTGTCGTCAAGCATGTTCATCAACGAAACCAACAAAGTGGAAGGGAAACGCTTTTCGTGAAGTAATTGTTTAGCATTCAGCAAAAAATATATTTACATATACATACAAATAAATGCATTTTAAATAAATGTGTGGAGTCATAATTCTCGTTAATACTGTAAAGGGTAGCTAAAAATGTGAAATTTGCGTTGGTTACTTTAATTGCAGTATATATGTCTGTGGGAAGATAATCAGCGTTAATTCGTAACGCCGAAATTAATATGTACAACCCTGAATATAGTTGGAGGACACACAATAATATTTCTCTCGCTATTTTGAGTGAAATTGCTTGGTGATTTAGGATTTAAGAATACTCATTTCTTCTTCTTAGTAGACCAAAAGTCCGAATTGCCCTAAAAATTGTCTCAAAATATTTAGAAACTTGTTGATTATACTTCCGCGACAGATTTGGGTCGGTGTCTACCCATCGTTTAGTTCCTTTGGCAGCTGCTCTAGTACTCAAACTGTTTTGATATTCTCCAGGTAGTCGAAATAGGTTGTGAATCTCAGATTACCGACAGTTTTTGCCTTCATCAGAGCAGTTGCCACAGAGAATAATGATCTTGTTCACCTAACGATTGTACGTATCATCTAAAACTAAGCGAGATAGATGTAGGGTTATATGTATATATAAATGATCAGGATGACGAGAAAAGTGGAAATACGTACGTGCAAGCTGTAACTTCAGTAAAAATTTGGAAATCTTGATGAAACTTGGTCACAAAACGCCATTAGAGCAAAATTTGTAAAATGCCAAAAGTAAGCAATAAAATAACAAAACACAATTTTAATGCGGCATAGAGAATTGCAGTTGAAAGGAAAACCTATGGGCTGTAAATTTTGCAATTTGCTCAATGAAAATGAGAGAGCGTCTTTTGCTAATAACAGTATACATAACATATAAAAAATTGCTTGGAATCTGGTCCTCTGGTTTATACCTTAAGGTATTTCCCTGGCTTTGATTCCGCCAAGTTACAAGAGCATAAAGTTTTCAGTTTTATCCGAAATTTAGCACTTCCTTACTTGTTTTAAGAGGCTTTTGGTTCGCTCGAAAGCTTTATGAAATTGCATTTTTTATAATTCTAAATTAGCCTCATCATTAAATTGGTTCTACGATGTTATATTTAGAGTCAAGTACGCGATGTGGTAAAATTTATTGTATTAGTCACTTAGATACTTATACTCGTCAGAGTAATGGCAACTGATTTAAGGTACTACGGGAGTAAAGAATGAATAAATGGTTATTACGAATACTTATATATGTGCATATATTTATTTCTACCACCATAATCTGTCGAGTTGCTATCCATCTTCGTTACATCCTGCTGAGTTCTTGGAATTTTATTTAGCAATGATAGCAAACGAAAGCGAAACCTAACTGAATTTTGTCCAAGGCGGTTTAAAACTGCTTGAGCCTCTCTCTCAATATTAAAGCATGGTTATGCAGTGATTGCCGATTGATTAGAAATACGAAAAGACTTTTCGACTACCCAATACATTTGTGAGTGTTGATGTAGATATACATACTTATAAATAAACTGGCAGAAAAAAGTAAACATACATATCTTGTCTTCGTCATTCTGAAAATGCAAACTTTTAGTTAGTCTGGTTGGAATCTATAAACGCTCCAACCAGCCCTGGCGGTATTTTCGAATTCATTCCTCCAAAATTTTTTAGATAGATTTATTCAACTATTTCTAAGAGTGGACATCGTGATGGTAATTAATTTTCTAAGTTATGTTCCTGCTGTGGACCTTGACAGATGATTGAACACGAATCGATTTTAAAATTATCCATTAAGGATTTCAATTTACGTTCCAACGAAGGCGTCTACTACCTAAACGACGATAATTATCTATATTACCTTCAATAAAAAGCTAACATTCCAATAACAGAGGCCACGTTGCTGCCGTAATGCTTTACAGTTGGCACTCAGTACTTTAGATTAAGCTCAGCCTTAATTTTGTTTCAATAATGGAACTAAAACCTTTTTAACAAAAAACCATCCATTTTGCTTTATATTTTTTACATTCTCGATTTTCTTCTGCAACATTTTTGGGTCATTTCTTTCGTGGAAGCCGTCTTCCTTTAAAGTTTCTTGTGTGGTTACTCTTTTGTGACGTATTTGCTTTGTGTTCTGTTACTTTTGGGCAAGTTACATTTGAATTTTTGTCCACTTCTTTGAGATTCCAGCTGACGTTTCTACGAGATAGTTTTCTGAAATGACTGTGCGGCTTAACTTTAACAAAATCACTATTTGCAAAGTATTTCGCTTTTTTACTGAGTATTCATACAAGTGATTCTTACATTTTGTGTCACTGATACGACATGGTGTACTTTTTGAAAACAGTACATTTTATGTAGAACTTGGACTTCATACACCATTTAAAGAAAAGTTTTAATGAATAACATCATTAGTCATTCATAATTTTTCTAGTGAAATATTGAAATTGTATATTAGAACATCAATTTATCAAACTTGTATCGTTTGATTCGGAGATTAACAATTTATTGCGAAATATCAAAAAATGTCGTATAAAATATATATGAAATATGTGAAATGACTTAGGCGCGCTCTGAATTGAAAATAAAGAATGTTGGATAATTTTTTGGAGTAAAAAGTGAAACTGAGAAAAATATCATCATAACAAATAGCGGGCATCCTAACACATATCTATGGATATGTGTACGTTTTTTGCGAATAGTGCCTATTTAAAAACATAATATTAAAGCACATCCACCGAAAAAAGTTAGCTGTGCAAAATATTTAAATTCCAGCAAAATTTATGCGCTTAAATATGTATAAATGTATGATTATGTGTGTATATCTACGTGTATGTGTTGCTATGTTTGTTTGCAGCCTGAGGAACCTGGAATGTTAAATTAAAGTTTATTTTTATGTCACTTCCGCATGCCAGCCAATACCAGCTACTGAATAATGGATGAGCCTTTTCGTAGATAGATAAATGTGCATATACTAACAGTGTCAGAAGGCTATTTGAATGAATTTTTGCTACCGCAGGAAAGAATTGCGTAAACACATTTACAGCACTTTCTATTCCATAATATTGTGAATATGATTGAGAAAACATAGTAAATCTATATACTTAGGTACTAATATAAATGTACATACATATGTATGCACCTAGCGCCTAGTGCCAAAAGCAAGAATGACTCTGCATAGAGCAGTGACTTGACTTGTGAGTGTATCTTTACAGGCATGCCAAGTATCTGCAGTCTTGACATGTTTGCTCCCAGCTCGCTTGACTGACTTGATTCAAAGTCAATCGCATACATTCATATACACCTCCATATATATGTAAACATATAACTGTTCCATCTTACATTATCTTAGACATAAATATCAAAAAGAGCAAAATTTTTTCGAACCAGGCTCATGCTCATGCTCATTTTTATTTTATATCCTTCAATCTGAAGATGTTCTGCTGCGATAATAAAATGAATAGGTGAATGGCGTGCTAAATTGCAAATATTGATACACACCTACACGCCTACACTCGTACACTCCCACTCAAATACATGCTGTATAACCTTGTATTTTATTGAGTATGTTGAAAATTTCAGAAAAATATTCGCTACAAAATATTAAATCATGATTTTATTGCCCTAACGGTAAATATGGAAATATGTAAATGTGTTTCTGTTCAAATTATATTTTCTAAGCCGTTTATTTACCGTAATGGTTTGAAATCAGATCACATCACTTCCAAAAATCTTGGCAGAGTGCGGTGGAATAGCGACGGCGGAATGCATAAAAGGAAAAAGAGGTGAGAATTCAGTATACTATATAAGATGTACTACACAGAAATTACTTAGTCCTCATTTGCATTCAGGTCCAGTGTATAAGCATCAGAATCTTGCAACTAACCTTTCGGAACTTTGAAGCGTCACCCTCAATGTATATGCCTGCACATTGTCCTAGTAGAACAAAGTTCCTCTGATTTAACAAAGCTATTTCTTTCTAGGCATTGCTTTTTATCTAATTGCTGACGACACAGGTCCGAATTAAGAGTTTAGCCGTAGGAGAGTAGCTCATGGTAGATGATTCTCTGACAATTCCACTAAACACAAAGGAAGACCTTACTGACCGAAAACTGACTATCAAATGACTTGCACTGTTTGGCCCGGCTCACCCCGATTCGTCGCCGACCGTGACGTGACGTTGACGTTATCGTTAGTGAATACCAATGACCATTCGCTTCAGAAACGGATTTACTTCTGGCAATTGGAGTTTCGCACTAAGAGGTTTTTTGCGTTAACACAAAGTGGTATCCATATACCGAGCTTCTTTTCTATACAACCATTGAAACAGTGCTTAGATTACGGCCGGACACAACAGTTTAGAGCTGCCCAATAAACTAGTCTATAAAAAAGTTATCAACGTTAAATGACCTCCCTTCCACTTAAATATTGTTTTTATCAAATAACGTGGCTAAGAAGAACAAGAAACCCTTACAAGCGTTTCATTTAACTTGTTATCCGGTTACGTTTTGATTGCTACAAGAAAGGTTCCTGTGAAGGATATTACAGCTTCAATGTACTTGAAGTTGTTACCTTATGAATTGGAAGCAAAATGTCTTTAACTTTCTCAGTATAGTCAGAAGATTGTTTAAGCTGTACCTGAGAGCGCTCTTTCTCTTTCAAAACTCTACAAGTTAAGTTAAAAGGTTATCTGATAAGCTTGTGCATGTCTGCATTTAATATGTTAGAAATATGTGACTGTCGTAGAGGGAGCGAAGGAAATTCGGCTCAAGTTCTTTGTTGCGAAATATTGCAATTACTGTTGACCGCTTCATTGGGTTTCAAGGAGCATGGCGAGAGTGTACTCAACTTCAGAACAGAGACTGTAAGCAGACTCCTGAATTATATTCAGTTTTCTTTAAGGTTTTTTAAAATGCCATTGTGTAAATGCTCTCATCCTCATTATTCATTTTCTCTCTAACCTCACTGATCTCATTCACCTTTCACTTAAACTAAACTCAAAATGATTATTTAATTATAGTCCTTGAAACTTACTGCGTCGTAACAAATTTATTAAATTTAATCCGCTTAATGCACAGCCTTCGCCATAAAGTTTTTGTCGAACACTTTCCAAATCTCTTCAATGCCAAAAATCTAATCTGAATAACAATGAAAATATTTAATTTATGCCTAAGTTTGCCAAGGCTGCCACCTCATTAGTCCAATGAAATCTAATCAATGGTGTAAACAATAAATAACAAGTTAACAAATACTGAAACGAAGAGTGTGGCAAGTGGGCGGCGAAGCAACAGCCGACAAGTGGGCGAGCAACTGACCACTTCTGGTGCGATTTCGAGCCAAAATACCGGTACTTTGTATAAATATATATATGTGTGTTGGTGTTGTTGAGTATTACAGCAATAACTACTAGGGGATTATAATGAAATATTTTGAATTCCAGCACAAAACTTACTACTTAAAGCGACACTACCGCACACATATCGAGGAAATTGAAAGGGTGGCAGATTTTATACAATACACCAAATTTTCTCCATATAAACATATATATATATATATATATATGTATATATGTGTGTATGTGTGTGGTGAGAAAGTGTGAAAGTTATTAAATACTTTAATCTGGCGATTTATAATTTGTGGTTATGCCATATATTTAAGTGTTTCTAATAAAATATTTATGTGTTTTGGCCTTCGTGTGGGTAGGAATTTGTCTTTGTATGCACATTTAGTCCTTGGCTGCTAATGAAGGTCGGAAAATGCTAAATCTCTTAATTATATCTAAAATAATTTGTCATAATAACATTGAAAGGACACTTGTTTGGCTGACATAGCCTAGGGCGTGCTACATAGTTTGTGCACATTTCACCCATTATAGTCTTAGATGAAATGGGTTGGATTTGTGTTTACTATGCGGTTTGCGACTCTAGTTCTAATATCCATGAAGAAATTAACAGCCAACAACTCATTAATCAAGCTTTCTTTCAACAAGAAGTAACACTTCAATACTTAAAAAAGATAGAGGGCTTTGGTGTTAGATTTGACACTAAATGAAAAAGATTATATTTAAAGACATTACATTTCCTAAAGGAATAGCTGTCAAACTAGCTGTGAAAGGCAATATGTTTTTCATAGTTTATTTCCGGGGATTAATTGTGCTGGCTATCAGGACTGAAGATTGTAACAGAGTTTAAGGAAATTATACTTGGTCAATCGAGTCAATGGATCTTCAAAACATTAAGGTGTGGTTCAGGAGTACCTCTTTTATCGATAAAGTGCCTATTAAATTCGTTAGAGTGGCTAATTTCGATTTTCAATGCGCTCACATAGTTGCGAAAACGAGAAAAAAAATTGCGGGATTTTTCCGCCACATTACTTTCTATATATCTTTGCGAGTTAGCATTCGTTAACATATTTAGTAATGCTGCATTTTAAGAAGCCATGGTATGTTTGGTTGAAATTTCAATACCATTAAAATTAGACCCCAAAGAGGTTGATGTTCCCATTGGCTTTTTTAAATTAATTAGAAAATATTATTTTGTCGAGCGATTTCCTTGTATTTTCACTGTTATCTTCGATCTATGACAATTCGTCATTTACCTCAGATTGGCTATACTCTTCGGAAAATCAAGGTCCAAGACTGCCTTTACCCTTGTACATCGCTTCTAGATTCCAACAATTATTTTGAAAAATCTTTGGATCGTTATATCTGAAAGGATCATTAATCTTCTGCAACTTTCCAAAATCCTGTAAAAGTTTAAAAATTGAAAAAATATGCTATATCTTCTAGATTTATCTATTCGATACTTAAACGTCGAAAACAAATTCAAAAATAAGCTGATATAAGTAATATCAAACACTTCCATATTAATTTAAATGATAAGTTTTCTAAGGTTGAATTCAAAGGCAACTTACAACAGATACAATCCCTTCAAGTGACCTAACTTTTTCCGGCATTTTTTATGGCAAATCAAGACTAAAAATCTCTTGTGTACGTATTGTACAGAAACTCATTTAACTATCTCTTTGATATCGTTATTTTCTTCAATCTAATAAATGAACATATAAATGACCTCATCACACGCACTCTTCTCCCTCTCCCACTCTGCGAGTATCCAATAAAATTAACATATAAAACAACTTATGCGGTTATAGCCGGAAAAAATATATTCTTATACAAAATCGAGAGCTCTGCAAAAAAGGGGTTTCTCATAGTGGTTCCCATAAAAATATTTCTTCAAGAGTTATACACAGTTAAAATTATGCATCAAAATCACTTATCCTTTCTTCAAGTTCCTCAGAAATTTTGTGTTGCTCATACGATATGGTGTACTATACATTGGATAGTTTTTATAAGACATAAGCTGAATCTTCAGGGAGCATCCGCAAAAAAACAAAAAAAAAAACCAAAACAAACAAAACAAATTTAGAAATTACGGACACCCTAATGTTATCTCACTATTATATGTATATTTATGCATTTATATTTGTACATACAGATATGTATTCTGTGTATAAGTTGAAATATTTGAACATTCACACTTGTTGTAATTTTGTTTGCCAACCAGTTCGTCAGTTTGCCAGTTTGTCCGTTTGCCAGCTGGAGTCCGAAGCTCTTAACCTTCTTGGGAAAGAAAGCTTCCTGCCATCTGCAAGTGTGATTGCTCGCATAGATAAACAAAACACTGTGCTGTGAGTGACTTTTCTTTGCCCTTCATATTTTGTTTTCGTGCAAATGGCGACAGCATTTTCTTCAACAACAACAACTACTACAATAGCAACAATGAAGTTTTATAGTGACAGACGCATTTCCGCTGATTTTTGACTTTCCATTTGATTGTCGTCCGGAGACAATGTGATTCTGCTACGCAGCGAAGATATCAACACATTTATACACAGCCACGCACACTGGCACTTTTCCAGCTGAAAAGTTTCGCCAACCTGTCAAAGCCGATCTGCTTTTGCTTTGTAAACCGTTATTTCGTTGGCACAGCTGACAAAATATCTCAAGTTCGGCATTTGTATTGGCAATGCGATAAATATAAATAAGTATATGTATGTATGTACTTGTGTGTTTCTTTATTTTACTATAGCCTACATTTGGGCTGCTGAATGATTTTTATAAAGTAGAGTTGCGAGATGAATTGATAGTGTTAAATAAATAAAATGAGGTTAATATGATAGACAGAAGCTATAGAACAAAAGAAAAAATAATATGGCGAGTATAGAAGTGCTGACATGTACGCACAATCGAGGGAACTTTTTGCCGCAGCAGGCATAAGAAATCAAATAGTTCTCTACAAAAAAACGGGTTACCTCCTGTGTGAAGGACATAAACAATATTAAGAAATCGTATCAACAATGATAAACTCACTTGTTTAATATATATGTTACAGTAATATATGTATATGTGTGCAGGGCATTGTATGTATGTGTGTTTAGTTGCGCCTCTTATGTTCCCTACTGTGGCATATTGACTTGCTAATATAGAAAATTATTTTCTATTAAAAACATTGGAAGAAGTTACTCAAAGGTGAAAATGAGAGCACCCAGAGATACACACATACACGTACATATTTGCTTTCATAGTGTTGATAGGAAACCTAGGGATGTACGTCTTCGCAAAATAAAATGTAATTAAAATGAAAAAGTAAAATAAACTGGAAATGTTTATAACATGACGTCTTCCGACAATCTGACTCATCAAGAAGTTGGATTGAATCAAATGTTGCACCGGATGTGAAAAAATTGTGGTAATTTACCGATAATTTATTTATTTAATATAGATTGATTATTTTATACTAGAGATAAATAGCTGGCTAAGCTAAAAAAATAGAGAAAAATTCATAAATTATTTTTAGTAACAAAAACGAAAGTAAGAATTCAACTTTATGTAAATAGCTTGAAAACTTCGGGTTGGCCGAAAGTTTAAGGGTTTTGTATCACCCAAACTAAAAAAATAATTTTAATCCAACTAAAGTCAGTATTATTTTCCATAAAAAGACATTATGACTTGAGTTTGATCAAGTACCTTGTCAAACAAAAAAGTTTCTCATAAAATAGCTTGAGCTGAATTGGTCAGTTTGAGTTGCAACTATACCCTACAGTGCTCCCATATATTTTAGAATGGCATCTAAAAACCTCAGTCACTACTTCATAAATATATGTACAGACGGCAGATGGTCATGGCAAAATCGACTCATCACTTCCCGCTGATCATATATACTACATATGCATACTTTATAGGGTTTATACAAGGTCTGTCGCAAAAAAAAAACAGAACTTTTTAAATTTAACTGTTTCTGGCGGCGCCTTATGAATATATATGTGGTGGGTATATGAAATAAAAAGTTTGATCTCTTGTTGATATCTCGTAAAAATTTTGAGACAATTGGATAACTACAATCGATGTTATCGATCAAAAAGTGACAGCAGCTTTTGGTCATCGGTCGTAAAATGCATTTTGAACAAAGAGCAAATATTAAATTTTGTTTTAAACTTGAGAAAACTTTTACTGAAACATTTCAAATGATGAAAAAAGTTTATGGTGATCAGTGCCTATCCCGTGTAGTGTGCATGAGTGGTTTAAGCGATTCCAAGAAGGTCGTGAGGACCTCTGTGACGATCAAAAGTCGGGCCAAAAAAAGTCGTTTTCAGAAGTCAAAAATAAAGACAATGCTGATGTGTTCGAGAGTTCGTCCCACCTGGCCAAACGATTAATGCTGTGTTTTACCTTTTGTCACGCATTCGTCGTGCTCGACCACAATACTGTGAGGCAAGGTCCTGGCGCCTGTTGCACGATAATGCGCCGTGTCATCGGTCGACGTTTGTCACTGATTTTTTGACAAAAAACTCCATATTAACCATTAATCACTCACCTGATCTGGCACCCTGTGATTTTTATGTATTTGGAAAACTTCATTTGCCTATGAAAGGACATTGGTTTCAGGACATTTCAGCTATCCAAAAGGCGACGACCGATATTTTCAAGAGCATTCCGAAAAATTACCTTAAACACTCATTTGAAATGCTAATTGACCGGGCTAAATGCTGTATCGAAGCGTTTTGAAAATCATTAATTTTTTATTGTTTTTTTTAACAGTCCTGTTTCTTTTGCGACAGAAAATGTATATGTTTCTTTTTGGGTTTTACAAACATCGTGCCAAACATATGTGCGTATCTTGTTCAAGGTATATAAATTTCATAAACATTGCTTGTTATTTTATGAGAGTCGTACAGTAACGAATGGCCAATTAAGTGCTACATTTTGACAACTCGTACTAAATTGAATGCAACCACAGTGAACTACTGTGCGTATACGTAACTTTTGTGAAGAGCTTGTTTTGAGATAGGGGTATTCTGTCTCAGTGAGAATGTTGTGCATCACGAAGAGAAATTAATAAAATCAGACAAAAAAATTTTATCAATCTTTAACTAAGTACTAAATTCTTATTTAAGTAAAATGATGATTTTCGAACAAAGTAAGTGACGCAGTAGTATAATATATCCACTTATAAGATGAAAAAATGGAACGAAAATCCCACATAATGAAATAAAATACGCAGATACGTATTATTACTAAAACACTCTTCCTGAAGACCATAATATCTTCATTTCACTCGAGCTTCTGGCCGACGAGTGACTTTTTGCAAACAAAACTAAGTGAGAATGTGCCAAATCTGAAGAATACGGTGTATCTGACCACATAACTCGATCAATTTGGTAATGCCCTTTACAAAAAAAATTCTTCTCCCTCTTGGCACTGATAATAATATTAGCCTTCTCGAGAAGAAGTTCTCTATTTTGACAAATTCTCGATCTTTGGTGCCTAAAAATCATGTATTTTAGCCCAAAAGCCCCATGTATTCACTTTAAATGATTGATATATATAAGCTTCGTTGAAGAATGTGCTTACTGTTATCGTTTAACTAAGGCAAGCATTTCGACCACGCACTTCTATTATTTTGAAATAGTGATTTTTCACGGTCCCAGCGCGAGAATTGTAATGACCTTGAATAATAATCTCACTTTTCCCGCAATCCCCTTTGTTAAAACGAAACACGAAAACAATAAAGTGGACCAGGCTATTCGCGGGGTGTTATTTTCTGCACGTGTTCTTCTATGCTCGCCAAAACAAACAACACTGCAATAATATTTTATTGACTTTTGCTTTGGCACAGTTTTCACAGACACACACACACATACAGAGACTGCAAATAAATGAAATTCCACAGAAAATGTTAACCTCTAAAAGGCTCGACAGCTCACAGCCGACACTTATACTTTTGACAAGCAGTTGTTGTTGTTCTTGTGCGACGTGCTAAACCTTTTAAATATTGGCAGACCCGAAAATTTTAAAAAAAGCTCCTCCAATTTGTGGTGTTCGAAGCGATGCGGCATCCACTTAGCGATGCGCAACAGTAGGAGGCATACATACTTGTATAATCAATTAGTGGGCTAAAGTGAAGGTGTGTGAGTGTGTGTGCATATGTTTTCTAGCATGTGTGTATTTCTACCAATATTGTGTTAAATACTCATGTATGCGGTCTTATTACGACGGCGCTTTCCGCAATAAAGGCACGCATAGGTGAACGAACACACACATACACTCAAGTAGACTCATACACATACGGGCGATATATCAAAGAGTTGACAGTATAAAATTTTTCTTGGAAATTATAGTGTCAATTTAGGATAACCCATATCCAAACCAAAAAAAAATTGGGAAAAAACTGTGACTTCCACACACACTCAGGGAATAATTGATGTGGACAGAAAATATCTGACGCAAAAATCATACAGAGTGTAATAGGTGACCCCTGCTTGGGCTTTATGCCTTATGCTTGTGCCTTTTCATTTAGTTTTGAAATTAATTTTTAATTCTTTTTTAAATTTTCTGCGTGCAGCCAGTGTTACCTATGCACAGATTATTTACTATAAATCTCACTTGCACTCACCAGCGCTTAAAGAAGCAAAATTTTGAGTCTTCGGGCCATTAACGTTAATGGCTTTGCTAAATACAGACTTCTGTGGATCATTTATTTAAGGGGGTATTCTAGTCTAGAAATTTAAAAAAATCGAAATTTTTTTATATTTTCAAAATTTAACTATTCAAGAATATGTGTACAAGAGGATTTTTCAAAATTCAAATTATTTTCGGAGATACAGTAATTTTTCTGACCACGCATCCAAACTGGTTCGGCCGGAACGCGAAACTTTAAACGCATTTTTCTCAAAACTGACTTTCGGAACGATGCCCGATTTCTCAGGTTCTACTGGACCGATTTACTTGACATTTTTGTAGAGTCTTCTTTAAAAGCTTGTCTATGGTTGAAACTAGCCAAATCCCCGAATTTTTATTTTTATTATTTTTAAAAAATTCTAAATAGTCAGAAAAAGTTATGCAAAAAAACCTTTTTTTTTTGTGAAAAAAATTTTTCCCAATTTTACGTAGTTCTGGCCAATTCTACATTATTCTAGATAAATAATGTTTTTTCTTTTTTGTTTCAGTTAACTAGGAGGGTTGAAATCATGGGTATGGTCATGTGGAAATTTTTAGAGACTAACACTTCGTCAGCTCATAATTTTTGAAATTTTTTACTTTTTTTAGTTTTAATTTTTTTCTTTACTCTTCTAAAATTAACAAATAACTAATAAAAAAATGAATAGTAAAAATATTAATTGCCGTTTTTTACGATAATTTAAAAATTACCTGAAATTCATGCCTCTAGACTAGAATACCCCCTTAAATATTTTTATTTTCATTATTTTCACTTTACTTACTCACACACATATACGTAAAAAATATGTTATTATTATGCCAGCGATTCCTTTATAAAGTGTCACCGCTATTTTTGCTCTCTCGACAAATTAATTGGGAGAATATTGTCTCGCATAGATTTGTCACCTTACAGCAATGTATGGTCTATACCTACTTAGATACACGTAACCTCACAAAAGGTCGAGCAACATATTGTTAAGCCAAATAGAAAGAAAGGAGCACAAATTTTCTTGAAAATACGAGAACAACAAAGTAAACGGTGACAGGAAAACATATTTATAATAAATATCACATATTTTTGCGCATATCTGTGTATAATTTGCCTCTGCTTGTGGAATAATAAAAATGTCATCTCAAATAGGGCATTAGGAACTCGTTCTTAGTTAGTTGCTGATATTTGGCATTAGCTGATTATAGTTAAGCTTAGAATGTCTTCTTGTTTTTGTTTTGAATACTCGGCGCTATCTTTAGTTCTCGCTTTGTTCAATTATGGATTACAGCAGGACGAGCAAGTTTTATGAGAGTTAGTCTCCAGTTTTGGGTAAATTACTTCTTACTTTTGGGAATTTTAGATTTTAGTATGTAATGTAATTTAATATAGAAGCGTATACTGCTTACAAATACATATTGTGATTTATGTATTACCCAAAATATTTTTATAAAAGCAATTCCCTACGGAAAGAGTTCATTTTCGATCGGTAAATCCATTCTTTTTGGAACGAAGTTCCTTACGGCAGGCTTGGAGAAGATAGGAATTTTGCTGCGGGACCTAACTGAAAAAAGTGGTAGTAAAACCGTAAGAAAAAACCCGTAAGAAATAACCCGTAAGAAAAAGACTGTAAGATCGCTAGTTATAGCCTACCTTTAGGTCTTGCAAAATAATTAGGCATGAAAATCTGTAACATTATTGTGTATGCAAATTAGTTTTGAGTGAGGTGCGGAACACATAGAGCGCGACAGATTGCAAACTACATCTGTCAAATATTAAAATACAGACGTTCTTATGGACACTGTTATTTTGACAGCTGCACGACTACACGACTGCAGGCCGACAGTTGTCGTTCCCGCTAACTTGAATATTTCCAATATTTGCCAACGGCAGTAGGACGACAGTAGAGTTGACAGTAGAATGGAAGATAGAAAGAGGAGGTAGAGTGGTGATGTCACTAATATGTAAAATGTAAAATTATTCACAGCTCTAACAAACTTGACGTTATTTTACAAATAAAAGCATAAAATAGCTCTATTATATCATTTGTAATAACAATTGATAATTTAAAACAAAAAAATATTCACCAATTTTTACTTAGATATAATTTGAATTATTTTTTTATTGTACGTAATTCATTATTTCTTAAAATATTAAATTTTCTTAATACTTATCTGTACTTAAATAAAAACTAATCAGCGAAATTTGAGAGAAAAATCAGGACAACCTACATAAAATAAAATTAAGCACATTTTTTTTTGCAAATTGTATCGATTCTACATTATCCGAAGGAACTTCGTTCCTACCTGGTGTCCCACGACAGCACATTTCTTGTTTTTTTTTTTTTTTTGAGGGGGAATCGAGCAATGAAATCAAAAATCTGTTGGATTTTGTAAGCAAATCGTCTTGCTGCCGTCAAAAATTTGCTTAAAGCGAACGCGTATCAAATATTCTTTAGCTATGTCCAGATGACCCAAACAAGAACCGTAGAGAATAACGTTACAAAAGTGCTTCCTGTAACGAGTTAGTAACTCGTAATGACAGTTCGGCGATTCGAGATGCACAAACTGACGATACTTGACATATAAAATATAACTGTCATACAAAGTAACCGATCACAATCTAAATTTTTTAATTTAAGGGGTTGGGGGTAGTTAGAATTACCAAAAAATTAACTTTTTCTTTGCATTTTCGTTAAGTGTAATATCTTAAAAATATTCTTTGAAAATTCACGTTGATCCGATAATTAGTTTTTGAGTTATTCGACAAATAACAAAGAGAACTCAGGCACTTCAAAGCAAAAAAGGACAACTTTAAATGCGTTTTTCTCAAAACTATGTTTTTTGAACTGGTGAGAACTGTAACTCGAAAGCCGCTCAGTAGATTTTAATGAAATTTATACAGCTTTTAGAATACATAATAAACTCGGGCCTGATTGAAAGATTTTTTTTTTCAAAAATTTCGATTTTTTAAGACCAATTAACTGGTGATTTTTCCCCAAAAATTTAGAAAAAAATTTTCTGGGGCCGCCATTTTATTAATTTTTGAAATAAAAACAAAATCCTTCGATCAGGCCCAAGTTTATCATTTATAAAACTAATTTTTTTTCGTCCGATTGATTTCAGATGAATCTCCAAGGACTTATGGTTGTCACCGCAGGTAGCTTTTTTTGGAACTGGGTCAACACAAACAACTATAACTTTGGAAATTAATTTTTTTTTTTTTAATTTTCGTGACTTCAAATCAACACACTCTATAATAAGGCCATATTACTAGTACTTTTGTAAAATAACATGATATAATAGCAAAAAAAAAAATACTTAAAGTTCTCATTTTTTCGTGCCTCTCACTACCCCTAACCCCGTAATAAATGCTCCTGTGGAGAGTATTCCATCTTCCTTTGTTGCCAACTGCAAACGTTTGTTTTGATTTTCATTGGGTCTTTAATAAAACACTGCTTAATTCACATTTTTTTATGGTATGTAAATACTTATAACTCCATTTGTAAATTACCGCAACTCTGAGTACTGCAAATATAAATACATATGTACGCGGGTTCAGTGATTTCCATACCCGCATCCCAGCCCGCATGTGAGCAATTATATTTATACAGGAATTGTTGAGACACAAAAGGGAAACATTTTATTTAATTTATTTGAATTATTCGCCACCAGATTAAATGCGCTGCCGGCGAAAATACGATTCCCTTTATTGTCGCGTTTACTGATGAGCACCTCCTCATACATATATTCACATACATATGTATATTCACATACATATGTATCTGGCTTTGACATTGAACAAACGCCCTGTTGTATGCAAAGAAAAGAACCGTTGCCGCTGTGCTTCTAGTGCTGCCGCCGACTGTGCACTAAACCATTTGGCGCGCATTTTGTGCAGGCAAAAGCCGCAAAACACAACCATAAAACACATGAGCGCCAACAAAAAATGCGTTCCACATCTGAGAAATACGTTCCAAATTCAAATAAAGAGTTATTTCTCGAGCAACCAAAAGCCTCGTAACAAAACTAACAAGACATAAGTTCCAGCGAACAATACGTTCCACATTGAAACAATACGTTCCATACTTCAGTACAACTTCTCGACCATGTACAAAATCGAATCGAACTTCATAGATACGTACAACATTCGTACAATATGTTCCACAATGGGTTCCACTCCTCACCAAATCGAGCCGGTGGTTGCAGCCGCGAATGAATACTATTAGATTTCCTGTTTGCTCGCAATTTATGAATGAAACAGGAAGCGCATCAACGACAGCGAACATGTATGAACATGTTGCGCCATGTTTGGCAGCAATTGCAAATATTTCAACACACTAAAGACAAACACAACAATATGTGTTCGTGTGTTGAACGTAACTGCTTGCCGTTTGGAATGAATAACTGTTATTTTGCCTTCTTTGCTTTCATCATAACGGTTGTTCGTTTGTTATTCAGTTGATAGCAAGATATCGACCAAGACGGTCGTGTACTGAGGGATATTCAGAAAAGGTATGCGGTTATTTTTTTAATTACCGTTAGCGCGAACGTAGCAACAAATTGTGTGCAAGTGTCGTAAAATTTCGAATTGTTAAAGGTCATGAGCAGGAGTATATGTTGAGAAAGTGAAACACACATACGCAATAAATCGGCGTCTGTGTCTGAGTACATGTATGTGTGTGTGTTCATAAGCATGTAATCGTATCATATGCACCAACAAAGTGATTTAGAAGCAGAAACCGTTACAACTTTAGTTGCCGCTTGAATTTGTGTTTTGTTGTTATTGTTGTAAATGTGATTTCTAGGGGAATGGAGTGAAGTCTTTTGATTTTTGCCCGGAAAATGCTTCAACTACTTAGTTACTAAGTCTTTAACAGTTAACTGTTGTGGCTTGCGGCTTGGAATTATTAAAATATTGTGAACGCACACATACTAATTCCCTAGTTCACATATAATAATCCGTGTTATAAATATATGTCATACAAAAATAATTTCGTGAATCAAATAACGAACTCATTTTATTAATGTGTGGTTTTGTTGTGGTGTTTTTTTTTGTTTTTGTGTTGACAAAGCGCTTTCCAACTGTGCAAATAAAAGGTGAAATATAAATGCGGAATAATTTAAGGAATCAAGAATTTCGAGCGATAAAAATTGTGTTGAAATATGCAAATAAAATTTCATTGTGAACTATGACAAAATTTGTTTATATACATATACATACATATGTATGTATGTATGTATGTATAACTCTTAAGTGAATATAAAGCTACATAGTTCAACTGCGTACCCTCATACATACTACATACAGCAACATAAGTAATAAATGTAATCAAAAAATAATAATAATAATTCAAACGCGTTGGAAAGGTTAGCGCTAGCAGAGCATTTGGTAAACAGTTGGCCTAAAAAGTTAATTCCCGTTACGTACATATTTACAAAATATACGAAATGATAATAAAAAAATAGAAAAATCGAAAAAATTAAAAATATTAAAGGAATATGGCAAGTGGAAAATAAAAAAAATGAAAAATGAGAGTTCAAAAAAAAAAAAATGTTATGGTTGGCAATAAAACAGAAACTTTTTATATCAACGGTGTTGACAAGTATTGAAAACGAAAAGTTGAAGCTGTTATATACCCTGTAGGAAAAAATATTGCGCAATTTAGTGTAAAATTCAACTGCGAGGCGGGCAAGATTTTGCTACTAAAAAATTTTGGAATAAAAAATATATAAATATAAATTTTAAATATTAAAAACAGCATCTTTTGGCATACTTTTGATTCTATGAAATTTCGATAAAAGTGAAATTGGTGTTTTAGATGAGCAAATTAAAATAATTGACTACATTCAAGTAAAAAGGAAAGAGGCACAATATAATAAAAGACATGTTGTTTATGTTATAGTCGAAGAATTCTGCTGAATTGACAGACCTTGACCGCGGAAAAAACCGGACTGTCGTGGGAACGCATAATAGAGCACATCAAAAGTCTTGGTTTTCTCATTAAGCCTCAATGGGCAATATTGGATTGTAAATGAAAATATCAAAATAAGTAAGTAAAAAGTTACAAAGGTAAAATTTAATACAATTTTTTTGAAATCATTCTTTCAAAGAGCTAAATAATTATTTTAAAATACTTCTGATCAAAGTTTTTTAAATTATTAAATGTAAAAATAAAACATAACTGTAACATATATACTCGTAGATATAAAAATCAACTTTTCTCAACTGACTTTTTTAACATAGCTAGCAATTTTAAAATATTTTAAAGCATAATGAATAGAACTGTTCTGATTTTTTCCCTTTGATTGAAAATAGTGCTTAAGGGAGGGGGTAGCTTGCTTTAGAAGCTTCAAAAAATCGACTAGAAGACAAATTATTAAAAAATATGCATCTCTTTGAATTTTTTGTTTCTAATAGAAATTGCGACCGGCATCTTGCCCGCCGTTCGACAAATGCACATGCGAGATGCATCGGTAAATTGCTTACCAAAGGCAGAATATAAAAGATTTGGTATCCAAAAAATTTGTGAATGATGTTTAAATATATAACTATAAACTCTAGCAATTTAACTTTGAGCAATTATTTCTTTCCATCCCAAAAAAAATCCTCAAAAAATTCGATTTTTGAAGCCTCTAAAGCAGTCTCCCCCCTTATGTGTATCAATTTTATGATTTTAACCATAGGGTCGTGTTCTTGCAGTCAGAATTTTCGGTGAATGATCGGCCAAAAAATACGTAAAATAATAAATATAACTAGAAGAAAATATAATATGATAAATTTGCTCAAGTAAAGGAAATTTCAACTGGTTACAAGTTTGTGGAAAATTCAATTAATCAGTGTTCTTATTTCAAGCCGAACAAATTTAAGGATTGTAATAAATAGTTGCATTGAGTACACTGAGATATTGTGTTTGAGTTGAGTATAATGAGACAATAATTATTTAAAGTTAAAATGCAGTTATGACATCTTAATTCTTTTGCTTTACTGGCGAAGACAACGCCAAGTGGTTAAAGCCGAGTTGACAACAGCGCGGCAGTCGTTTTGTCTTTTGGTTGTTTGACGCCGATTTGATATTCCAAGTGTTGCTAATTCCTTCTTCATCTGGTCTTTCCTCTTCCTCTGCTTTCTCCAGCGGGTTCTGCCTAAAATACCTTCAGAGCTGGAGTGTTTTCGTCCATTCAGACAACATGACCTAGCCAGCGGAGTCATTGTCTCTTGATTCGCTGAACTATGTCAATGTCATCGTATATCTCATACAGCTCATTTTTCCATCGACTGCGATATTCGCCGTTGCCAATGCGCGGACTATAAAACTTCCGCAGAACCTTTCTATCGAAAACTCGTGACGTAGACTCATCAGATGTTGTCGTCGTCCATGCGTCTGTAGCATCTTAATTACATATGTAGGCATAAATAGGCAACCACACACTAAAGTCAATTGGCTTAATGTGATTCCCAGTAGAAGTCTGAGAGCTTTTTTGGTACGTCTGTTATGGGATATGTTCTCAGAAGCTAATGTTTTCTATGTCCATGTATAGGGCCAATTTTTTCGCTTAATTGCCAACCAAAAATGTTTCGGTTTCTTCGCTTCCAGAAAATTTTAATTGTTAATATTCTAAGAAGCTAAAGCACTTTTCGAATAGAAAGATGGTTCACTTGTGTTATGTTATTTAGTACCCAAAGTTATCAAATAAAAGTGTTAGGGTAAAATAAGATGGCTTTGGCCGTCATTGTATTTAATAACCGAACCTTCAATTTATTTTCTTTGCTATGGAGGAAATAAGTTGCATAAATCTAGCTCTAGCTATCTAACAAGTGCAGAATTATGTCATGTTTGTATTAAGGGGGGTATTCTAGTCTAGAAATTTAAAAAAATCGAATTTTTTTTTAATTTTCAAAGTTTAACTATTCAAGAATATGTGTACAAGAGGATTTTTCAAAACTCAAATTATTTTCGGAGATATTGGCATTTTTCTGACCCGGCATCCCAACTGGTTCAGCCAGAATGCGAAATTTTAAATGCGTTTTTCTCAAAACTTACTTTTTCGGAACGATACTCACGATTTCTCAGGTTCTACTGGACCGATTTACTTGACATTTTTATAGAGTCTTCTTTAAAGGCTTTTCTATGGTTGGAACTAGCCCCATCCCCAAATTTTTATTTTTATTATTTTAAAAAAAATCGACATAGTCAGAAAAAGTGATCCAAAAAAACTTCTTTTTTCAGGCAGTCGCCATTTTGGTTTGAGATAACTAGGAGGGTTGGAATCATGGGTATGGTCACGTGGAAATATTTAGAGACCCCCACTTCGTCAGCTCATAATTTTTGGAATTTTTTACTTTTTTTAGTTTTTAATATTTTTCTCAACTCTTCTAAAATTAACAAATAACTAATAAAAAATGGATATTAAAAATATTAATTGCCTTTTTTTACAACAGTTTAAAAATTACCTGAAATTCATTTTTTATTGAGAAATATTAATTCCGCTTAATAAATTTTGCACTTTTTTCAATTGCAAGCCAGATTACAAGTGCCGTAATCTCAGCTTAAACATAAACTGAGAAGCTTAAACGCAAATCACTGACAATATGAAGAGATATGCATGAACGAGTGTGTGAGTGTTGGTAAAATGAGCACAAGATTGTGCGAGAAAATGGTCAAGTGATGAAAAAGAAGTGATTGAAGAAGAGGAAAACAAGCACGCACACACTAATACAAAATTATATAATTCAAGCGCTAAATCGTGTTAACTAATATGAAATACTGGGCATATGTGATTTGTATATTAGTAAGTGTATTTTTAGGGATACATTGTGTTTATAAGTGCTGAATTATAACTTGTACTCAGCCATTTTCTACACATTTCTGAGTGGTGTTCTTAGAAATGACACTCCACTTTGACCTGCACGCATACACTGGTATATTATATACACACCAAATATATATGTATGTGTGTATCTGTACAATTTCTTTTATTGTTGAATTGATTTGTATGTCATAAAAACGTAAACTTGTTGAGTTTGAATAATGGGTCACAATAGGGGTGGAATAATTTATGACACATTAGAAGCTCGTGTAAAAATATGAAAATATTCAAGAATTTATGTATATGTCTATATATTTGTATTATATGTATTATATACATATGTATAACACATATATCGCTTAAGAATTATTTACTGGTAGTTAGCCATATATGTATAGTTGGACATATTACATTACATGCATGCGTGTCTTTTATTCCTCTTGTTGACTTTGTTTTGCAAACGCACTCTGAAGTCACTGTTTTTTGTCCAATTTAAACCCTAAACCCGTGAATTACATTTCTTTTCAAATGAATATATATAGGATTTTGTGATATTTTGCCTTAATTGAGCTAAGCTTTCAAACAAGTGAATTATGCGGTCTGTGTTACTCATACGACATGGTGTACTATAGAGTAATTTTGAGAAATGCTTTATGAAAAAATCAGTTGTATCTTTTTTGTAAAATGAAATATTTTATATCAGAATATTACTTTTTCGAAATTATGTATTAAACTGCTCAATGTCAAATACAAAAAACGTGCATTGGGAAATAATGTATACCCTAATGCACATACAAATAGCTAAATAATATAGATATTCATTTGCACTGAAGGAATATTTTAAAGTACACACAGGGGATGTGCTCTACTATCATTTTTCAAACTTTCCTTGGCTTGTGTAGTTGTTGTGCTTATATAAAGGGCTTTCACGAGTAGCCATGTGCACTTTATGTGAAGTGAAGCGAAACTGCCGCCTTATTGAGCTTGTCTTTTTATAGCTACTCATAAATATCCATAAGACGTTTGCTGCTGCTGCATGGTTTATCTATTTTGGAATATTAAGAAAGATAGCTGCTACATACATATGTATATCATTACCTAAAATGCTAAATAACGTAAAACCACTTTTCATAAGTTTACAGGCGAGGGAAAAACCATATAATAGAAATCACTCGAATTAAAACAAAATTTAAATTTTGTTTATAAAATGGTTATATATTGATTTTATCTGACAGCGGAAGCTAAAAATTTTATACTACATAATGTAATATATTTTGGTGAATCGTAGGCAATATTTTCTTGAGAAAACGTTGTTTTAGGTGACGACATGAACAATCATCTAATTTAAAAGGTGCCTAGATTGCACACTGTCGCAAATTTAAAGCAGGGGAAAAATTATTTAACTTGGCTTTTAGAATTAAAAAACTATTTAATTATAGAAATGAAAGCAAAAATTATTTTTCTAATATTTTTCAAATTGCTGGCAGTTTATATTAAAGAAAAATTAATTCAATATATTAATACATATAAAAATAGTTTCTAATTATTGCAGGCAAATAACAAATTATTACTAGGTTTTGGAGGGAGCTCCAATTATTGGCGAGCAATTGCAATTATGTTTATTGCATATAAAACACGATCATATTATTGTTATTAACGTTTTTTTTTTTTTTGTTAGCAATTACACAACTATATTAGCCCTAAGCCGTGAGCTGTAGTTTACTCAAGGTAAAACAACTTAAATTGGTCTAAATTGGTCTCTAAATGAGTATTTCATTTCATTACTTTGACAGCAACCTTTGTTTTACAAATGCCCACATCAAAGACCATCAATTTCGCACCCACGCATACTAACACATGCCATTTCCGGCAAATCATCTCATGTCTATCAATCGCATATGACAGATAGAGGTTTCCAAACTGAATTATCTGTGAATGTAAAAGTTTTATTAGGCATATTCGCAGGCTTTTACCCATTATTTCAAGCCACATTCGAAGGTATTGGTAAAAGAGAGGAAGAAAATAGAAATTGTTGCATATCTCCAGGGGCGCATTTCCTTTAGTTCTAATTCCTTGGATTTTTAAGTTACTAGTGTTTTATTTTGTTGTATTAAATTTCCTCAGAAAATTTTTGAAAATCTCCAGGTATATATGTAATTTTCTAGTATCTTTCAACTATCAAGCGACCTTTGAAAATACGACGTACCTTCATTTAGCCTTGTTCGTCGGGTTATGTTTCTATATATACGGAAACTGGTCCCTTAGTTTTGCTTATGTCGATCTGATATTTTGCACATATCCTTTCCTCCGCAAAAAACCTATGATTTAATATCTGTCATATAATCTGATTGATCAAAATCAAATTCTTGTTTGAAAAACCTTTTCATTTGTTATGATATCTTCACGAAGTTTGGTTAGAGTTATTGTCTAAGGCGGTGTTATAGCAAACATATAACTTCGAACAAATTGTTTGCATCGGACGACTATACATATAGTTAGCATACAAACTGCCTGATCAAAATCAAGATAAATCAAAAGTTTGTTTATCCTTTTATGCTATAAGAAATGTATGTACTTTTGTAGCGTATAGTAGTGCAGCCTTTGAGGTCTGATTAAAAGGTCTAGGTCGCAAAACATTGGTCTCATGAAAACTAGCTATGTTTAAATGAGTTAAGCATCCACCCCTTCTACCCGGTAAAACTGGTAAATCCTAATGACACAGCGCAGTTCACCACAGGATGCCACTACAATACAACTCACCACACACCAACTCACTCATCAAAAAGGATGGACAAAGAGAAAGCAGAGACACTTTCGCTTCTAAACTGCGCCGTGCCGACACCTTTCGCCAGTACAGGCAATTCGTCACCTGTCGTTCGCCTATCAACACGTCAACAATTCGATCATCAACTACATTTGCTGAGACACTGCGCCGCGTCAACACCTCTACTCAACCTCGATTATACTTTTTCGACTTCCATCCGTAAAAGCTTTCGCCAGCTCCAGCAAGTCGGAATCGGATTCTCGCCGCCCCGTGTGTCGACACTTATCTTAACAAAATTAAATTGTTTAACATTTATAATAATAAAAATTATAATCTCTTTAATCCAATTGTGAAAATACAAACAAAATTTGTTTTTATTAAACATAAATTTTGTATACTTTTATTCAAGCTATAATAAACCGAAGCAGATCCTGATTTACATGCGGTCACTCTAAAGTCGACACTAGTTTTTTTTTTGTCTTTTTATGCGGTTACAATAACAACACGCAAGCAGAGCAAGAGTCTAAAATAGAAAAAACTTAAATTTTCCTCCAAATTCGGACATTTTAGCTGTTAAGTTGATTAAGTCCTTTGAAATATTTCAAAATAATCTACTTTTCTATCTATTATTATGTGGGGGGTAATTTAAACAGTAAAGTGAAATAATTATCTTCGGTATTCTTTGTGATTTTCTTTCATTTAATTAGTGTTACAACTGCAGAAATTATAAAATTACAATGTTACAGGTTCTCGCTATAATTACATTTTATACGTACATACATATTAACTTGAAATAAGGCGATTGTCATTAAATTTTCTTCAATGAAAACAGAAAATAACTTTCATTACCGTTATAATTGTATTTCTTATTCAATATTCTAACGGTGTGAGGTTAAGTGCCCGGGTAAAGCCGTACACCTACCAGCAGGCCACTAGTAAGGGCACACTCCTCCGCTGAGAATTCGTCAAACTCCTCGGTTTGAGGTTGTGGTTTGTTAGTTACCTGTATAAATATATACTTTCATATACATAAACGTTTGTATAAGAGAGTTTGTATGCATATGTGTATAAAAGATATAACAACAACCCCCAGCTACATTAAAGGTTCAGTCTATGTCTTGTTATTAGTCGTCATTCATGTCTCAAATTATAGCGGAAGATAATCAAATAACTAAACTACGCAGGCATAAAATAGTCATGCACAAACGATGGATGACCAAAACGAATTAGTTTACTGTTCACTTTGGAGGTGTAAATACTTTTCTACATAACCAGGCATGATATACATACGATAAACTTAGTCATATGTTACTAATGGCCAATGCTAATACGGCAACAACACTGATATTACCTCTGACATGTCAACATGTATATACCCATATGATATACACATACATACATATATTCATACATAATTATATTAATACCCACGCGCGTACATATTCCACTTATTAACAATGCACTTTTTTACTATATAATTTTACTAATGTTGTGTTACAGACTTGACAAATGAGTCGCAAGCAACAAAAGCACAACACGTGTAAGATATTACTACAAAGATTTCTCTCTAAACGTGTGTGCATACTTCATTTAAGTACACCCTAAACTGCGGAATTTTGAAGAAAATTGTTTATTTCCAATAAGAAATATATACTCGTAATCCGACAATGAGTTATTTTATAAATAATATTTTAGTAGAATTAACATTGTTCCTGATACTATTTAGAACCAGGCTTGTCAGAGAAATCGAAACAAGAAAAAACGTTTACTTCGGCTGCACCAAAGCCGACATTCCTTTCTATGTGTTACAAACTTCGTGGTAAACCTAATATACCTTATTTCGGGTATAAAAACTTTTAAAATGGTACATTAAAAGTATTGCTAATAATCTGAAGTTATAACATTTTCCCATCTTTCTAGGCAGTTTGTGGTAACATATTCTGTAAAGAACAGTATTCCAAATAGGGCATTCCGCATAAGGAATTGTAGTCAAGATCTGCGTATAAGGCGGTTAATGCAAAACTTCCAATTTCTACCATTTACCAAATAGCTCTCAACCGGTCATGCAACTTGAAGTCTAGCTTTATAGTGATATAATTTTATAATATCATTTTCAGTGCCTCTCAGCTTCAATCTCTTAGCAAGCAAACCGATGAGCTCCCTATTCAAGTGTTAATCATGTCAAATTAGGGTAAAATAGAGTATACGATCCGCTAGTATGAAGTCTAAATGCAATTTTGATTCCAAAGAGCTGCTAATAAATGCTCATAAAATATCATAATACAATCGACGGTTTATTGACTCTGATAGAATCCTCTGTTTATCAGCTAACATAAAGCCGGAAACCAATAGGCAATTTAATTTTCTTGACGAGAGTTTCTTTTTGATTGACTTGACTTCATTATATACGCCGAAGTTTTGTATAAATGCAGGAAAAATAAATTTGTCAAGAACACACAAGAAGAACTGTCTGAAAGTTGGATAAATCTGCAGCTGAAATCAGAATTTAAAGTTCGCTGCTCGAAAACAAAAACAAGATTAACATAATTATGAGGAAAATTTGTTAAGCATTTTCGTCGCTAAGTTATTTTAGTCAAGAGCTGCGAGCGAACCAAGACTGTCAAGCCGTCAACTTTTGTTAAAAACAAAAATTTGCAAAACAAAAAATATTAATCAAGTTTAAGTTTAACTGGAAACGCTTACAGCCTCAAGGCAAAAAGTTTTAACTGCAAGTAAATTCAAAGTTAATACCGGCAATAACGGTATTATTTTCTGTACAATGAAATTAGCTGCTCCAATGATTAGCCGATTTATTCGAAAGTATTTGTTGAAAAAAAAAACAATAAAAAATGCAATTTCAATTACGAAAGTTGATCCGCACTTCCCAACCATTAAATCCTTAAAGGGTTAAATAACCCAAATAACGGCATTTCTATTAGGAAAACGTAAAATATTTATAAAATAGCTTGCACACAATAGTAATATGTATTTGAACTTCACTACACTCCCGCAAACGCACAATCGATTTCTGTATTTTTAGTAGGCACCAACACACGCACACTCATACGATTTTATGTGGAGTTGCGTCAAATAATTTACATCCAGATAAAGTTTACTTAACACAATTCTTGAATGGCAATGGTTGCTTAAGGAACTTCAGCTCTCATTGTATGTTTGTTTGGGTGTGAGTACTGCAAGCATGTGTTTAAGCAAAACACGTTTTTCTACAATCGTTCATTTCCGCTTCCACTGAAATACTTGTTCGAAAAGCTAATGAAGACACAAAAACCAATAAGGTAATCACATGCATTCCATAGATGCCAGTGAACAATTCATCAATTAGAATCCAATCGATTCGTAATCTGATATGGATGCATGTTTTTTCCATATTATGGTGGTTCAAAAAAATTACGATTTTAAAATACTATTCTCTCAGATAAGTAACATTACAGTCAATGATATGACATGCAAGTTTTGCACCCGATTGTAGGCAGTTAGGTGGTGTCTCACAAGAGTCAAAATTTTACTCGATTAATTTAAAATTCCAATATTTAAACACGCCCTAATATTGATTTTTGGTTATCAAAAAAAAAACATTAATATTAATATATCACTTTTCAATGTTTATTAATGTCACTAAGAATCATTTTAATAGTTTTTTCTTGATATTTTAATTTATGAGACACCATTCTAACGTTTAAGTAACACCTTAATATTATTTTCTCATACTTAATTACTCTACAAATACTATCCAGTATGTTTTCAATTGCGGTAAATTTATGCGTGTCTTTATTTACACATATCCAAGCATTTCCACTAATGGTTAGTCAAGGACTTTTTGCTTTCGCTAATTATTCTCTCAAAGCCAGATACGAGCGAACAAATTAATTAATAGGAATAAAGTTGCTGATGCCGAAAGCTTATTGAATATTTCCAGCCATAAAACGAAAGCAACACTTTTTCTTTATTCAAGAAAGATCTGGAAAACTATTTGACAAGCCCATAAAACTACCCGGTCAACTTGCTCAAATAAGCTGACATTTTTCGAAAAAACTATAGAAGTCTGACCGTGACCGTTTAAAAAATTGGTTGAGTAAATTCGCCGTTGACCTGCTCAACTGATATTTGAACTGATTTCGAGAGTACATTTATGGTCTCCTCATGAACTACTTTAATCTCATAGTCGATTGACATTGGACGTTGGAGTTGATTGAAGAATTTGATCAAAAATTTCGTAGCAAAGCTGGACCTTGGAAGAATACTTATGTTTATTTGATTTGGTAAATAAAG
The DNA here is from genome assembly GCA_037783105.1 of Bactrocera zonata. NCBI lineage: Eukaryota > Metazoa > Arthropoda > Insecta > Diptera > Tephritidae > Bactrocera > Bactrocera zonata. The sequence goes on from JBAWJQ010002376.1 coordinate 1,445,132, forward strand.
ATTTCAGTGAAAATGGTTTCGAAATCATGACTACAATTCTAATCATATAATCGTGTTTTTGTAGTCAACATAATATGTGAGCCCAGGAAAGTTTATTTGCCTAGAATATTAAATTAAAAGCTTCGATTTGACCAAAATTTATTTGAAATTTCGTATCTTATCACTAAATGAACCTAAACTTATAGTTCCAATATTTTTATTCAACATTGAACTCACAGCAGTCTCTTCAAGTATGTGATCATCATCTATGGGTCTTCACTAAATTTTGTTTGCCTATAGAGCCGAGCGTAACAACCCCTCGTCAATGCAATAAGCGGTTCCTAAGTAGACAGTTCATTTGGTTGTGGAATATGTGCAAACAGAACGTCTGTTCTGCCTCACAACTAGATCTATTTATTTATTTGCTTTATAATATTCACAAAAGCTATTCATTACCTTACATTTCTTAGACTCCATCTGTAAATATTATATAAAAATTGCAAAACTCTCCGATCTATGTACTGAATAACTCTTTACAATGAGTTATGTAGTTCCAAAATTGAATTGATCGATATAACAAGTATAATATAACATTTAAGGAAATATAGAGAGCACAGGATTGATATCCTATCACCAGTGTCAAATATTATAAAATTATTATCCTAAATAGAAGTTTAAACTACCTCACTTCACATCTTAATTTTTTGTACAAAAAATAGTAGGAAAAGGTTTGCAAATAATTTCTAATGATTTTTATCCTCCCTGTATGGGAGTTGTGCAATATAACCTTGAAATCCCCATTTCGCGTTAGTAAGCGCCATAAATATTGATTTTACTAATTATTAACACTTTGGTATGAAAGGGTTGAATCAATGCAAGGCCGTCCTTTTCTTTCTTGCGTTTTATTGGATTTTTATTTTTCGTCTTAAGTGTGCCAAACACCATTTGGCTAAGTGTAGAAAACTTAATTTATTTGTAAGTACTCTAAGGGTTTCCCATGCACCTGTGTTAGGATAAACGGAAATTTGAATTTGGTTTTTCTTTTCTTTCTACATTCTTTTAACTTTGTATAATTTAATCAGGCATACTTTATAAATGTATTTGGGGCTGAAGGGTTTTTCTGTGTTCCTACAAACACCTCATCTGGACACCTCTCTCTGAAACTTTGGTTTAAGAAATGAAAGAAATAAGAAATAAGAAGAAAGATAGCGAGATTTATTATACTTTTAACTCTTCTTGTCAGCCTGTAGACAAGATTAAACCGACGAGTGGATTTATTGTCGACCGGAGACGGCGCAAAACTTTTATTTTATTTTTTAATAATTTTTTGAGTGAATGGAATCAAGAGGATTAGACACCTAGGAATAAGAACTCTGTTAATCATTTATGAAGGTGGTCTTAGACGTAAACGGCAGCTCATGCAACAGAAAAAAAGAGCATAATAATTAGAAAAGAACGGCCTATAGGTCATCGTTCCATCGGCTGTGCTATTCGTCGTTGTCACTGTACAAAGGATCATAAATTTTCCGGAAAAGCTTTCTCTCGAAAAATATCAAGGCCAACTCATCAGATGTTTGTGGTTGCTTAGTAAGATTTTTTAGGTTTGTTTTTGTTAATTACTTTACATTTTATTTATTATTATATCTCGTTTCAATGGAATACGAGTACATTACTAAGGAAATTACTAGGCTATATATGGAAACAAGAATTGACTCGGCTTCGATCTTTCAAATCAAAATATTAAATCTCCAAAAATACGATTTTCTTAACGATGCCAGGTGTTAAGGGAGCTGCATTAAGCAAAATTGTTAAATTGTCTTCCATTTCTTCTTTATTGTCACGCTAGAGCGCTAGCTGTTCCTTCGTATATATATGCGTGTATATTCCACGCTGGCCAAAAGGTGGTCAAATAATATGAATATAATTTAAATTTAACTCCAAGACTAGCCGACTAGTCACTTACCCGCTTTCTCTCCTATATTCTCCTTCCATCCATAGTTGGCTTTAACACAAGAGAGAAGTAACCGCTTGGGTGGAAGAGGGTTGGCCGGTAAACTCCTATACAATTTCAGCGCTTTTTACGAATACCTAAAGAGAAAGGGAACTCATACACACTCATACAATAAATATACTCATTGCTACAATGGTTCATATCAACTCACGTTTTTCCGTTACACGCACGAACGCTCATGCGGCAGCAACGGATTTTTTCATAAAAGCGAAACTGCCAATAAGCTACGAACGTGTACACTTCCCTACTAACTTACTTACTTTTTAGCTAAATGAAAAACAGCAAATGCCAATAGAATTTATAGTTGACGCATCTGCAGAAAAATAAGTAATTTTCCAGAGTTGTAATTTTTTGTGTGATTATTTATTAAAAAAGATATTACTAATGACATAATTTGTGGGGATAACAAATAGAACAAAACAAATTTTTCGAGATAAAACGCAGGACAAATTTTGAATTTTAATCTCCTGTATAATCTTCAACCATTTCAGTAGATAACTACAAGAAGTATGATGGAATCTTACTCCATACCCAAACATTCATATGCTTAAATAGCTGGTTGATAGAGAACTATCCCAAAAACTAAACAGCGAACCAGTTAGAAAAGATACCATTTTACGGTTAGAATTTCACGATTAAAATCTGAGAAGTATCTAGTTTATTTTCGAAAGTTACTTCCTTGTAAACAATTGATTGCGCACTTTTCAGCGCAACTCTTTGCTGATTGACAATTTACACTGAAACATCAAATGGTTGGATTTTAACGCAATCAAGACCTTTCATTATCCACCAACAACACTATAAATTGGTTACTAAACTCATCCCCCAGCTGCTTTACTCGTACAACATACATCACTCATTTTTGCTCATGTAAATATATACTCTTCGGTGCCGTTAGTGTGGGTAAAAAATCGTTTGGAGTCAGAAGAAGAAGATAAAGATGAGATGATTTCTTCCGCGCTTACTGAGCCTTTTTTCGGCTGATTTAAATTCGCTGAATCGATAATTGTTATGTACGTTCGATTCCCGAGGCTAATAGCACCCATCGCCGTTTGCGTTTTCGCAGCAAAATATATTTGAGCACGTGTTTCTCAGTTTGCCTGAAAGCTTGTCTGGCCTTTTTCTCTGGAGTATAAAACGATTATGACTTTGCTACAATCCCGTTACGCTCCCGGCAAATGACGAAACCTTATATTCACTGTTGTTTCGTTTTGTATTTCATTGCCATCCACTTATTTATGCTCATGCACATTTTTACATATTTATATCTTATAGAAAACTAAAGTAAAGAAATGTCGGATAGGGAAAGCAGTTTTTTATCTTTTCACTTTTGATTTGACAGGTAAAACGTGAGAGTAATCAAAAGCTATTATGAAAAGAAAGTTGATGAAAATTATATTTATTTTCTTCTTTAATTTTTGTTTTTAATTATTCAAAACTTTATTTACTTCGTTTCATATTGCGTTTATCTGACTCACTAACATATGGTTAAGAGTGACTGAATTTAAAGAGAGAGAAGAAAGTTTATATATTGATAGCTCTCTGATCACATACCGAGGAGAGACAAGTGAGTAAGGAGAAGCCTCTGCAGAAAGGGGTGCAATGAGCTCTTTCAACGATTTGCTGAAATTTTAGAGGGAAGGCTGAAGCAGAATTTTCTGTAAAGAGCTCCCTTCAAGCAGTAAGTTATCCAATCATTGTCAAAGTCGATGAGCTCGCAAGAGAGAGCATCCTCGTCCCGATTACTTTGGATCGGTAACGAGTTGAGTCTGGTAAAAAACTAATTCCTGAACTGTTTGCCTCCAGTAAAGTTCATCTTGCCAAAATCGTAGGAGCTATTACACTGACCAGTAGGCGTGTATGTGATAAGGCGGAAAATTTGTCGCACGTTAACTATAACTTAGGTTAGATGGGTGATCAAAGATCGCACGTGGACTATACGTAGTCTTTTGTGATGCCATAGAAAATAGAACTCCCGTGTTCGGACATACAGGTCGGCAAACGTACGTTAACTGTAAGTTATATAAAAAAAGTGAGGTGGAAAAAAATTTGGGCAGTGGGGTACACTCACAGAAATGCGCTATTCGACACGTCTCTTTAGTGTCGGCTACAGCTCGCGAAGCCAAGTACGTTTCAAACCAACATATAAATAAAATACTACATTTTTCGTTTAATTATATTTCAGTAATTATGAAATGAATTATAAAAGGTTCCATAAAGAAGTAGGGAATGCAAATGAAGGAAATCGAGTTTTTATGCCAGCCTTTTCCGTCGCAATGTGGCTCAAACTATTTGCAAACTTGTCCGTAAAAACATGTGGTCACCGCGAAATGAAAACAAAACTCGAGCGTATTAGGTCGCTGACCTCTTAGCGCAGGCGATTCCTCAAGTTAAAGAAACAAAATTAAAAGCAACAGTTATTTTACTGATGAGAATGTAGATAAGAAGACAATATTATTAATCCACGTAATTCGGGGAGAGAACTAATGGTCGAATTTGTAGTTCAAAATGAGTCCTTTGACTTGACTGAGTGACAAATGTGATGAAGTTTAAAATTTTCTATTTTCCTTCGTCATGCAGCGCCTTCATTGACCGGCAATATTCATGAGTTCAACGAAATGTCACTGAATTACTTCAGACATTGTTTGACACAGTGGGATTAGACAGGCGAATTTTTTTGTGAAAATTAAATAATTTGAAAATTTAATAATATACTTTATTTTCAATAAAAGTCATCAATAAAAGCATTTGTAAACTCAACTGAGATATTTATGGGTATGCTATAGTGTATCAATGTATTACTTCGGATAAAAAAATGCAGTATTGAACCCTTGATGATTTAAGATTCACTTATTTCGATCCTTAGTCGAAATTATGTCTAAAGATGTAGACGAAATTGATTTTCTTTTATTAAGTTTATATTAATAAGCTTAATCCATATACAATGCTTTTTCTTTCATTGAAAAAAAAAAATTTATCAAATATTTAGAGGTAGTTTGACCCTGAATCTTAAGTGTAAAATTTTAGGGCGTATAGTGCTGAACACAATGTTTGGATCTGGTCATCGTGACTAAGCCGTAGAAATATCAATTGATCGATTCATCTCTTCTTTTTAAATTGTCAGTTTTCTAATTGAACAGTGACTGCATTTATATTCACAAAAGGCAGTATAAGGAGTCAAATCGCATGACCTAAATAGCCAATTGGCAGGCCTTTTTCCTCATATGATATAGTCCCCAAAAATCTATCCCAATGATGTGCTAAACATGGTTTGACACAAAAAGGGTTCAAGTTCATATGTTTAAATTGACAGTTGGTTTACGGCACAAGAAACAGAATATCTCTAAGAAAACACCCCTTATTTATAGTATATTGAACTCACATAATATCTGCTTATTGATCAACAGCAGACTCTCATGAGAGTTTACTTCAATTATATTTTATTTATGTTTGGAAATCCATACTTTTACGTTTTATCTACATATGTAGTTTCCAAGAAGCCTTGTTCACATGTCCAACTTGTCAAAAACACAAAGCTTGCTATTTGCTCACTTGCCCGTGAAACGCATCCCTTTTTAATTTTGCACAATAGAAGCAATTAGGAATCCTCTAAATGGGCTCAAAGCTATTTCTATGTCTCAGCAATGAGCGAGCGCGTCAAGTCAGCTAGTTGGTCAGTCATACAATACGTATAGTATATGTATTCAGATATGTACACTTGTCGTACCCGGCATCCAGTGGCTTGAAAATTATGAAACAATTTTACGCTCGCAATCAGATTACAGTCTTAAAAAACAGTGAGGACCAGCGATTGCTAAGTGAAGATTGTGAATGAGTTGGGTAATTTACTGTTTTTTTTTGAAATTTTGACAAAAAAATATTATTCTTTAATGTGTTTTTTGTTGTTGTAATAATGCAAACGAAAAACTTTGGTATATTAGTCACCGAAATTTTAAAATCTCCTTAGTTTTCCGCACTTTGAAACTTTAATTGTAATGAACATTTCCTTAAACTAACTATTCACTTTTTTTCCAGAATCAACAACGAGGTTGTACTTGATGATGCATACAGAAATGGGAGACGCTTAATATACTCCAAATTCTCTCGCGAGTAATAAGGTAATCCAATATAATACAACAATTTTTGTGCAAGAACTGGGAGTGAATTGAGGGCTGCAAGCAATACCGTAAACTCTCAACAAGCTTTGTTAAGAAAAGTTCGCTGAACAGGCGTAAGAAATACAACTGAAGGATGATACAATACTTATCCATTTTTTTGTTCTCAGTTACGATTATTCTCTTTCTTATTGTAGAAAAAAAAATATTAGCCGTTATTATAACAATTCGTTAACAATTTTAACCTTTTTGAATAATTTCGATAACTTTCGCATACATCTTCTTGGTCCTTGGCAATATCCAATATTTAGTTATCTTATACAAGAGATGAGAGTTTAATAAAAAAAAATACAAGTCAAGCAATCACAGTGTTGACCTCTAAGAATGAGATGAGTGTCGAAATTTTATGCACCAAAAGCTATTTCGATGTGAATCTGCGTGGAAGTATGGAACAAAGAACTTCAAAATACTCAAGATTATATCTAGATTTTATATCTTAGTATCAACACTCTTAACTCCACGGCGGAGTAGAGTCGTTTTTTCACATTTTGAGGAACTTTTACCCTCAATACTAAAGCTAAAATTTAATTAAAACGATAAAACGAAATCTGATTACCTGCTGTTCAATATACATATATTGGTATAACGAATTTTTTCATTAAAAATCCAGACCTCTTTCGAGTCTCTATACAATTTATCTTTACTGAATACTAACAAATTTCGCTAGTGAAATTTTGAGTTCCAACCGAAGAGGCGTTGAGTATAAAACGGAGTTATTATCATTAATATTAGCAAGGACCATGAAAATATGAAAATATAGGGAAATATCCGGTTGAATGACTGTATTTCCAAGATGTTTCTGCATTTATTTTCATATGTAAATATAAATTGTAGGATATTTAATGTTGATGGTCTCCTTTTTATGGTTCAAATACATACAAACAACTTTATATTCTACTGTATCCAACCAAGCGTTCATGAATATGTGGAACTTTGTTTGTATTGTGGCCATTTTTCGTTTCGTAGCACTCTCTAAGCGCATCGTAAAAGCACTTCATGTATGAATATAACTGTTTAAATATATGTGTGTTATTTACGCGTGTTTTATGTGCGGTAAAACTAAACAATTCTTTGTCCGGCGGTGAAGAAAGTTTCTTTAAAAAGTTTGCCGCAAGGGGATGTGCCAAAATAAAAGTATTTTTATAGACAGACATATACAAATCTATATAGTATATATAAAGAGATATACAAAAATGGGTCAAGAACAGGCTGACTAAATAATATAAATTAAAAAATTTATCAAGAATTAAAAAAAAAAACGAAATAAACGTGACTTTGGATAAAACCAACTAAAAGAGGATAAAATACAAGTAAGTCATGGTGTTTAAGTACGAACGAAACCGAACTCAAAGAAATCGTGTTTCTATTCTCTTCAGTGAAATATCAATGCAATGCCCGTATCCTCTTTTGTCAATTATTTCACATGATATAAAATTATTTACAAGTGGGCGGTGCCACTCCCATATCTAAGTTTTAGAACAGATCCGCTCGCAAGCCTGCAGTATGATCTTTGTAGTTGATTTCAAAGTGATTTAAACATTGTTTCATGTGAGGTGGGCATAGTTTTAACTTGACTTATTGCATGATGTTACCAGAACCAATTTCTCTACCAAAACTTTCTGAGTTTCGCTCTAGCTATTAATGAGATCTGGTCGTAAAATAGGATAGTCAAGACTACCAATTGATGCACCCTGTAGTAGTCAACAGATAAATCATTAAAATGCCTGATTTAGAATATGATTCAAAACTAATCCCAGCAATCTGGTTGCGACCAAATTTTCCACAATGCGTTACTAATTGGCATGAAGATTTAGGCAACCATAGATGTTAAACGACGAAAAAAATTGCTTTTTCTCTGAATTTCCGGAAAATTCATATAGGCAACCTATGCAATGCACTCCCGTTTCCTGCAAATTATAAGATTACGTAACGCATTACTTACATAAGCCCTAATGCGTTTAATTAAATCATACAAATGCTAAGCTACTTTATATACGTATTTATTCATATGTATATATGGCATATCCCCTTATGATGGATGCTTGTCGCTTTTGGCCATGTTGCCCGCTTTCGTGTCGTTCTCGCCAACTTGAATTCTAACACTTTAGAGCCTTCTTTAGCCTGCCGCTTTGGTGCGGTTAATTTGACGAAGCATTTTACGACTGCTGCTGAGTGAAAATTGTTCATCAACTGGGACGTGACTTGTTACTGCTCATGGAGTGCAAAATATTAAAGGAAGTCCACACAGCCACTCACATATGGACATACATCTACATTTGAATATTTAGTTGTATATACTTAGTAACCGCAACAGGAGATTGAGGTAATGCATGCGCTGACTGTCTTCAAATAATCCCTATTTTACGATCATTTTTTACTGGTCATTAGATGCAAATGAGAGCTCTGACTGTACACAAACACACATAACACGAAAATGTACGAATAAAAAAATATAGAAACCAAATATATACGTTTTTACATCAACCTGTGTATGCTTAGCTGGTGTTCGTTGAAATGGAAACACTAAATCATTTGATTGCATTTTATATTCACACAATTTGCGAGCTAAGCTCTGCGCCACCTGGGGTTTAGAGTATAAAAAGTTTACTTTTTCCCAATAAAATATTTAATCTTCCGTTGTCGACAAACAGTAGCATCTTCACATTAGTCACATCTTCATACTTCCCAATGCGCAACAATTATCTCACCCAAAGCATTCCATCCACTACCGAAAACAACAACTCATTTCAGTCCTCAGTGGAAGCGAAAACAGTGGAATCCTAGACAATGCCCTTCGCTTTATGAGTTTATAAAACCAATTAGAGAAGGCTACAAAAAACAATGTGTCAATATGTTGTTGACATTACACCCCTGCAAAATACTGTTAGCGACAAAAAGTTGTCCGCATGAACGCTTATGATGTCGTCAAGCAGCTTCATCAACGAAACCAATAAAGCGGAAGTGGAAACGCATTCCGTGAGGGAAATGTTTAGCATCCAAAAACCATATACTCTTTATATATTTTAACTAAATTTGTGAAGACTCGTTTAACGGTAAACGACAGAAATGTGAAACTTGCGTTGGTTGCTTTAACCGCAGTATAAATGTTTGTGGAAGATAATCAGCGTTAGTTAGTTGGCAGCTAATTAGCACACGGAAACAAACTTGTTATTTGCTTAACCTCTAATGCATTTTTAACCGCAGTATCGATTTTTTTTTGACTAATGGAGTGGTCTTCAAAATTTTAGTGACTTTGATTAATCGGTTGTCTATAGTAGGGACCCACAAGAATATTTGGTTTTACCATTTCCTAGTTGGCGAAACCTTTTCTTTTTGCACAGAGTACATAGGTATATATATATACAGGGTAGGCCATTTAAAGTTGACCCATCTGGCAACGCTGTAACTTTTAACAGCGCTGACAAATCGGCTAATTTCATACCACGTTAGAAGCGTCATTCGAAGACAATTTATACCATGGAACAGTACACTCCAAAAGAACGCGCTGAAATTGTTCAGCTTTATATTCAAAATAACTTTTCAATTGTGTTAACTCAACGTGTGTTTCGCAAAAAAAATAAAGTGAAAAGTGCTCCAGTTAAGAACACAATTAAGTCTTTATACGCAAAATTTGTGAACACCGGTAATCTCAGTAATGCCAGTCATGCATCCAGACAACGCACAAGACGTTCTGATGAAAATATCGAAGCTGTACGAGCCAGTATTGAGGAGACTCCATCGACATCGAGTTATCGCCGCTCTCAGGAATTAGACATCTCTCGCACCACTCTCCGACGCATAATTCATAAAGATTTGAAGATGTTTCCATATAAAATTCAAATGGCACAAAAACTAAACCCAGCTGATTATCCGCGACGCCTTAATTTTGGCAAATGGGCCATGGAAATGGCAATGGGTCAACTTTAAATGGCCTACCCTGTATATGTTTAGTATATTATATGTATATATATGTTTTGATCATATAATAATGTGCCCAAAAAATAAGGTAACATTGTATTTATTTTGAAAATTCTTTATTTATTCTTCCAAATAAATTCCATCCCCTTTAAAGTCATCTCCTCCCGATGCAATGTACTTATGCCAACGAATTTTCCAATCTTCTAAACACTGGTTGAGGTTACTCTCCGGGTTGGCCTTCAGTTCCGCCTTCGCTGCGGCTTGAATCTCCTCTATCGTATAAAAACAGTATCCCCGGAGCGATCTTTTGAGCTTGGTGAACAGCCAGAAGACGCACGGCGCCAGATCAGGTGAATACGGTGGTTTCGGAACGATATGGGTTGAGTTTTTGGCGAAATGATCACGAATTACGAGGACAGTATGGGATGGTGCATTATCGTGGTGTAAAAACCAAGAAATGTCTTTCCACAATTCTGGCCTTTTTAGGCGGATAGCGTTACGCAAACGACTCATAACGTTCAAATAATATTCCTTGTTGACTGTTTGACCAGTTAGAAGGAATTCATAATGCACAACACCACGATTAACCGAAGAAAACAGTCAAAATGACCTTGATTTTTGAGCGACTTTGGCGCGATTTTTTTGGTCTCGACTCTCTTTTGGCACGATATTCGCTCGATTGATCGGTTGTTTCGGGCTGGTAAGCATAGATTCAAGTCTCATCGCCAGTTATAATGCGTTTCATGACACCCTGGTAGTCGGAAGGCATCTTTTCACACTCTTCAACGCGACGTCTTTTTTCCAAAAAATTCAATGTTTTCGGTACCAGTCGAGATTTGACGCGCTTGAAGCCCAAAACATCCTTCAAAATGGTATTGGCTGAGCCTTTCGATATGCCAACTTCATCAACAAGGTCTCTAATGGTTAATCGACGGTTTTTCAATACCAAATCTTTGATTTGTTGAACGTGAGCTTCGTCGGTTGAGGTTGATGGTCGCCCTGGACGCTCTTCGACACGTTCACGGCCGGCTTGGAACTCCCTATACCACTTGTAAACATTTTTTTTAGACATAGCCTCATCACCAAAGGCTTTCTGCACCATCCTCAACGTATCCGCAGCAGAAAATTGATTCCGTAAACAAAATTTAATGCAAATTCTTTGCTCAACAAATTTCGAAATCGCAAAAAACGAAAAACTCACTTTTAGCAGCTCACAAAACGACACGTATCTCAAACACTAATGAATATTTTGACATGAAATTTGACATAAATGTGACTGACAGTACTACCAAAGTAAAGAATAATTCTCCAAATCCTTCGACGCGCGCAGTTTAAATTTAAATGTTATTATTTATTATTATTTTTTGGGCACATCCATATATATGGATATATTTATGTATTTTAGGGTTTCCGATATTTCCCAATTGGATTTTTTTTTCTAAGCGCCTATTGTAGATATAACGTAAACGAGCTCTTTACTTTGAATTTAAAATGTGCTTAAAATATATTTCTTTTCACATGAATTTAGCATGGGATAATTTGATATTATGAATTAAGTAAGTAAGTCCACATCTTCACAACAACGATATTCAAATATAAAACTCCACAAAAGAGGTGTTATTGCTTTTTTATAAAAGCATTCCTTTATGAATTGCACGCAGTTAAAATTGTACAAATAATGTACTGAGTACTCATCGTCAGTTCATTTTGTATTTCTGTATTGCTCATACGACATGGTGTACTCTATGACTACAGTATATTGGATGCATAATTTAAGCTGTGTATAACTTTTAAGGCAATGTTTTCATGAAAAAAATTATTAAGATCTTTTTAGGGACAAAATGCACTTTCTTTGACCTATAGGTTCATTTGCTTTGGAAATAAAAAAATTATTGCAAAACATCAAAAAATCCCACATAAAATATTTGGGAAAAGTTTAATAATTTAGTATGTACATATGTTTGTGTGTGCGAATAGTGCATATTTAAACCCATAATATATAATAATAAATGAGTATATGTATATGTGTACGTATGTGTGTATTTTTTGCGTGTTTGAATGTGGCAAAGGAAACCGTCACGCCAAATTAAAGTCTATTTTTATGTCACTTTTGCATGCCAGCCAATACAAGCTGTTGAATAATGGAAGAGCCTCTATATATAAACATATATACATAGATATGTACCGATATACACATGTATTAGTGTTACAAGAATGTTTGAATGAATCTTTTCACCGCAAGAAAGAATTGCGTAAACATTTTGACAGCACTTTCATTTGATAATCCCCTGAAGATGACTCAGTAGAGCGCGTAAATTTATGTTGATACTAGTATATACTTACGTATGTATATATGTACCTAGCGCCTAGTGTCAAAAGTGAGAATGACTCTGCATAGAGCATTGACTTGACTTGTCAGTGTGTCTTAACAAGCATACTAAGTATCTGCAGTCATGGTATCTTTGCTGCCAGCTCACTTGACTTCAAAGTCAATCATATGCTCATCTATGTACACTCTCATATATGTAAGTACATATATAACTGTTCCATCTTACATTTCTTAAGACATAAATATTAAAAAGATCAAAATATATTCAAAGCGTGCAAACACCTACACAACTACACTCGTGTACTCCTTCTTGAGTGTATATGAAACTGTCAACATATTTCTACATGAATATCTGCTAATGTAGGTGTTTGTAGTTGTTATATTCCTCACAAATTATATGCTAAAGACCGTTATTTACGGTACTGCTTTGAAATTAGATCACATCCCGTCAAAAATTCTCAGCGGTTTGTGGGAGAACCACGAGAACGAAATTCATAGAAGCAGAAAGAGATGACAGCTTATAATAATATCCGAGTTTATGAGGTGTAGAAGAAAGAATTCAGAGCAGAATCTTCAAGGTGAGACTCTTAAACTATATACAACTTTTTTTAAGGTTCTTTAAAAGACTATTAAGTACATCCGCTCATATGAATATTCTATCCTTAATAATCCGTTTCAACCTAACCCAACCTCACTGCTATCATTTACCTTTGGCAGAAATGTGACTTACAGTTTTAATTTAATTATAATCCTTATCACTTCTTACTTGGCAGCAAATTCATTTAATTTAATCCGCTTAGTGAACAACCTTCGCATTAAGTTTTTGTTTAACAACTTTCAAATCACTTCCAAAGCCAAAAATCTAATCTGTATAGGAATGAAAACATTTAATTTGTGCCTCAATGTGCCAAGGCTGCCATCTTATTAGTCCAATGAAATCTCATCAATGGTGTAAACAAGAATACAAACACAGAAACAAAGAGTGTGGCAAGTGGGCGGCGAAGCAACAGCTAACGACGAAAGACAAGTGACTGAACAGGGGACTAGTTCTGGTGCGCTTTCGACCCAAAATACCGGTACTTAGTGTATATATTTGTATGCGTGTTTTGGTATTATTGAGTGTTGCAACAATGACTGCAAAGGGATTGTAAGGAAATAACTTGGATTCCGGCACAAAAACTTACGACTTTTAGCCCCACACGCACACATATAGCGAGAAAATTGAAGAAATGGCTGGTTTTACTATATACCCAATTGTTTATATACGTACAAATGTATATAAATGATGAGTGTGTACGTGTGGTGTGAAAGTGGCAATTTAAAAGTATTAAGTACGTTAAACTGCCGATGGTTATGTGTGGTTATGTCATATACGAGAGTGTGTGCACACGTTTAGGTGTTTGGGCTTTCGTGTGGGTAGAAATTTGTCTTGGTAGGCAAATTAAGTCTTCGGCTGCTAATGAAGGTCGAGAAAATGCTATATCTCTTAATTATGATATAATTTATTTGTCACAACAACATTATAAAGGACACTGCGTCAGTTTACTCTAAGGTGTGCTATGTAGATCTTGTGCAATACACTCATTATTGTCAAAGATGAAAGGGGTTGATTTTAACTGTGAGCTTTGCGATAATAATTTCAGTATCCTTAAAAAGGCAACAGCCAACAACTAATTAACACAATTTTCTCTCAATAAGAAATAACACCTCAACACTCTTAATAAAGATACAGACATTTGAGGTTAGATATGACAATGTATGAAAGGGGTATATTAGGAGATATTACATTTACTAGAAGAATAGCTGTCAAACTTGTTGTGAAAGGTAACATTTATTTGATAGCAAGGTTTCATGGATTAAGTTGTGCTGAGTTTCAGGACTGAGCATTTTTACCGAGTTTATGGAAATTAAACATCAACAATCGAGTCACTAGTTCACATAATGCCATACACATAAAAGTAGAGATCAAGAGATGCTCATGTATTGACAGAGCACCCATTTCCATGCGTTCGAATAGCTGCGAAAACAAGAAAAAGTGTCGAGACTTTTCCACCTCACCACTTTCTATATGTTTTAGTCCAAACCAGTCGGCTATAATCGCATAAGCGGTGTTTACGCTATAATAAAGAAGAAACCAGTCGACCAATTATCGAAATAATTGCTTCTAATCCATGTATCTATGATATGAGTCTTCTGCTCTTTGCAGTAGCCGTACGAAGTCAGTTCGCCGATATATTCTTAAATATTTCCGAATATATGAAAATATAAAAAGAGGAGTAGCTCATAGGAGTTACAAAAATACACTTTACATTTAAGGTATCTGCTCTCATTAAAAGGACCTCGCTCTCATTGTCTCCAAAAATGGCTCGCTTTTGCTCCGACCTCATTAGGAAATCACCTTGCCTCGACCTGTACCGTTAGCTGGGCTAACCAACAACAGCGTTCGTTGTCGGCAACTGAGGAAACATACAATACATAATAACAACAGTTATGATTGTCAATAGTTACTTCTCGCCATTTAAATATCCGCTTCTCACTGGTTTTCAAGCACACTCACTCACGCTTCAGCGCCTAACGTTAGATTAGAATTTATAAACATTTAAATGTGCTCGCTTTCTAATTTTGCGATTTACTACTCGTATGCATGAACTTCGGAATTTTATATCAGTTGAAGTTGGTCAAAGCAAAGTTCAACTTAAATGAGAAAATTTATTCATTAAAAACCAGAGGCGGGCAGAGACTTTAGAGCATACATACAAGAGAAAAAACTTACAAGTATACATACCAATGTGCCCAAAAACATTGTATCTATTTTGAAAATTCTTTATTTAATCTTCCAAATCAATTTCATCCCCTTCAAAGTAATCCCCTCGCTTGAATCTCCTCTGTCGTATAAAAACGGTGTCCCCGGAGCGGTCTTTTGAGCTTGGTGAGCAGCCAGAAGTCGCACGGCGCCAGATCAGGTGAATACGGTGGTTGCGGAACGATATGGGTTGAGTTTTTGGCGAAATTATCACGAATTACGAGGGCAGTATGGGATGGTGCATTATCGTGGTGCAAAAACCAAGAATTGTCTTTCCACAATTCCGGCCTTTTTAGGCGGATAGCGTTACGCAAACGACGCATAACGTTCAAATAATATTCCTTGTTGACTGTTTGACCGGTTGGAAGGAATTCATAATGCACAACACCACAATGATCGAAGAAAACAGTCAACATGACCTTGATTTTTGAGCGACTTTGGCGCGATTTTTTTGGTCTCGGCTCTCTTTTGGCACGACATTCGCTCGATTGATCGGTTTTTTTGGGGTCGTAAGCATAGATCCAAGTCTCATCGCCAGTTATAATGCGTTTCATGACACCCTGGTAGTCGGAAAGCATCGTTTCACACACTTCGACCCGACGCCTTTTTTCCAAAAAATTCAATGTTTTCGGTACCAGTCGAGATTTGACGCGCTTGAGGCCCAAAACATCCTTCAAAATGGTATTCGCTGAGCCTTTCGAGATGCCAACTTCATCAGCAAGGTCTCTAATTGTTAAACGACTGTTTTTGCGCACCAAATCTGTGATTTGTTGAACGTGAGCTTCGTCGGTTGAGGTTGATGGTCGCCCTGGACGCTCTTCGTCTTCGACACATTCACGGCCGGCTTGGAACTCACTATACCGCTTGTAAACATTATTTTTAGACATAGCCTCATCATCAAAGGCTTTTTGCACCATCCTCAACGTATCCGCAGCAGAAAATTGATTCCGTAAACAAAATTTAATGCAAATTCTTTACTCAACAAATTTCGACATCGCAAAAAACGAAAAACTAACTTTTAGCAGCTCACAAAACGATAAGTATCTCAAACACTAATGAATATTTTGATATGAAATTTGACATAAATGTGACTGACAGTACTACCAACCTAAAAAAAAAATAATTTTCCAAATCCTTCGACGAGCGTAGTTTAAATTCAAATGTCACCTTTTTTTGGCACCGAGTATGTATAAGTATTTATATATTTACATATGTATATGTGCATATGTAGAAATATTTGAACTTTCACACTACAAGTGTGATTGTTCTTATGGATAAAAACAACACTGAGCTGTGTGTAACTTTTTATGCCGTTCAAGCTTTGTTTTCGTTTACATGGCTACCACATTAATTACAAAAAAAAGCAATGGTACCAACAACAAGAATGAAGCTTAAAGTCACAGACGTACTTTTGTTGATTTGTGACCTTTTGTTGATTGCCGTCTTAGCCGTTAGTTCATTGTCACAGTGGACAATATACCTCAAGTTCGATATTTGTATTGGCAATACGGTAACTATAAATGAGTGTGTCTGTGCGTTTATTTATTTTTCTATAGCACATATTTAGGCTGCTGAATGATTCTTATATACCAGTGCTGCGAAATGAATAGATTGTACTAAGTACATTAAATGAGGTTAATGCGATGGACAGAAGCTACAAAACAAAAGAAACAATCACATGGCAAACAGAGAAGCGCAGAAAGGCACTTACACATATACACAGTTGAGTGAACTTATTGCCGCAGAAGGCATAAGAAATCAATTTGTTCTCACGACAAAAGCCTCCTGTGTGAGCAATATAAACAAGATTAAGAATTCGTACAATAATAACCTCACATGTGTGCACCAAAATGTATGTTTAAGTAATATACATATGTGTGTGTATTTTTTAAAAATCTGACATATATAATATGTATATTAGGGTGTTTTTTTTAACTATTAATTTTTTCCTTGGAAATACTTTAAAAAAAAATTCCATAAAAATTTTAGCCCTTAATATGAACATTAAGAACTGGGCCAAGGCCTGTAAAAATTTTCCATAGAAAATAGACTACAATCGTGAGTTTTTATCTTTAAATTCCTACAGATCAGAGGTATTTTATGGCATCGCTTTGACTTTAGACGCATATTTCTCAGAATTGTTCATTCTACAAAAGTGCCCAGTCCAACAAAGTCGTAACTTACACCGGCGTGGTAGTACGGAACTCTAAACCTGATTTTTCCAAGAATTTCGCATTTTTTGTTATATATCTCGAAAATGACAGCAGCTATAGCTAGAAAAAATTTCCATGACGAATTTGTAGGAAATTTTATTTGCTATAAAAAAGATCCGAGGTCAAAATCGCTATCATTAATACTTCTCGAGTTATTCAGCTTTTTAAGTAAGGAATTTTTTTTCTGTAAGAATTTAAAGATAAAAACACAATTGTAGTGTATTTTTCATGGAAAATTTTTATATGCCTTGGTTCAGTTCTTAATGTTAATATTAAGGGCTAAAATTTTCAGGGAACAATTTTTAGAGTATTTCCAAGGAAATTTCGTGACGGGACTGAAAAAAATCATGGTTCAATAAAAAAAACACATCCTAATGAATATACATGTGTGTGCCACGGCCACAAAGCGCCAATTAACGAAAACCTACAAAGTGAGTAAAAGAATGTGTTGCCTTTGACTTTTCGAAATACTCACTGTTGAACGAATGTTTTTACTGTTTATATTTCTGGGAAGATATAGTCAGCATTTAGCTAAAAACGCAAGCATTTCAATGTCATTGAATAGTAATCCTATTTTTCTTCCCAATTTCCTTTGTTTAAACGAAATACGAAAACAATAAAGTGGAGCAGGCGAGGCGTGGGGTGCCTTTTCTGCACGTGTTCTTCTATGCTCGCCAAAACAAATAACACTGCAATAATACCTTATTGACATTGACTTTGACACACTTTTCACCCATACACACACACACAAATATGGAGACTGCAAATAATTGAAATTCTCCAGAGAGTTCTAATCTTAAACGCTCAAACCGCTTTTTGTTATTATGTAACGTGCTAAACTTCTTAAATATATTCAGGCACGAAAATTTAAAAAATAGCTCGCACAAATTGTGGTCTTAGAAGCGCTGCGGCATCCACTCAGCGATAAGCAGCAGCAGGAGACATACATACAATCAATTAGTGAGCGAAAATGAAGGTATGTGAATGTTTCCACGTCTGTGTGTGCTTCTACTAATTCCGCGTTAAATACTCATGTGTGCGGTCTTATTACATGGAGGTTTCCACTGCGAAGGCACGCATGGGTGAGAAAAGACACACACGTACACTCAAATATACTCACACTCCCATACGCAAGTTATCCAAGGACTTCGTGAGCGAAAGTTATAAAATTCTTCTTGGAAATTAGAGTGTCAATTTAGCAAAACCCACTTCTGAGAAAACAATATAAATGCATAAGTGGTGGTTTAAGCGCGCACATATACATACAAACACGCGCATACATTCAAACAAAATCTAGTTACACTTTAAAGAGACTGCCTTCAATTCGGCATCCATTCAGACAATTAGTATAAATTTAGGCAAACGAAAATTATTTGTAAGCGTATGTGTTTTTGCACGCGCCTTTGTGTATGCTTCAGTTTGTGCATTCTTGTAGTTTTCGCAAAATTTAATTCAATAAAGCTGTCATGAACATTTAGAAACAAGAGAAGATGTTAACTTCGGCTACACCTGAGCTAAATTACCCTTCACAGGTATATTTCTTATGGAATAAATGGTCGTATATAGAATACCTCTTGATATTAATAAGTCACATTGTAGAGCAGTTACACTATGTTATAGTGTTCCGATCTGAATATTTTGTTCATAGATTATATCATTATTTTCAATATGAATTTGTCCAATATTTGGTGTAGATATCAGATAAAAAAGTTTTCCATTCCATACACGAGCTTAATTCTGATCGGTCTGTTGGCATGACAGCTATTTTCTATATTCAACCGAAATGAAAAATGTATGGAGAATCGAATCGAGGGTTTGGGTAATAATATTTGTCGAATTTCTTGAAAATATCTGGCCAAATGCAAAAGTTATTCACACAATAGTTTGATTTTAATAGATGCAGGTTTCATGATAGCTTTACCCTTTAGATCTCTAATTGTGGTGGCTTAGTCAAAAGAGCAGCTTCTGGGGGAGAGAAGGATGTCTGCTAAATTTCGGATTTATATACCAAAAACTCAGGGACTAGTTCGTATATATAGAGACAGACAGTGTAATAGGAATGACTAAATCGGTTCAGCTCATCATGTTGAACATTTATATACACAAATACTTTAAAGAGCCTCCGAAGTTTCCATCTGGGTGTTCCAAACATAATACATCCTGGTAAAAGTATATAGACAATTTGAATTGAATTTATT
Organism: Bactrocera zonata; assembly: GCA_037783105.1. NCBI lineage: Eukaryota > Metazoa > Arthropoda > Insecta > Diptera > Tephritidae > Bactrocera > Bactrocera zonata. The sequence goes on from JBAWJQ010002376.1 coordinate 1,464,758, forward strand.
TGAGTGTGTTTCACATTTTCACTCTTCAAGTTTCCCTTGTTCTTCGCTATATATTTCCTTAAGTCACAAGAAGTGTTCAGCTAAATGTGTTTATTTGTTTTCAAAACTTTACCTTTTTTTGAGACATTTTGCCAACGAGCACACATACAAGCTACTGTGTATCTGACCGTGTTTACTAGTGTGGGTGGATTTCTTCCCTTAGTGGTTGCTGAGGTTTATTCTATTATTCATGCTGTGCCGTCAGACCTCGGCCATCAGAAAGCAGTCAATTTATTTGAAATTTATTGACTAAAAAGCAATTAGAAATAAGATTACAAAAGGCTTCCGGAATAAATGTGTTGTGTTGACACCAATAAAATGTCCATAAGAAATGAAGAAGTGCTTTGTTTTTTCTTCAAGTAACGGGTGGGCCATCTAACGTTTTAAATTTGAATTATCTATATTTCGACATTAGAAACGTCGAATACCATTCGGAAAGTGACAGATATTCAGTAACAAGTCTTAAATTTACGAAATGGGTCGCTATTCGCTAGAAGAATACTGGAAATATTGAATACTTTTATCCAAAGTGGTGAGTCAAGTGGATGGTCAATTTTATCGAAAAATCATCTTTTCGGACGAGGCTTATTTTCGCCTCGATGGTTACGTTAACAAGCAGAATTGGCGCATTTGAGGCACAAAAACCCCGCACGTAATCGTCGACAAGCCAATGCACTCAGCACGAATCACTGTATGGTGCGGATTTTGGTCTGGTGGAATCATCGGCCCATTCTTCTTCGAAAATGAATAAGGAACCGCCGTAACCATCAATGGTGAGCGATATCGCGCAATATTAACCAAAGTTTTCTTCAAGCAAATTGAAGAGGAAGACTTGGACAACATTTGGTTTCAACAGGACGGCGCTACGTGTCATACAGCAAACGCTACACTTAATCTTTTACGCCCTATCTTCGAAAATCACATAATCAGCAAAATAGGTGATGTGAATTGGCCTCCCAGAAGCTGCAATTTAACTCCGTTGGACTATTTTCTGTGGAGAGCTGTTAAAGATAAATGTTACGCGAACCATTCACAAACAATTCAAGATCTAAAGTACGAGATTCAAGCTGCTGTAGCTGCCATAAGGCCTGAAACCATCGAGAAAGTACTCCAAAATTGGATGGATCGGATAAGCTACTGTAAACTCAGTCGTGGTGATCATTTGTCCGAAATTGTTTTTCACAAATAAATTTCATAAAACAACCTTTTAAATAAATGTTAGACCCTTGAAAAATATCAAGCCGTTTATTATTGACTTTTTAAATTTAAAATTTTATATGACCCACTTTAACTTTGAAAATAAAAAAAAAATCGATTTTTTTTTAATTTCTAGACCAGAATACCCCCTTATGTGAGATAATTGCGAAGTGAGATGAAAGTGGCATATATCTGGAGAAATACAACTTTGATAACTTACTAAACAATCCGTTTAGAAAAATACACAAACAATATTCAAAACGAATTTTATTAATTTTTTGGTCGACAAAACTTTGTTCCATTTTAATTATCGCAACATGAGATAGGGGGATTGGGATTGCATGACAATCGGCGGGTGTTGTATGAAACGCAGATGATGAAAGCATTAAATATGTGAGATAGAAAAATTATATAGAAAAATAGTTATGTATATACTAGGCAGCTCATCTTTCTGTTTATACAAAGTTGCAAGCGAAATGAAGTATCCTCACCTGGGTTCGATTGAATAATATAAAAAGGTGAATTAAAATGCAAATGAATAACTAAATGTCCCAAGTTAGCGAACAATAGTAGAAGAAGAAGAACCACTAATAAAAGATCCTAATCTCCTGACGAATTAACAATAGAAAAAGAAGAAAATGTAAAGCTATAAAGGGATTAAGTTTTAGAAACTTTGCTTACAAAATAGAAATTTATGGTAAATTTGAAAATGAGAAACTTCTCTTAATACACTAACAACATATATTGAAAGCATAACTTTATATAGGAAATTGTATTCCTGTAAAGGAATTTAAAATGAGTATAAAAATTAAAGATATTGATGGGCTCTGCAGGAAAAGTTTTCAATATCCTGCCTGAAAATAAAAATTTCATTAGTCAAATGCTGAAGAGCGTGAGGAGGTATCCCTAATTCCGTTGATTGATAAACCAGATATTGGTTCCCGAACACATGCAAAGACTTTTTGTTACAACATCGGTGACCTGAAAAATGTAAAGTGCATAGTATCCACCACCCGTCATCTGTAGGTAGCGAAGTGATAAATTTTGTTTATTTGCAAAATACTGCTATACCTGCCGGAGAGCAACCATTACTATTATGGATGAAAGCTTTGCTTGTAAAATTGTGATTCAAGTTTATTAATTAAGTGAGTTAAGCTTTCTGGTGCTTTTTCTATCACTTTTTCGATATTCGATCGTTGAGACCATGACTAGACTTCTCAAAAGATTGAAATGACATACTAAGTGAACCTAGTTTTGACGCTTGCTGAAAGTTTGGTCAATAGTAAATTTTTCTGGTCTAAAACCACACTGATTAGATCCAATCAGTTTGTTGATGGTGGGCTTTAATATTTCACTCATTATACTCGATATAACCTTATATGCGATATTAAGGAGGCTTATCCCACGGTAATAGTCAAAGAATGTGGAGTCCGCTTGTGGTAATTTTTTTTTGAAATATCTACCAACTATTTCTTCAGAGTTTAAAGAGAAGAAAGTAACCGATATTTTACGCACCCTAATAAACGGATATGGGTGTACTCTGTGTGGAATCATAAAAAATTCCTCTTACACTTGGCGTAAAAGACGCATTATTAGAGTTGATCTTAATTTGCGTTATCTGATTATAGTTTGTCGGCTCAACTCATAGATGTCTGAATTAATGAAAGCAAAAACCCCAAAAAAAATTTAGTTAATTTTATACGAGTATCATTTCCCAGCGCTCTCATTAGTTTCTGCTTTAATGAGATTTTGATTACATCGAGACGAGCAGGCTTTCTGTGGATTATTTCTTGTTTTAGGTAAATTAATTTCTACTTTTGCGTATATTAGATTTTAGTAATATAATTGTATTACCACCGCGGAGCATAACGCAACAAAAGTCCGCAATTTCTTATTGCCAGACAGGCGATTGAAGGTCCGTGTGGGTCATATACTGATTTAATTATGGGAAATCACATCGTCGTCTGAATATGAGCATTCATATTTATGCGGGAATAGTCGAAACATAAAAGGGAAGCATTTTATTTAATTTGTTTGAATTATTCGCCACCGAACATACATACATATGTAAATGCGTTGGCAGCGAAATGACGATTCCTTTTATTGTCGCGTTTGCATAAGCAGCATATGGATGCCTTTCAAGCCGCTTGCGAGTTATGAATGAAACCAAACCAACAATAGCGAACTTATAGTGTATATGTTTGGCAGCAATTTCAAATATTTTCAGACACACACGCACACAAATCACATGTGGAACGTAACTGTTTCTGGTGGGCCAACCTATTGGTGGGTATATGAAATAAAAAGTTTGATCTCTTGTTGACATCTCGTAAAAATTTTAAGACAATTGGATAACTACAATCGATGTTATCGATCAAAAAGTGACAGCAGCTTTTGGTCATCGGTCGTAAAATGCATTTTGAACAAAGAGCAAATATTAAATTTTGTTTTAAACTTGGGCAAACGTTTACTGAAACATTTCAAATGATGAAAAAAGTTTATGGTGATCAGTGCCTAACCCGTAGTAATGTGCATGAGTGGTTTCAGCGATTCCAAGAAGGTCGTGAGGACCTCTGTGACGATCAGAAGTCAAAAATACAGACAATTCTGATTTGTTTTTACGATTCCGAGGGTATTGTACACCGAGAGTTCGTCCCACCTGGCCAAACGATTAATGCTGTGTTTTACCTTCGTGTTATGGAGTGTCTTTTGTCACGCATTCGTCGTGCTCGACCACAACACCGTGAAGTAGTGTCCTGTTGCACGATAATGCGCCGTGTCATCGGTCTACGCTTGTCACTGACTTTTTGACAAAAAACTCCATATTAACCATTAATCACTCATTCTACTCACCTGATCTGGCACCCTGTGATTTTTACCTATTTGGAAAACTTCATTTGCCCATGAAAGGACACTGGTTTCAGGACATTTCAGCTATCCAAAAGGCGACAACCGATATTCTCAAGAGAATTCCAAAAAATGACCTTAAACACTCATTTGAAATGCTAATTGACCAGACTAAACGCTGCATCGAAGCACAAGGAAACTACTTTGAATAAAAAAATATACCTTTTATAATATTAATTTTTTTTTTTTAACAGTCTTGTTTCTTTTGCGACAGACCTTGTACGCACCAACAAAGTGGCAGAAAACCGTTGAGGCTTTGTTTGTTAGTTGAATTAGTGTTGTTACTGTTGTTGTTGTAAATGTGATTTGTATTCCAAAAGCAAATGATGGAATCAAGTCGTTTCATTTTTGCCCGGAAAATGCTTCAACGACTTAGCTACTAAGCCGCTAACAGTTAACTGTTGCGACTTGTATTATTCAAATTTTATAAAGACGCACACATATAAACACACAATTATAAATGTGTGTATGTATATAAATAAATGGCATACAAATATATTTTAGTAAATAAAACAAAATTCTCATGTAATTAATATGGGTTGCTTTTGTGTGTTGACAAAGTATTTTTCAACTGTGCAAACAAAAGGCGAAATACAAATGCGGAATAATGAAAAGAATCATGAATTTTAAACGTTAAAAATCGTGTTGAAATATTCGAAGAAGCCATTGTGAATTATGACAAAAATATGTACATATTTATGATTCTTCTTAAGGGCTCATAAATACACCTACATATATGTATACATACATATGTGGTGTAATAATTCAAATGCCAAGAAAGGTTAACACGTGCATGGCATTTGATAAGCAGTTGTTTGGAAAAATTAACCCGAATTAAATATGTATACACAAGCTATTTATTCTTGGTATAGCACATAATAAAAACCAAAGCAAGGAAAGGGAAAAATTACAAAAAAAAAAAACAAAAAATAAAATATGAAAATCGGAAACAAAAAAGGGAAATGCAAAGTGGTAAATAGGTGAAATGGTAATAAAATAGAAATTTATTACATTAACAAGTGCTGACAAGTGTTGATTATGAAATGTTGAAGCTGTTAGCTACCCTGTAGGAAAAATATTTTGCCATTTAGTGTAAAGTTCAACTTTGTGGCTGATAAAATTATTCTACTAAGGAACCTTTAAATAATAAAACAGATAAATCGAAAATAAATATAATTAAAAACAACAAAAAAGTTTTTATATATTTTTAATGCAAATAAAATTTCGCTATAAATAAAATCAGTGCTGAAATAGTGCAAATTAAGCAACATTGGCAACATTGAATGAAAAGAGAAAGTGGCTCCAAACAATAAAAGGTACTAAAGCCTGCATTAAATAATTAAAACTGAGTGAGTAATATTGCTTAGTAATTAAAAGTATTAACTTAATTAAGTAATGCTTTGTAATGTTTAACAACAAATTTTTCGGAAATCGTGATTTCAACCAAAAAGAGTATTGAAAAATTATTCGAATTAAATAAAAAATAAGGAATATTAGAAATAAAATATTAAAAAAGAAAATTATTACAATTTAATAAAAATATCTTAAATATAAATATAAATCTTACTAAATAATAAAATTTTTAAGTTTCCAAAACATTAGCCAAAATGTGTTCAGTCGATCACTAAGCGACGTTGAGATCCTCTGCTATCTTTATTGCCAAATCAACGATTTTCAAGCACCTTTTCAAAGTCATATTCATTAACAAATGGGATGGGTGACTCCCATGAGACAAGTTTTCAATGACTGCACGACCTTGACAGAATGATTTGAGCCACACAGATAATTGTGTTCTTGATAAAACACTTCTGCAACACCTTCAATGAAGCTAAAGGCACGAAATTACTAGCAAACTCGGTTTTAAAATGTTTTCCATGCTAAAAGGTCTCAGAAAAGCTTTTCGCGTAGAAATATATACAACAGCCAAACACATACTAATTAACATTGAATATAGACATCAAGCTTAACACGACTATAAAAATGTTTGTACCATTCGAAAAAAATGTGTATTTATCGATTCGATTTACACGCACAGTTCGGGTCAGATTCGATTACATGACATTCAATGTTAACAAACTTGTCAGTTACAGATTTAAGAGCTCTAAGAGAGCTTCCATGTCATCCCATTTAATTTTGATTAATATTAATTCTGCTTAATAAACCTTACACTAAACTTTTTGCGATTGCAAGTCAGATTAGAAGTGTCGTAAAAACATAAACTGGCGTGCGTAAGCTCAAATCACTAGCTATATGAATATATATTTCTGCATTTGAGGGTGAGTGTCGGTGAAATGTACGCAAGATTGTGAGAAAAGATGGTCAAGTGTTTGAACAAAAACACAAACACACATACACACAAAGACGAAATAGCATTATTCAAGCAGTGCACTGTGTTATTGAAATATGAAATACAAGAAATATGCGATTTATTTATTTGTTAGTGTGTTTGTTGGGACATATGCCTGTTTGTGAGTGTTGAATTATAGCTTGTACTCAGTCATTTACATTTGTGAGTGGTTTTTATTAGGAAACAGGCTCCACATTGACCCTCACGCATACAGACACATATATATGTAGGTATGAGTGTGTAAAAGCTTTCCTTTCATTGTTTATTTGATTTGTGTGTCACACAAATGCAAACTTGTTGAGTTTGAATAATGGTTCACAATAGGCGTGGTATAATTTATGACACATTATAAGTTCCAGTAAATACTATGAAAATATTCTAGCATATATATATTTGTATAGGAGTATTATATACATAAGTATATACATACAACATATATGTATAGCATTTTAAGACTATTTGAGCCTATTTGAGCATACTTAAAAAATATGTATGTGCTCTACTATCATTTTTCAAATTTTCCATCACTTCTGTAGTTATTGTCCATAGATAAAGGGCTTTTACGACTTGAAATGTGCACCTTATTGGAATGAAGCGCAGCTGCCGGTTGGCAGGCTGGCAACTGAAACTTATTATTCAGCTTTTCTTTTTATTAGCTACCTACTCATAAATATCCATTTGCCGCTTTCCGTTGTTGTAGACTTTATCTGTTCCGAAATATAAAAACCAAAAATAGCTTCCCCATACAATTATGCATATTGCATTTTCTTTTATGAAGGGTGATTTGATTGGGGAGTAATGTAAATTTTTAACTGTGGAACAAAATAAAGATTATAATGGGTGCACGAAGTAAAAAAATATTACGTAGTGAACTTATAATCAAAGCAGAACTAAAAAGCTGCCTCAAGAAAGTTTACAGTTTAACTTATTGTGGCAGAGCGTTGCCAGCCGTTCAGAAATATTAATGCCATCCGTATATTAAGATTAATGAAATATTACAATTTGTGTAGCATGCTGATAGTTTACAGCTTAAGGTATTATTTCTGAGGGTTGCCACCTGTTTCGTGCGCATAATTTCATTAAGTGCAGAAAGGGGTCATTTCGTTACTTCAACAGCAACACTCTTTTACAAATACACGCATCAAAAACTATTAATAAAATAAATTAAATAAAATAAATTTCGCACCCACACATAGTGATTTCAGTTAAATTTTCCCATATCTGTCAATTAAAGTTAACAGAAGGAGGGCAACAAACGGAATTGTCTCCGAATATGAACGGATTCACTATGCACATTGACATATTTTTACCAATTATTTCAGCCCAATTATTTAGTGGCATTTTATGCGGCCTACTTGTTACACGGTGTAACGGTATTTTATTGATTAGACATGCACAAAAATAGAATTCATTCGAAGATATAGGTAAAGAAGAGGAAGTAAATAAAAATTGTTGCATATTTAAAGGGGAACATTGTGGAATTGTCGATATATGACCACTATAGGGTATAGCTGCCATACAATTAATGTTCGAGCAAAATCAAAATAAATATTTTTATCTAACTTTTCCTGTGAATTTTGGGCAATTAAAAGGTCCAGAGCGCAAGCTATCGTTTTCATCGAAACAGAAAAGGTTAGAACTAAGAAATTTAAATTTACGTCGACAATTCGGGAATTTTAGTTGCTAAGGCTTCAATTAAGTCGCTTTCGAATGTTCCAAAATATTTTCCACAGCAATGCATATAATGACCTCATCTTTAATAGGAAAATACCTCTGATAGATTGTCTAATGGGAATGTATAAAAAATGTAACAAAGTGCAATAATTCTCTGCCGTATGCCTTGTATTTTTCTATCATTAAACTATTGTTACAATTACAACAAAAATTATCGAACTTTCATTACAATGTTCCTGGTTCTCGCTACAAATAAATTTTATATTTTTTTATACTTATGTATGCACTTATGGCATTAATATTCATATATTTTACATTGACTTTGAATAAGGTGATTGCTACTAAATTTGCTTCGAGCGAATTTTGGTAAATCCTAAATTCCAAAATTATGACTTCCTTCCAAAGCAAAACAGCACAAAATACTTTTTACACTCTGACTCACTTTTATTACAATTATAATTGTATTTTATTTAATATGCTGACTACCAGCAGTGCTTCTAGTAAAGGCACACACAAGACAGCCTCTGCTAAGAATTCGTCAAATTCCTCGGTTGAAGGCTATGATATGCTTAGTTACTTTTCTAAATGCATACTTTAACATACACAAACTTATGTAAAAGCGTGTTTGTATGTAAGTAAGTGAATGTGATAAATTCACATGTCTCGTCAATCGCGTTTGTCAATCATGTCTCACATTCTGGAGAAGGACAATCAAACTACACACAACACAATATTTTTTTTTTTATTTTATTAAAGCTTACATAATAACAAATTATTATACAAACTAAAGTACGCAGCGCTAGCATCATAGGCTTTCGGCTGAACAACACAATATATTATTGAATCAATATATGGCCAAAACGAATTAGTTTATTGCCACTATTTTGTAGGTGTAAATAGATAGTTTTATCCATAACCAAGAATGACACACATATACATACTTAGACATATATCTATAGTATGTCTCGTTAATGCTAAAATATCACAAGATTGATAATATCACGGACATGTTAACACACGACAACAAGCATATATACGTATAGATACAAAATCACATATATGTGGATATATTCCATACTAACGCGCCTTGGATTTTCTTTTACTATGTGAGTGAAACGGATCCTATGGTAATCCAAGTAATTTTATTTAGCAGACTTGATTCGTGAGTAGCAAAAAAACAACACGTGTAGCACATTACAACAAAAATTCTCTCTAAATGCTTGTGCACACTTCATTTAAGTCCACCGAAATCAGATCTCACCTCAAACTGAAAAATTTGTAAGAAGATTGTTCACTTCTTAGAACTTATATTTATTCCAATAACGAATAATTTCATTGAACTTGCAATATTTAATATTTTAAAGAATATTTTAATAGAATGAATATTTTATTCTTGATACTACTTAGCACCAGGATTCAAAAGAAGTTAAATAAATATAAAACAAAGCGAACGAAAAATTTAACAAAGTCGTAACTGTACTTTATAATTCGTAGACAAAAATGTAGTAGTCTTTACATCAGACTCTTATAACTGAGGCTTATACTTCTAGAACTGAGGCTTATACTTCTAGAACTGAGGCTTACACTTCTAGAAGTTTGGACGAGCTTCTTCCCACATAGCTGTTATGGGTCTTAATATTTTCGAATAACTGCAGAAAGTGGGAATTTTTCGTTTGACTCCGAAAGTCTAATGGGTTTTATATGAAGTTTCTTGGAGACAGAAATTTGCTAAAGAAGTAGCTGCTGTACTCGTGAGAAGAAATTATATGATATTGAAATTGAATGCAATCTTCCATGACTAAAGCCCAGCGTTTTGAGTTTCGTTACAATTAGTGCTCTTTTAAATCACGAAATTATGGTTAGAGCTAGTATGTAAGTAGAGATCTTAAAAATAACCAAATATATATTTTTGTTTCCCCGATTATTCACTTTTGTGTTCGCCATGTATCCACACTTTATTTGAAAATCCATTTTTTGTCTTATATAAGATATTCATCACAGATCTATGATTAAGGGGGTATTCTTATGTAATCATTTCGAAAAATCGATTTTTTTTTTATTTTGACAGTAAAACCTATTGAAAACATGTTGTGAAAAATTCAGACCGAAATTCTTGGTATTTGATAAGTTACAGCTCATAGTGCCCGACGTGTCGTAAGCGGCTATCTACCAGGCGCCATGACAAGTCTGCAGCTGCTACGTTTCTAAACGCATTTTCCTCGAATCATCATTTTCCGAAACTGTCATTTTCCTAAAAAAAAGCATTCAACCGATTTCTTTAAAATTTATCTATGTTCTTCTACTCATATATAGTTATCGTCCCTGCCAGAATTGTTTATTTTCGAAAATATTTTCATATTTTTTAAACGATTTTTGAGTTTTTTTTTTTGAATTTTGACATTTTCTTAAATGAAATTGATTATATTTGGTAGAGACGATAGCCGCAGAACTACTGAATAATTATCCATTCAATTTTTTTTATTTCAAACGACATGAACAGCCGCTATCACCATGACCAGTGAACTACTTTTTTTGTTGGGGACTACTTTGATTAAAAAATATATATATCAAAAATGTAAAAAACGACAAAAAAAATTTTTTTTTGTACATATCAAAATACAAATAAAAATATATTAAAAAATTAAAATGATTGAATTTTGTTGTCGTATAAAAAAAATTGTCCTAAAAAGTGGTAAAATGTATGCGTTCACATGAGAGTACCCCCTCAGTTGTTTTTTCTATTGGTAGTATTTGCCAAATCGAATTTTAAAATTTAAACTTCCCTGCCCGAAAATAAAAATGTATATCGTTAAGAGGAAAATTTGTTAAGCAATTAGCGTACAAAGTAATTTTAGCAAAGCGCTCCGAGGGAACTAAGACCAGGTTATCAAGCTCTCAACTCTTGTTAAAAAAACTATGAAAAATTAAAAAACATGATTATGTTTCAATTTAACCAAACTGTAAGTTATATCCATAAAGCGACAAGTTTTTACCGCAAACCAAACTTAACACTAACAAAAACGTTTTTAATTTGAATGCAAAGGAATTTGTTGCTCCAATGTTTAGCAGATTTACCGTAAGCACTGTAAACAAAAATGCGAAAAATTCAATTTCCGCAACGAAAGTTGATCCATACTTTGAACCCTTTTAAGGTTTACTCGCTTAAATAACGGCTTTTCTATTAGCCTTTCGTAAAAAATAAAATATTTATGAAATTGTTTGCAAATCAGGGCAACATTTAAACTGCAGTAGACCTACAGACACGCACAACCTACACACACACACACCCAATTAAGTCGACCTTCGTAAAGGAATTTACTTCCTGATAAAGTTTATTTATAGCAATACTTGCTGTCCAATGGTGCTTCTAAGGAATTTGCTTTCGTTTATATATTTTTGTATGTATATAGTATGTTTGCATTAAAGCAACCCACGTTTTCCTGCAATCATTCATGTCCGCTACACTGCCAAAAAGGCCAAAAAGCTAATGAAACTAGAAAAACTAATATGACAATTATACTACTGTGCCCAAAAAGGTGGCATTTGAATTTAAACTGCGTGCGTCGAAGGATTTGGAGAATTATTTTTTTTTGGATTAGTAGTACTGTCAGTCACATTTATGTCAAATTTCATGTCAAAATATTCATTAGTGTTACTTACTTGTGGTTTTGTGAGCTGATTAAAGTGAGTTTTTCGTTTTTTGCGATGTCGAAATTTGTTGAGCAAAGATTTTGCATTAAATTTTGTTTACGGAATCAATTTTCTGCTGCGGATATGTTGAGGATGGTGCAGAAAGCCTTTGGTGATAAGGCTATGTCTACAAAAAATGTTTATAAGTGGCATAGTGAGTTCCAAGCCAGTCGTGAACGTGTCGAAGATGAGGAGCGTCCAGGGCGACCATCAACCTCAACCGACGAAGCTCACGTTCAACAAATCAAAGATTTGGTGTTAAAAAACCGTCGATTAACAATTAGAGACCTTGCTGATGAAGTTGGCATATCGGAAGGCTCAGCCAATACCATTTTGAAGGATGTTTTGGACCTCAAGCGCGTCAAATCTCGACTGGTACCGAAAACATTGAATTTTTTGGAAAAAAGACGTCGCGTTGAAGTGTGTGAAACGATGCTTTCCGACTACCAGGGTGTCATGAAACACATTATAACTGGCGATGAGACTTGGATCTATGCTTACGACCCCGAAACAACCGATCAATCGAGCGAATATTGTGCCAAAAGTGAGCCGAGACCAAAAGTATCGCGCCAAAGTCGCTCAAAAATCAAGGTCATGTTGACTGTTTTCTTCGATTATCGTGGTGTTGTGCATTATGAATTCCTTCCAACCGGTCAAACAGTCAACAAGGAATATTATTTGAACGTTGTGCGTCGTTTGCGTAACGCTATCCGCCTAAAAAGGCAGGAATTGTGGAAAGACAATTCTTGGTTTTTACACCACGATAATGCACCATCCCATACTGCTCTCGTAATTCGTGATCATTTCGCCAAAAACTCAACCCATATCGTTCCGCAACCACCGTATTCACCTTATCTGGCGCCGTGCAACTTCTGGCTGTTCACCAAGCTCAAAAGACCGCTCCGGGGACACCGTTTTTATACGATAGAGGAGATTCAAGCCGCAGCGAAGACGGAACTGAAGGCCATCCCGGAAAGTGACTACAACCAGTGTTTCAAAGATTGGAAAATCCGTTGGAATAAGTGCATTGCATCGGGAAGGGATTACTTTGAAGGGGATGAAATTGATTTGGAAGATGAAATAAAGAATTTTCAAAATAAATACAATGTCATTTTTTTGGGCAAAGAAAAACAGGAATGGTTTGCATGTACATACGTATGTATATGCCATCGATGCCAGTCAACAATGTATAAGTTTTAATCCAATTGATTATTTGATTAATATGAGTATATGTTTTATACTTTAATTATAATTTACTATTTTGCCATTACTGTGCACGCAGTACAGAATATTACGATATAAGTATAATATGCAAATTTTGGTCCAGATTGTCTGGTATAAACTCGTTATATTCGAATACCATCAAAGATTATTTCCCCAACACCAGTGGTTAAGAGTAAAAAACTTAGGTATTCTCCTGAATAGAAGTTTAGAAAGCAACTTTTCATAACCTAACTTAACTTTCTGTACAATACTATCTTATTTGGACAAAAAAGCGTTTGCATATAGTTTCTAATCGTTTTTATCTTCCGATTGAGCTGACTGTTTAGTATAGCCTTAGAACCCGACTTTACTTCGGAATCACCATAAATTTGTTGTTTTGTGTGTATTTTTTGTTTTGCCTTTCTTTGGGTATGATTTTTAATTTTCGCGTTAAGTGTGTCAAAGTTCATTTGGTTAAGCGTAACAAATTAATTTATTTGTAAGCACAGTAAGGGTGTTTCTGAACCTGTGTTAGGGCAACCGGAAATTTAATTAGGTGTTGGATTTCTTTCTTTCTCCATTCTTTTCACTTTGCAAAATGAATGACTTAAGCTTTAAAACGTATGTTTGGAATGAATGAAGAAAGAGAAGAATAAAAGCGAAATTTATTACATTTTTGCCTGCTTTTGCCATTCAGTAGGCAAAATTAAGCCAGCGAGTGGATTTATTGCTAATCGGAGAAGCCGCAAAAGTTTTACTTTAATCTTTTTCTATAGAAGTTATAGTAGGGTTGATTGTATGATCGTACAGGGACCACACCCACAATAATAATTAAGCTCGTGACTAAGAAACAAAACTGCAATTTAATACATAGAGGAGATCGCAGTAGCAAGAGGCACCCGAGAGCAGAAAATTTTTAAAAAGTGGGCTTGGCCCTTAGTAGGTTTCATAAACATATCTGATAAAATACTGAAGAAAAATCGATGAAATTTATTGGAAGCAAGTCTTGCTTGGATATTCTCATATTGCGAGTGCAGAAATATTTGGTTACAGTTCGTCTGTAGCCCTTTTTTTACTTCTTTCCAGTAACTTCTCCTCAGTTTGAATAACATTTTACCAAATTTGATGGATTTTGCTTGAACTTTACATACATATGTATTAGGGTGATTCAAAAAAATTTTTTTTTTTCGATTGGTACTCGGAAAATTAGGTTCCCAGACACCTCTAAGAAAGACTCTCCAAATGTGAGTTTTTAATTGTAACGGGAAGGTCCTCCAACATACAGTTTTCTATTTTTTCTTATTATCGAATAGAAAAATTTATATCTCGCTTCCAACTACTTGAAAAAATATCTTGTTCATTAGATTTTGTAGGAAATTGAATGACCTAAAAAAAGGTCTCCTTTGATTTTTTCGTGAACCCAACCGTTTAAAAGATATTAATAGTTAAAGTTTTGTTATTTTTTATTTCTTATGGATTTTATAACTCAATGAAAAAAATCATTATGAATGATGAAACTCATAGGTTTTTGGAGAGGCTTTCTTAGAAGTGTCTAGGAACTTATTTTTAGAAAGAAAGGCAACACATACATACACCTAGTATACATATACATACATATACTCGTTGCTACAGCGGTTCTTATCATTTTTTGTTTTTCCATTGCACGCACGAACGCTCACGCGAAAGCAACGAATTTTTTTATAAAAGCAAAACTGCAAATAAGCCACGAAGCTAACTGAAAAGCGCCAAAAGCCAATAGAATTTATATTTGACGCATCTGCAGAAAAAATAAGTAATTTTCCAGAGTTGTAATTTTTGTGTGTACACATATACATTAGAGCGTTACTAACGATATAATTCTGTGGAGATAACAAAGTGGAATAAAACAAATTTAAAAAGCAAATTTAAAAATAGAATCATTAGAGAAAAATATTGGCTACACAATTTTTGCGAGATAACAACACAGTAAAAATATTGAGGTTTAAACTTTCAATATGTACTCTATAATTTTCAACCATTTCAGTAGGTAGCTAGAAGGATCTTCAAAGCTACTCCATAGCCAAATATTCATATGCTTAAATAGCTGGTTGATAGAGAGCTATCCCAAAATCTAAACAGCAAAGCAGTCAGAATAGATACCATTTTATGGCTAGAATTTCACGACTAAAATCTAAGAAGTGTTTAGCTGATTTTGGAAAGTTGCTTCTTTGCAAATAGTTGACTGCGCACTTTTTAGCACTCCCCTTTGCTGATTGACAATTTATACTGAAACATCAATTAATTGGATTTTAACTAAATCAAGTTCTTTCATTAACCACAAACAACTCTATAAATTCGCTGCTTAGCCCAGCCCCCGCTCCCGCTGTTTTACATACATACTTCTCATGTAAATTGTAAATAGAAGATTTAGAAAAGAGAAACCCATCTGATTTATTTTGGAGTCTTTTTTCGACTGATTTAATTTCACTAAAATGATAAGCGCTCCGTGCGATTCCTAAGGCTAATAGCACTTAATTTCGGTTGCGTTTTCACAGCAAAATTTATTTGAACACGTTTTCTTCAGATTGTTTGAAAGCTTGTCTGGCCTTTTTCTCTGGTGTATAAAACAGCTAACATTTCGCAGCAATCCCATTATGCTCGCGGGCAGCTGAAGAAACATTATATTCAGTTGTTTCTGTTTCTTCATCGCGATCCACTTATTTATGCTCACGCACAATTACATATTTATTTTTTATATAAACGTAAAGGGAAAACAGCTTTTAATCTTTTCACTTTTGAATTGACAGGTAAAACGTGAGAGAAATCAAAAGCCAAAACGAGGGACAAAATATAGAAATTTCTAGTTCTTTTCTCCTTTACTTTTATTTGTATTTATTTATTACTTTATTGAGTATGTTACTTTAGAGCCCTTTTTTCAATGAAAATATATACATAATCCCTTTATCTGAATCACTAACAGATATGTATGATTGAAATGAATCGGACAGAATAAATTTTTTTTTTTTTTATTAATCTCTGCTCAGATACCGTCGAAACTAAGGTGGGTAGAGCGAGGCCACTGGAGAAAAGGACTTGTGTTTTATTTTTTTATTTTACGTGTTCTGAACTCAAAAGAAAAGTTGAAAGGGGAGTTCTCCCCACCAAGCATAGTTTTAGGCTACCAGATCACTGCAGAGTTATTTAAGCACAGGTGGCTGTCATTACGGTACCAGGGGACTTATTGCTCCGTAATGCGTTTTCCTTTAGGGAGGTGAGCATTCACCCCGACGGTAGAGCAGGAATACTAGCTTGTCTGGGTGCCTGGCCATAGCCATGTCGCTGAAAACTACAACTACAAAGTCGAAGAGCTGACAAGAAAGGGTACCATTTACGTTCTAGTGCTGGACGACTGAACTTCGCGTAAGCTTTGCAAGCGCTGGACAACAACTAACTCCTGAACTGCTTGCTCCCAGTAAAGTTAATCTTGCCGCCGTCGTAAGAGCTCTTTCACTGACCAATAGGCGTGTATGTAATAGGGCTGAACATTTTTTTGGACATTGACTGTCAAAGTTATGTAAGGAAAGGTGAGATGGAAATGCACAGGTACGGTCGCCTCCATTGTCCAGCCTTTGCAGGACTAAGATTGAAACATCTCGGCCACCTCAATAAATTTGTAGTTCGCTCAAGGTGTAGTCAAATCTCGCCCAGTTTTAAAATGTTGACATAATATGTGCAGATAATGTTTAGTAAAAAATGCGGGCAGTGGGGCACGCTCACAGAAATGCGGAATTCAACACGCCTCTTTAGTTTCACTTCAGCTCGAGAGGCCAAGTACATTTCAAACAACAACATATAAATCCACCGTTTAATTATATATCAGTAATTATGAAATGAATTATAAAAGGTTCCATAAAGAAGTAGGGATTGCAAATGAAGGCAATCGAAATTTTATGCCAGCCTTTTCTGTGGCCACGTGGCTCAAAAAATTCGCAAACTTG
This sequence comes from Bactrocera zonata, assembly GCA_037783105.1. Classification (NCBI taxonomy): domain Eukaryota; kingdom Metazoa; phylum Arthropoda; class Insecta; order Diptera; family Tephritidae; genus Bactrocera; species Bactrocera zonata. The sequence continues at coordinate 1,481,792 of JBAWJQ010002376.1, forward strand.
TGCGAAATAACATGTGGTCAGCGCAAAAGAAGACGAAATGACAACAAAAACGTCGGTGAAACAAAATAAGCGTGTTAGGTCGATGACCTCAAAGCGCAGCGGTTGCTGTAGTTAAACAAGCAAATTCCAAAAGAAAAAACAACATATATTTAGATGAGAATGTAGATTAAAATACAAAATTATTAATCTATGTAATTCCGAGTGAGATCTAATGGCCGAATTTGTAGTTAAAAATGAGCTTTTTCGCAGCTGACTGACAAATGTGATGAAATTTAAAATTTTCAGTTTTCCTTCGTCATGCAGCGCCTTCATTGACCGGCAATTTGCACGAGTTCAACGAAATGTCACTGAATTACTTCAGACATTGTTTGACACAGTGGGATTAGACAGGCGAAATTTTTGTGAAAACTAAATAATTTGAAAATATAATAATAAACTTTATTTTCAATAAAAATCATCGATAAAAGCATCTGTAAACTCAACTAAGATATTTATGAGTATGCACTAGTGTATCAATGTGTTACTTCGAATAAAAAATGCAGTATTGGACCCTTGATGATTTAAGATTCACTTATTTCGATCCTTAGTCGAAATTCTGTCTAAAGATGTAGACGAAATTGATTTTCTTTTAATAAGCTTATATTAATAAGCTTCATTCATATACAATGCTTTTTCTTTCATTAAAAAAAATAATAAAAATTTATCAAATATTTAGCAGTAATTTGACACTGAATCTAAAGTGTAAAATTTTAGGGCATTTAGTGCTGAACACAATGTTTGGATATGGTCGGACTAAGCCGTAGAAATATCAATTGATCGATTTATCTCTCCTTTTTAATTTGTAAATTGTCTAATTGAACAGTGACTGGATTTATATTCACAAAAGGCATTATATAGAGTCAAATCGCACGACTTATGCAGGTGGCCAATTTGCAGGCCTTTTTCTTCGTATGATATAGTCCCCAAAAATCTATCCCAATGATGTGCTAAACATGTTTTGACACAAAAAGTGTTAAAATTCATATGTTTTAATTAACAGTTGGCTTACGGCACAAGAAACAGAATATCTTTAAGAAAACGCCCATTATTTATATGTAAATTAACACAATATCGAATTATCAATCAACAACAGATCTTATATATAAAAATGAATCGCAAAATGTGTTGCTAAGCGCATAACTCAACAACGCCTGGACCAATTTTGCCAATTCCCTTTTTTAAATGTTCGTTGATGCTCACGGATGGCTTTTACAGCAAGAAAATTTCGAATGATAGCCGGAAAACCCCTAAAAACAGCTCTTTTCTTTTTTCCATACAAACGAATAATTATTTGTTTGTTAGTAACGCTAAGAGAACGAACGGCTGCACTAATCTTGATGAATTTGCAGAGGTTATTCGTTGTTAATTGGGGAAGGTTTGGAAATAAAAATACCTTATGCTTTTCACGAGCAAAAGTCGGAAAATTCCAAAAAGTAAATTTTTTCAATACACATTTTTTTTAATTTTTGTTTGTTTTTGTTTTTCAATATTTTGATTTGTAAATTACTTGAAAAATTATTAAAAATATTTCAGTGAAAACTTTATGTGTGTTTCACATAAAATGTTCAATTGCAAATTGAAATTTGTTACGAAGCCACGAAGAGGTCGCCCTCAAAATCAAATTCGGGGAGACTTGCGCTCGTCTTGACAATGAAGACGACGCCGTGAATTGTCCAGTGGAATTTCTAAATTCTTTGAAGAGGCTTGGTATGTCACCGCATCATTTGCGTCTTAAAGTTGGATCTGTTGTTATTATGTTTCGCAATCTTCATGCGCCGAAACTGTGTAATGGAACCCGACTGATTGTGACACAGCTATCGAATATAAGAGAGCAGAATGCTTGATTCTACGAGTTCCTTTGAGTTCTAACGATTGGCCATTTCAGTTCAAACGTATTCCGTTTCCAGTGAACATTGGATTTGAGATGGCAATCAACAGGGCACAAGGATAGTCGCATAGTGTGTGGCATAAATTTAGAAATGCTGTTTTTCACAAGGCCAGGTATATAGTACGTGGCGTGCTCACGAAATGGAAACCATCTTTTCTGTACACCGGAACAGAAACCAAAAAATGTTGTTTAACAAGCTTCGTTATATTGAAAAAAGAATGAAATGAAAAATTTAACTCTCTTTTCATTTCAAAACACATAATTTCACGCAGGACAACGGTTGCGGGGTCAGCTAGTTATATTATAATGATGTTTGTAAATCTACAAGTGTACTACTTAACTGGCTTCCAAGAAGGCTTCTTCAATTGTTTAACTTGTCAAAAGCACAAAGCTGGCTATTTGCTCACTTGCCCGTGAAACGCATCCCTTTTTTCACAATAGAAACAATTAAGAATCCTCTAAATAGGCCCAAAGCTATTTTTAAGTTTCAACAAAGAGCAGGCGCGATAAGTCATCTGGTTGTTTAGTCATACAAAACATATATTGTACATACATACATTATACATACATACAAATATGTACACCATAGTGCCGCACTATATCAGCACAAACATTCAGTGGCTTGAAAATTATGAAACAATTTTATGCTCGCAATAAGATTACAGTCTTAAAATAAGGTGAAGAATATGAATGAGTTGGGTGTTTTACTGCTTTTGATAAAACAAAAATGTAAAGGATAACATTGCGTTAATTTTTTGTAATAACACAAACGGAAATCTGCTTAAACTCCCTCTAACTAATATCAGGATTTTCAAGCATGCAGCTGACTTTTTTCCATTTGATTGGAAGTTGTTTGTACGGTACCTTGGTGAAACTCTGAGAGCATTTAATTAGTCTGTGGCATATTAATTGTACCTCCAAAATTAGTCAAAAATACTAAATTTGATTGTAATTTATTCACAATATCATGGAATAATAGACGTCTAGAGTGATTACCCAGCAACCATATCTATTGGCGTTGTAGTAACGGCCTAAAATATTGCCAAAAGTGTTGTCGAATAAAATTTTGGGTCAATTCCGGTTACGTTCAACAGTATACAGTGGAAACGTCAGTCCTCAGTAGTTCGCGGTGCATTGCGTGATAGACTTTGGTGTATTCTGAACCAAGATTCCAAAATCCCTTTAGCGTTCCTCGGTTTAACTGAAACTATAATTATTATGAATATTTCCTTAAAATAACTATTCACAGATTTTCTTTTTTTCAGAATCAGCAACGTGGTCATACTAAATGATTTATACAGAAATGTGAGAAGTATAAAATATTACAAATTCTCTCGAGAATAATAAGGTAATTCAATATATAAATATATATATAAGTGATATCTGCAGCAATAAACTGTCAAAGAGCTATGTTTAGCAAAGTTCGCTGAATAGACTTTTTTACGTCTTCCGCCTGAAAGATGACTTATGCTTTTTTTGTTTCGCAGTTAGCATTATTCTTCCTAGTTATTGAAGCCGTTGTTCTAAAAACTTTCGTTAGCAGCTCTTAATATTTTAAAATAATTTCGACGGATTTTAAAATACATTTTTATTATATTGCTAAATCTGCCATGGAGTACTCTATACATATATTGACTCGCTTGCGATATTGCTTTACATCGTATATAAGTTAGGAGTTTATCGACTAATCGTCGCATTTTATGAAAAAAATTAAATTTTGGAGATTTTACTACAAAAGCTAAACGGACCGACTAAATAAAATTCCAGTTTTGACGACCGGATCCCGTTACATCTTGATAAGTGTCGAAGTTATTGTTTGCGTAATTTTTCTATTACTCTGTTTAAGAGAAAAGCGTTTTCTATATTGTATATGAGATTGAAAAAACATTTTATACTTTCTATATATGTATGTAAAGCTAAAATCAGGCTTCTGTGCAATATTTTTGTTAGATCCAACAATTGATTATCTTTTACAAGATAAGTGAGTTTCGTTAAAAAATACAAGCCAGTTTATCCTGGTGTCGACTGAGAATGAAATGAGTGTCAAACTTTAAGGTGCAAATAACTATTCTGATGTGGTCCTGTGAGGAACAAGGAACTTCAAGAATTCAAGATTAAAGAATTAAAGATTTACAAGAATTTTTGATACATTGAATACTTATAGTTTATTTCTAAATGTCAAAACTCTTCACTCTCCGTTGGTGTAGATAAGTGTTTTTACATGTTGAGGAACTTAAACCCTCAAAACTATTAAAATGTTAAAATTAAAGCGATTAAATGAAATCTAATATTCGGTATATGCTAATATAACCTTTTTTTCTCATTAAAAATTCAGACCTCTTTCGAGTCTCTACACATTTTATCCTTACTGATTACAAACAAATTTCATCGGTGTAATTTTGAGTTCCAACCGAAGAGGTGTTGGACATACATCTCAGTTACCATTATTAACATTAGCAGACAAAATATTACGAAATTTCACGTTAAGTGTCTGCAGTTCCAAGATATTTCTGTATTTATTTTCGCAAATATTAATTGTAAGATATTTAATGTTGATGGTCTCCTTTTTATGGTTCAAACACATACATACAACTCTATATTCAACTGTATCCAACCAAGCGTTCATGCATATGTATGTATATGTAAATATGTTTGTATTGTGGCCATTTTTCGTTTTGTAGCACTCTCTAAGCGCATCGTAAAAGCACTTTATGCATGAATGTAATCGTTATAATGTTTTTATCTATGTAAGTATGTCTGTTAGAAAGTATGATATTTACGCGCGTTTTATGGACGGCAAAACTAAACAATGCTTTTGTCCGGCGGAGAAGAAAGTTTCTTTCAAAAGTTAACCACAAAGGGGATGTGCCAAAATAAATGTACATTTGTAGGCAGACAAACACATACAAAACACTTATACATATACATATAGATATACCAAAATGGGTCAAAAATAGGCTGATCTAATAAGAGAAATTAAAATATAAATGAATAATTGTAAAAAAATTAAATGAACTTAATAAAACCAAAAAAAGAGGATAAAATATAAGTAAGAAACCGTGACTAAGTACGAACGGGACAGAACTCAAAGAATTCGTAGTGTTCGTTTAACATTTCTATTCTCTTCAGAGGAATAACAGGGCAATGCCAGTGCTTTTAGTAATGCCAGTGCCTTTGGTCAATTAGCGGTTATAGCCGAAAAGAACCTTATGGGAATCAATTAGTCCACAATACATAAAATTACGCCTAGAAGTAGGCGGTGCAACGCCCACACTTAAGTTTTATAACAAATCTGCTTTTAAACCTGAAGTATGATACTTATATATAGTTGATTTTAACTTTTCTGCTGCTATTCCAAAGTATTTTTGAAAATGTTTTATGTGAGGTGGGCATGGTTATAACTTGATTTACTGCATCATGTGGCGAAACCACATTTTTCTTCCTAACCTTTCTGAGTTTAGCTACAGTTATTAATGATAACAGGCCAGACTATCTCGTAGTGGAACGAGTATTATTGCTCAGAAAATTATACACTTTTCACTCAACGAAACTGAGTTCAGTATTTCACAATATCTATAAAGAAAATCACCAATTGATGCACCCTGTAGTAATCAACAGATAAATCCTTAAATTTGCAGACGGAGATTTGGATTCAAAACTAATACCAGCAATCTGCTTGCGCCTAAGTTTTCAACAATGGGCTCCCACACAAAGCCGAAATGCTCAGTGGAACGGCAATAAGTGGATCTCCCTGCAGGGTAGATAGTATATGAAAGTGTACAAGTGTATATATATACAAAAGTCAAGAGAGTATGTAGCGAATCGCATTAAGATTTATGCATTATCGTCCTAAGCGGTACTTAAAGATAATTTAACTGCTTTTATTGTTATATTTGGAAACTTAACTTGTTCGCCATTGAACTTTTTTCAGCTATGAAGACGTGGCCATAGTGAATTTTATGGAGACGGGAATTTATAGTTTGAGGCATAAGCAGTTCTTTGTTAAAGTGAAACTTCTGTGATATGGTACTGACCACTGCAACGAAAACAACTTTGAAGAGGTGATATTCTACAAACATTCCTTTACAATTTATAAGCAGCTATAGTTTTCATAAAATTACTGAGCATTCATATAAGTTTCTTATAAATTCTGTGTTGCTCATACGACATGGTGTACTACATACTGGATCGTTTTTTTATGACAAAATCTGAAGCTTTACGGGGAGTTTGCAACAAAAATCATCTTGGGAAATAACAATATTATTATTATACAATATATATATAATATATATTATACAATTTTTATTACCGCTGAGCAGGAATTTATTTCTTATGTAGTTGTATCGTTTTGTCTTCATCGAAAATATGGCACCCTGCAGAGGCGTATGTATTTCTCATAACATAAAAGAATATAAACAGATTTTTGTTGCGATTTTGATCGCCATATATAAAAAAATTATACAATTTGCTTCGAGAATATAGTCGAGCTTGGGTGTTTATGCGACTTCCTGGTATCTCGCCCCACAACATAACATTCATCCCACAACGCAACATTCGTCCCGCAACACGACATCTATCATACAACACAACATTCATCATACACAACATACAGCATCACACCACGCAACCTCACGCACCAAACACCACCATACCACAACACACATCGTTCGCACATCCCAACCGAGTAAAAAAGGATTGGCCAGATCGGGGCGGCACCAGTCGTTTCTTACGCCCGTAGACTAAACACGCGTCTCGCCAGCAATTGCTCTTTTTTCGTCCTTTTCATCGAGGTAGTGGTCGGAATTTTGAAAGATCCGTTCGGTCGTGTGATTGTGCATCGGCAGCCGGAGCAGTGAAGTTACAGAAAAAAATACAATACCATTACACATATATTGTTCCTCCATATTAATAAAACATCGAAATCTATGTAAACACCTACATTTATACATACATATGTATATATATAATTGAAACCCCGAAAAAGAAAATACAATAGTGCTTGAATTTTACCCTTTTAAATACACTTCTTTAAATTACGCGCTAACACCAAAGGGATACGTAATTCCAGGTTGCAAGTTGCAAGTAAGTATACCCAGGGAAAGTAAGTGCAGTGAACAAATGGTCCTTCGAGCCGCTCAGAAAGGCACCTAAATTAAACACCACAAGTGCAAAATAAAAAAGAAAGGAAAAATTAAAAAATAATACAAAAAAGTAAAAAGTGCAAAAAACAAAAAAAAAAAAGTTGCATATACATACATATTAACAAAAAGCATTAAACGGGCGCGTTATAATCCAAAACAAAGGTCAATAACCTCAACTCCACAAAATACATAAACGGGCGCGATATAACACAAATAACTAACTAAAGACACGAACAACTAAAGTGCAATACTAAAGTGAAGTGACAACAAATTAGAGAAACTAGAATAAAAATACAAAAAAGTGCTGTGAAAATAAGACGAAATACACATGTACATATGAATATAAAACCTCAACTAGATTGCAGTGGAACAACGAAAATTCGTACATATGTACGAGCAAAAACACTAACACATTTTGGCACAGCAGACAAGGATTACAAGCAACGTGGGAAGAGAATACAAACTCAACACGGAAGAAGGAATAAAAACCAAAAAGAGGAAAACACAAACACAGGAGAACACAAAGTATTGCCCAAAAACCCTTGACGGAAGAAAAAGTGAGTCCATTCCGATTTGATTTTTTATAAAATTATATATGCGCATATGTATGCTTGATATACAGTTGAAGCTGTAAGACGGCATACAGCTATTTAGAAATAACCCAACTGTTCTATACGAAAAATCGGTTAGACGGTTCGGTATATACATATGTATGTATAGGTACCGAAATAAATTAAAAAAAATTACGGTACCTGCCTAACGCTTATTTTGTGTTTGCAAACACACTGTAATTTTCGAAAATCAAAAAAAAAAAAAAAAAAATTATTTTCAAAGTCAAGTATTATTACTTGCATGTTCTGGTGATACCCCTTGGGCTAAAAAAGCAACAAGCTGGATCGCCTATAATAAATAAGCAAAGGCGAGCAAAAAAAAAGAACATGCAAATACATACATATGTACACAAATAAGTAAAAGTACTCCATCGTGTAAGAGACACATACATACATATGGGCATATACATACATACAAAAATTTATGGGCAATCCAACTTTCCGCGCCAAAGTTTATATGCCGTAATTAATATACATATATTCATGGACATATGGTACATACATAAATCAACTATAAAAAATTTTTGAAAAACTGTTGTTGTATAACTACCTGCCTTCAAGCTTACTTCGTGTCTCCAAACACACTTAAAAAAAAAAAAAAAAATTTAAATTTTTTCAAAGTCAAGTATTCTTACTTGCAAGTTCTGGTGATACCCCTTGTGCTAACAAAGCAACAAGCAGGATCGCTTTAAAAATAAGCAAAGGCAGAAGGAAAAAAAATATAACAACAGCATAACAGTGGATATTTGTGTATGTACATATGTGTACATATGTATATCGCGATATAACTACATACAAGTAATAATATATAGAATATATTTATTACTAAGGTCAACGAACTTAAACAAAAAAAGGAAAAGGCGTCAAAACGGAACATAGAAAATCACCAAATTATATGTACATGGAAACATTGGAAAATAGAAAATAAAAAACAAAAAGGAAAAAACACACATATTTACGTATGCGCATTTTTACATATATACCTGCTTATGGTATATACATACATATGTGCATACATCGTGAGTTATCGAAATTTCTTTTTCGCGCTCCTTTGGACTAACGTATGCAGATAAACAAAACATTTGCATACATATTTACTTGCTTACTTAAATATTAACATATTTACAAACATATAAAAATTTTATACTTATTCAGTATTATTATTTCATTTGCCTATATTGCACATTCGTATTATATACATACATATGCATGTACGAAACTATAAGGAAAACGAAAGCACAAACAAACATTAAGCATAACTATATGCATATAAATATATACATACGTTTATTTTTGCGTCATTATTAATTTCTTTCCTTTTGCGTCCTTATCTCCAAAGATAGACGTACTAAGGAATAATATACAAATTAATTGCGAGTATATCGCAGATACTTTGACCAATACACGGTAACAAGAAAACAAAAAAAAATATAATAATTATATACAAATATTTTTTGATTTGACTATTTATGCGGTACATATGTACGTGTTCGAAAATTTATATAATTAATTAATTAATAATAAAAGATTCAATTCTATTATTCTTCTCATTTTTAATTACACATTTGCTCCTATTATCAATTTTTAATTGTATTTTAAAGCAAACCAATTTTAAGCTCAAAGCCTACAATTTAATTTTATAAATGCAATCGGAAAAATCAAAAGAGGATAAACCAAGAACACCTCAATTATTAGAAATTCCGAAAATGGCTGATGATGACAAATCACAAAGCACACCTGCAGAAGCTACACGCTCAAAGCAGGGTGCCAAACAAAAAAGAACCAAAGACAATTTAGTGTCAAGGTTCATAACTGAAAGTGACAGTTTTGTTAGATACTGCACAAGATTTACTGCTTCCCCCATTAATGATAACACAGAATCGGTTCTAAATTTAAAAATTCAAAGCATAGATAGCATATGGGCACGCCTTCTGGCAGCATACGATACAGTACTAGATACTGACGATGCTGAACTCCCAGAAAACATAAAAGCTTCGGCGTCAGCTAAATATGAAAACTGCCTCGAACAATATGAAATTACGAAGGCAATGATATTGGACCAAATAAATTTATTAAGGCCATGTAGAGCCACTACTCCTCCCCCGACAGTAGTTACGACTCAAAAAGAAGAAATAGATACAGGTATATTCTTGAAAGTGCCAGCTTGTGATACTGAAGTTTTTCATGGAGGTTATGAGCAGTGGCCGTCCTTCCGGGACATGTTCACTGCCGTATACATTAACCATCCCAAACTTTCACGAGCTCAAAAGCTGTACCATCTTAGATACAAAACAAAAGGGGAAGCTGGCAGTATCGTCAAGCGTTTCGCTTTAAATGATGAAAACTTTAATCTGGCTTGGGAAGCACTGGTCGAAAGATACGAAAATGAAAGAGTATTGGTAGACAACCAAATAACAATTTTAATGAATTTACCAAAAATTCAACAAGAAACCAGCCAAGAGTTTCAAAAACTATACTCGACAGTGACTAATTGTTTATCTGTGTTAGAAACACAAAAGATTTCCACAGAATCGTGGGACCCTATCCTAGTAAATATTTGTGCAGCAACACTGCCTGATGCTGCTTTGCTACGATGGGAGCAATCACTAGTGGCAAGAAAAAATCGCCAAAATGGCACCAAATGAAAGACTTCTTAACAACCCAGTACGAAATAGCTGAGCGAGTTGACAAGAAAATAATCAAGCCAAAAAACAATCAAAATGAGTCGAATAAAAACTTTTTTAAACCCCAAGCCAGCAATAGTACACAATATAATAGGCATACTAATAGAAGCCAAACATTTGTGGCAAATCAAACAAATCATTGGCAATCATTATGCGAAATGTGTAAAGGAGGTCACAGTATAAGATCTTGCGAGAAATTTAAAAAATTATCCGTTTCTGACAGAAACAATCTTGTCAGACAGCATAAACTTTGCATCAACTGTCTGTTGAATGCTCATACGACAAAAGACTGTGAAAGCAAATTTAGTTGTGTGTACTGTCAACGAAGACATCATTCATTGCTTCATATTACAAATTTTCAAAATATGAAGCAAAATCAATTTCATAAAACCACCGGGTTAGTCACTACAACCAAAAGTGATAATCCCGAAATCTCAAATCCCGAAAAAGGGAAGAACAACCATGTTGCTCTAAAGCAGCAAAAATTCAAGCTCTTCATTCAGAGAATGAAAGCAAAATTCTTTACCCACTGCGGTCATCGCTATTGAACATAGAGGAGAATTATTCAAACTAAGAGCATTAATAGATCAAGGTTCTCAAAGATCCTTTATATCATCTAAAGATCAAAATCGGCTAAAATTGCCTGTCAAAAATTCAAACTTCCAAATTTCAGGAATGGGCGGAAGAATTATCCAAAATTCAAACAAAATATGCCCAATTACCATAGTATCTCCAAATGCGGATATTAGAATAGATGCGCAAGCCATCGTTCTACCGCAACTTACAAATTTGCTTCCAAGCTGTGAAGTAAATAAAAAGCAATGGGAAAAATGCTCATATCTCAAATTAGCAGACCCCAACTGCCATACCCCATCACAAATCGATGTGTTGTTAGGTAGTGACTTAATACCTCAAATAATTCTTGAAGGTATAGAAAAAATATCCAATAAATTGTTAGCCCAAAATACAATCTTTGGGTGGATATTAAGTGGCCAAGTCACAGAAAAAATTAATTCTTTTACAACTGAAGTTGAAAATATTTCAAACGAATATTTAAATAATGAACTCAAAAAATTCTGGGAAGTAGAAGAATTGCCTCAGACTACTCAACTTTCAGAAGAAGATCAGGCATGCGAAGCCTATTACAAGTCCACAACAACAAGAAACGAACATGGTCGTTATGTTGTGCGACTACCATTCAAGCCAACTTTTCCTGAAACCATAGCTCTAGGCCACTCTAGAATATCAGCAGTCCAGCAATTTCTAAGCCTGGAAAAAAGCCTGATGAAAAAAAGTGAGCTCAAATCAGCATATGATAATGTGATGGACGAGTATCTAGACCTCAATCATATGGAAGAAACTGTACCATATGAAAAAGTATCTAAAGGTAAATATTTATCTTTTTATCTGCCACATCACGGGGTAATACGTCCTGATAAACTCACAACAAAAGTACGAGTGGTTTTCAATGCCTCAAAGTGTACGAGCTCAGGCAAATCACTTAACGACGTACTATATACTGGCCTAACCTTACAACCTGATCTCATGCTGCTAATACTAAATTGGCGCATGTTTAAATACGTTTTTAATGGGGATGTAGAGAAAATGTACAGACAAATTCTAGTACATAAAGATGACCAAGATTTCCAGCGTATAGTCTTCCGCAAATCAAGTAATAGTCCAATCAGCGACTATAAACTTAAAACCGTCACCTTTGGCATCAATTGCGCACCCTATTTGGCGATCAGGACACTACATGAAGTGGCAAAAACAAATGCAACAAATTTGCCTCTAGCATCTTCTGTGTTGCAAACACAAACATACGTGGACGACATACTATCAGGTAGCCACAGTATCTCATTAGCGTGCGAATCACTATCTCAAGTGATCAAAGCACTAAATTCAGCGGGATTCCCTTAAAGAAAATTACAGCAAATCATCCCGAAATAATAAAAAACATAAAAAAGGAAGACTTATTAGATACAAATTTCCTTAAATTTGAAACGGCCAGTACAACAAAAACCCTAGGGATTCAATGGAATGCGATAACAGATGAATTCTCATATACTATTGAGTCAATATCTGCAATGTCCGCTAGTACAAAACGCCAAATACTTTCCTCGGTGGCAAAACTTTTCGACCCCGCAGGATGGCTTTCGCCAATAATGATACAAGCAAAAATCCTCATTCAAGAATTGTGGCAAGATGGCACTGAATGGGATGAACAGGTAAAACCTGTACGTTTAACAAAATGGGTACAATTTGCTAACAATTTGCATACTATATCAGAAATTCGAATCCCGCGATGGGTAAATTTCACCCCTAACATTAACACAGAATTACACGGTTTCTGTGATGCCTCTGAAAAGGCTTATTGCGCAACAGTTTACGTACGCACACAGTACGATAACAAAATATCTGCACACCTCTTGGTAGCCAAAGCCAAAGTTGCACCTTTGAAGACACTCAGTCTGCCACGGCTTGAACTGAATGGTGCTCTTCTGTTAGCAAAATTAATTTCAATAGTTCAAACCCACCTGAAATTAACCGATCATAAAACATATCTTTGGTCAGACTCAGAGATAGTTTTGGCATGGTTAGAAAAACCACCCTATTGCTGGAAGACCTATGTATCTAACCGAATATCCCAAATTCTAGACTTAGTTGGCCCAGCAAAATGGCAACATGTTGCAAGTGCGGATAACCCAGCGGATCTTGGGACAAGAGGTTGCAAGCCACTGCATCTCACCAGCACTACACTCTGGTGGAATGGTCCAACATGGCTAACAGAATCTCAAGAATTCTGGCCAAAGTCTCCCGCTCGTAATATAATACCGCCGGAAAGTCGGAAAATTGAAAATTTTCATATCACTCCAGAAGAGGATGATATTCTCCACCGATTTTCTTCATTTCCTAGAGCACTAAGAGTAGTCGCTTACATGCACAAATTCACCCAAAGACTTAAACAAAAAATGAAAGGGATACCAAATGATCCTTGCGTACAACTAACGCATACCGATTTGCAACATGCCAAAGTTAGTCTCGTCACCTACACCCAAACTCGCTATTTCAGTCGAGAGAAAGCAAAGTTGGTCGAAAGACGACCACTCGAAAAGGGAAGCTCTCTTCTCGTATTAAATCCATTCTTGGACGCTAAGGGATTAATAAGGGCAAATGGAAGATTAGCGAACTCCAGCCTTAGTTATAACGAACGACATCCCATTATTATACCTGAGAAATCCCGGTTTACTCATTTATTCCTAATATACCTTCACCAGCTTACACTACATGGTGAGCATCGCTTGATGCAGCAAATGGTCCGACAAGAATTTTATATACCGCGACTAAAGCCACAACTTAAAAAAACGATTTTTATGTGCAAACAATGTACCTTGTACAAACATAAAATGCGCACGCAGATCATGGCAGCTTTACCACCTGAACGCTGCAATTATGCTCTACCTTTTACTATTACTGGGGTTGATTTTGCTGGACCTTTCCAGATAAAGGCCTCAATGTTAAGATCATCTACATTTAGAAAAGGGTACGTGGCTGTCTTTGTATGTTTTACGACAAAGGCAGTACACCTCGAGCTTTGTTCAGATCTGACAACTGCGGCTTTCCTCGCAGCATTCGCACGCTTTGTCGGACGACGCGGATTTCCCTCAAAGATTATGAGCGACAATGGGAAAAACTTTATTGGAGCTCAAAGAGCCACCGAGAAAGAGTTCATAAACTTTATGAAAGAAGTATCCCCTGAAATAGTCAAAAAATATGCACCCCAAGGGATCGATTGGCAGTTTATACCCCCATGTTCTCCACACATGGGCGGACTTTGGGAATCAGCAGTCAAAAGCTTTAAGTCCCATTTAAAGAAAACGGCTGGTAATCATAAATTTAATTATGAGGAGTTTACTACACTGCTCACTCGTATTGAAGCCGTATTAAATTCAAGACCCATATCACCACTCTCGCAAGATCCCTCCGATTTCACAGCTCTTACACCTGGACACTTCCTCAGAGGAGCTCCTCTTCTCGCCATACCTGAGGCAGAAGGAGACTCACTCACTTTAATAAATCGATGGGAAAGAATCAAGATTCTCCATCATGAATTCAGCCACAGATGGAAGGAGGACTATCTTAAAGATCTCCATAAGAGATACCGATGGAAAACGATCCAGAAGGAACCCAGTACAGGCGAATGCGTCATCATACAAGACGAATGCCTTCCCCAACCGAATGGCGACTAGGTCGCATTGAAAAGGTACATCGGGGACGAGATGGTCATATAAGAGTAGTAGATGTGCGAACACAAACTGGCCTACTAACTCGACCATTAGTGAAATTGTGTTTTCTTCCCAATACCGAAGAACCGATTACCGAACACAAGCGAACGCAAACGCATACATAAAGTCAAACAATAATTCATTAAAAAATACACCGTTTTACAATCCGTACGTACAAACCGAAAGCATAATGAACGCGCTTAATACTAAACAATAAAATAAATATATAAATAATATATAATACACATATACATATATCTATATATACACATATATATAATGAGTAGCATGCTTCATCCTACTAGCAAAACCATAGTTAATATATGTACATATTCCTATTCCACTAGAAATGGACGTAGAAGACACACGCAATAATCCCCAGTCGGTAAGGTCCGCAATCGCCGCAAATACTGCATCCGCTACACCCATCGCCGCACCAAGGAGACAACAATCATCCGTTCCACCTGTCAGGGAAGCAGGCGAGGAGCACTTTGAAGAGTACGTACCACCACGATGTAGCCTATGCCATCGTCCCCATGTCTTAAAGAAGTGTACGATCTTCAAGACGATGACGCCCGCTCAGCGCCAACAGATCGCTAGAGCCCACGGCCACTGCATGACATGCTTGGCAGACACGCACATTACGATGGAGTGCATGTCAGACGGGTCGTGTCAGTACTGCCACCGACCGCATCACACGTTATTCCACCGCTTCCCTCGACGCGGTGATCAGACAACGCACACCAGCCACCGGCAGAATCAACAGCGGCACAGTCAACGTGGGAATCAAGTGCAACGCCGAAGAGCCCATCAATCTAAGCAGTCCCGAGGTGCCCGCTCGCATACCCCGCCGCATCACAATCATCGCAACCAGCGAAAAGCGTCGGGCTTCAGCGCTGTAGTGAGCACCCTACAAAAACTACAGAGGCTTCTAGGCAATTAATTCGCCTAGGGGGGCCGGGATGTTTATGCGACTTCCTGGTATCTCGCCCCACAACATAACATTCATCCCACAACGCAACATTCGTCCCGCAACACGACATCTATCATACAACACAACATTCATCATACACAACATACAGCATCACACCACGCAACCTCACGCACCAAACACCACCATACCACAACACACATCGTTCGCACATCCCAACCGAGTAAAAAAGGATTGGCCAGATCGGGGCGGCACCAGTCGTTTCTTACGCCCGTAGACTAAACACGCGTCTCGCCAGCAATTGCTCTTTTTTCGTCCTTTTCATCGAGGTAGTGGTCGGAATTTTGAAAGATCCGTTCGGTCGTGTGATTGTGCATCGGCAGCCGGAGCAGTGAAGTTACAGAAAAAAATACAATACCATTACACATATATTGTTCCTCCATATTAATAAAACATCGAAATCTATGTAAACACCTACATTTATACATACATATGTATATATATAATTGAAACCCCGAAAAAAGAAAATACAATAGTGCTTGAATTTTACCCTTTTAAATACACTTCTTTAAATTACGCGCTAACACCAAAGGGATACGTAATTCCAGGTTGCAAGTTGCAAGTAAGTATACCCAGGGAAAGTAAGTGCAGTGAACATTGGGTAATATTTAGTTCCAAACTTCAAGAAGATGTCTTGTCATTATTATTAGTTTATATGGGAGCTATATGCTATAGTGTTGCGATATCGCTGATTCAGACAAAATAACAAAATTTTTAAGAAAAATTAGCGAGAGCAATACCCACGTTCATATCTACATATCCGCCTGGATATTCGTGGCAAACTTGTACAGGGTATAAAAACAAAAAACCCGCATAATTGGCATGAAGTTTTAGGCAACCGTAGATGTCGAAAAAAACGCACTTAATAGTTTTTTCTCTGAATTCAATCCAGAAAATGTATATAAAGAGACAGCATAAGCAATACACTACTGCTTCCGGCAAATTATAAGATTACGTAATGCATTTAATTAAATACATACAAATACTAAGCAACTTTATATATGTATGTACATGAACATAAGTTTCCCGCTTTCGTGTCTTCTTCGCCAACTTGAATTCTTACTCGATTGCCATATAGCCTTCTTTAACCTGCCGTCTTGCTGCGGTTAATTTGTCGAAGCGTTTTACGACTACGGCAGGGTGAAAATTGTTCATCAACAGGGACGTGACTTGTTACTTCTCATATAAAGTGCAATATATTTGAAGAAGTCTACATAGTCACATATATGTATATACATTTGAATAGCCGCAACAAGCGGTTGGTGCCATGCCTGTGTTGACTGCCTTCAAATATTCCGTATTTTACGATCATTTTTTACTGGTTCTTAGATGCAAATGACAGCTGTGATAGCACACATACCCCTATGACACTAAAATTTACGAAAAAAAACGTAAAAACCAAATATATACGTTCTTTCATCGACCTGTGTATGCGTAGTTTACATTCAGCTGTTGTTCGTTGAAATGGAAACACTTAATCATTTGATGCATTTTATACTCAGACAATATGCGAGCTATGATTTGCGCCATCTGGCTATTGGAGTGTAAAAAATTTTCAGGAATATTGCCTTTAACTGCATTTATAAGGAAGAAAGAGAAAGGGAATTCAAAAGTGGAACACTTGCTAACGTCAGTTGCTTCAGCAACGTTTGCTCAACCGTTTCCAGTGTCTTCGGGATCATGGGAGAATATTTGGTTCATTTTAAAAACACTTCCGAACATTCAGTTTTCGGAGGAAGTTCGATTATTGTAAAGTGCTGCTTGTGCAGAATCCTTTCATTGTGGCCTTATCCAACTAATAGGAGATTCTAAACCTACTGGCGAGTAGAAAAGAAGTAACAGTCATGCTCTTTGATTTTCATAGTTTCTTTGTTATGGCAAAAACTACATGACAAATAAAAAAATAAATTCACATTGCTTCCATAATACATCGAAGATTATGTTCTTGAGATCTGAAAGACTGTGTTTCAAAAGCACTATTTTTATTATGTGAGCGTTTCCAACAACTTGACGGGTGTGTGAAAAAATATGTGTAATATTGGTTTGTTAGATACTTCCGAATTCAGATTTTTTAGTATAAACCATTTATAAAAATTCTATAAAGCCTTACATAAAAAGCCAAATATCTCGATAAGTATTAATGATAGCGATTTTTTATAGCAAATAAAATTTCCTACAAATTTGTCATGCACATTTTTTCTATAGCTCGTGTTATTTACGAGATATATACAAAAACATGCGAAATTCTTGGAAAAAATCGGGTTTAGTGCACCGTACTACCTCGCCGGTGTGAGTTACGACTTTATTGCACTGGGCACGTTTGTATAGTGAACAATTCTGAGAAATATGCGTCTAAAGTCAAAGCGATGCCATAAAATACCTCTGATCTATAAGAATTTAAAGATAAAAACTCACGATTGTAGTGCATTTTCTCTGGAAAATTTTTACAGGCCTTGGTCCAGTTCTTAATGTTAATATTAAGGGCTAAAATTTTCAAGGAATTTTTTTTAGGGTATGTCCAAGGAAATTTCGTGACGGGACTGAAAAAAATTAATAGTTCAAAAGAAAAGAAACACCCTAATATACATATATATAGTATTGTAGTATACCACCGAAGAAGCCGATGAAGGAATAGTCACCGCGCAATCTAAAGTATCATAGCGGTGCCAACAGGAGTTAAGGCAAGGCACTAAGTGGATTAGCATCGTTAGATGCTTTTCATTATCTCTTGTAGTCAAGTTATTTTCAAAAAGCATTTAATTTCACACTTTGCCTCACCCGTAAATTGGTTATATGATGTCTTGCTTAAGGTTAAGTATGTGATATGCTAAAAATTTCATTGCATTAATTACCTAGAAACATGTATTCGTGAGAATAACGAACCCTGACATACGAGTTAAAACGGCGCTAAAGCTTAAATTGTTTTTGTACATATGCATTTATATATCTGTATATATCTTTCAACATAATCCATCGAGTTGCCAACCATCTTCGCTACTTTCCACTAAGTTCAAGGAATTTTATTTACGCCACGTGATACCCAGCTCTAAATTATCCAATACTGTTTAAAAATGCTTATGCCTCACTCTTAATGTTAAAACTTGATTGCTACACTTATCATCATATCATCACTTTAAAGGTGAAAGCACGCACACTCTTATAAAAATATATACAAGTATATTTATACATATAGAACCACTTAGATAACATGAAGAGTGTAGAAATTTACCTGGGTTCATTTCTTATTACATACATATATGCATGTGTATCTGTGTTTATGAGGCTATACGAATACATACAGTAGCGGGCAAGAGTCTGCAATTCATCTGGAAATTATTGTTTTTTTTTTTTAGAAAAATTCATACCATTTTCATTACGTCCTTTGGCGAGCTCTAAAAGAATATTTCCTTATCTTGAGCTAAGCGGCTTTTTACCTGGTGTTTTATAGTGTAATCCTTTATCATTAGCCTAACTTGTATTGGTTTTTGGATGGATACCCTTTAGTGATGCTCTTGCTTTGTATTTGGTTAATTTAGGATTTTTGTCCACTTCTTTGAGATTCAAACTGACATTGCTGTGAAAAAAAATTTCTCGAACGGGTTTGAGACCCGTCGAGTATTTTTAAATTCTAAAATATCTCTAGAATATTATCCTAAATTTTCAAGTTGATCCGAGCAATAGTTTTGGAGATACAGCTTTGAGAACCTGAGCGCTCGAGGCTAGTTAGGCAAAGTGCGCCATTTTTCGTCGTGTTTTTCTTGAAACCGCGTGTTTGAAGGCGGTTGGCAAGATTTTTCGAGAACTACTCAAACGAACTTCATGAAATTTAACGCAAATAAAATTCCTAACTTTTTAGTCGAAGGAATTTTTTTTCGTATACAACTATTTGAAAAAATGTTTCGAAATGTTCGGTGAAATTTTAATTTTTTTGTAAAAATATCTACCAAAATCCAATTTTCAGGTTTTTTTCCCTTTTTCCAAGTTCTAAGTTAAAATTTAACTAAAACAAGTATTTGCCACTTAAGATGATCCTCCTGATGAGCCATCCTGCCAACGCGGGCACATCTTTTTTCCGAGGGGAGTTTAAAATATTGTTTTCCAAAAATTTCAAAACTTCTTCTTATTCGTTTTATACGTGAGAAAAAAAGTGTTGAGTCAAGGCCGTTGTTTTACCTGAGGAAACACATGAAACCCTTTAAACCCATAATATTCAAGCACATCCACCGAAACAGGTTAGCGATGCAAAATACTTAAATCCTAATAATATTTATCCATTATACATATGTATTATTATATACGTATGAGTATGTGTCAATGTGTAAGTGTGGTTAAGCTGCTAAGTGTGCTTGCATGCAGCAAAGGAACCTGACACGTCAAATTAAAGTCTATTTTAATGTCACTTCTGCAAGTTAACCAATACAAGCTGCTGAATAATGGATGAGCTTGCTTTTATATTCATAGATATGTACCGAAATACATATGTATTAGTGTTATAAGAATATTTGAATGAATCTTTGCTACCGCAAGAAAGAATTGCTTAAACATTTTGACAACACTTTCCTTTGATAATCCCCTGAAGATGAGTGAGAAGTATGAGTAAATTTATATGGACACTAGTACATGTGTATACACAGTATGTGCCTGCTTCTTAGTGCCAAAATCGAGAATGACTCTGCATAGAGCAGTGACTTGACTTGTGAGTGTGTCTTAACTGGCATACTAAGTACTTGTATCTGCAGTCATGGTATCTTTGCTTTTAGCTCACTTGACTTCAAAGTCAATCATATACATTTATGTATATACACTCCCATATAAGCATATAACTGTTCCATCTTGGATTGCTTTAGACGTAAATATTAAAAAGAGGAAAATTTATTCGAATCAGGCATTTGCTCATTTTTAATTTACATTCTTCAATCTGTTCCTATAGTAAAATGAATGAGTGATTGATGTGTTAAATTAGAAATACAGCTTATAATAAACATACACAACTAAACTCGAGTAAATTTCCAAATTCAGAGCAGACTCTCAAACTATATCCAGTTTTCTTTAAGCTTCCTGTAAAGACCACTGTGTACATCTGCTCTTATCTGTAATCCTTAATTACCCGTTCCAACTTAACCTAACCTCACAATTATCATTTCACTTTCGCAGATATATGACTTATAGTTTTAATCATAATCCTTAACACTTTTTGTTGGGCAACAAAATTCATTTAATTTAATCCACTTGTTGAACAATTTTCGCCATAAAGTTTTCGTTCAACAACTTTTAAATCTCTTCCAAAGCAAAATCTAATCTGAATAAGAATGAAATTATTTAATTTATGCCTCAATGTGCCAAGGCTGCCACTTTATTAGTCTAATGAAATCTAATCAATGGTGTAAATAATAAGCAACAAGATTACAAGCACACAAGTAAAGAATGTGCACAGTGGGCGGCCAAGCAACAGCCGACGACGAGATGACAAACGACTGAACAAATAACCACTTCTATTGCGAGTACTTTGTGTTTGTATATGTATATCAGTGTGTGCTGATGTTATTGAGTGTTGCAACAATGATTACAAAGGGATCGTAATGAAATATTTGAATACCAGCACAAAAACTTACTACTTATAACTACGCACCCACGAACTTAAGGAGAAAATTGAAAAAGTGCTTGATTTTATACGAAATGTGTGTATGTATGTAAGTGCGTGTGGTGTGAAAGTGGAAATTTATTAAATATAATAATCTTGAGCTTTATATATTAAGTGTGTGTATTTTTAGGTGTTTGGGCCTTCATATAATCTGAATATATGAAAATTTAAAGTGAAGAGAGGCTCATAGCAGTAACAAAGATACACTCTGCATTTAAGATGTCTGCTCTCATCACAGAACCTTACTCTCTCTCTTAATCTCCCAATTTCTATAAAAATTAGCACATCTGTCATCTCTCGCTTTTGCTTTGACCTCATTAAGAAAACACCTTAATTTGACCTTTTTCATTAGCTAGCCTACGCGACAGCACCATTCGTTGTCGGCAACTTAGAAATCAGAAAACAAAAACAATAACTATAGTTGTCAATAACTGATACTCGCCATTGAAACATCCGCTCTTCACTGGCTTTCAAGCTGACACAACACACCCACGCTTCAGCGCCTAAAATTAGAAAAGAATTTATAAACATTTAAATGTGTTCACTCGCTAATTTTGCGATTTTCTATGCATGAACATTAGCATTTTCCATCTGTTGAAGTTGGACAAAACAAAGTTGACAGTGTAAATGAGCAAATTCATTCAAATCCAATCAGCGGTGGACAGTGGCTTTGGTGCTTAGATACTAATGTATAAGTATTTCAACATGTATATGCGTATATGTACACATATATACATACTTAAGTAGAAATATTTGAACTTTCACACTTGCTGTGATTGTGTTTGTGTTTGCCCTCCAGCATTCCCAACCACCTCTTCACTTCGTAAGTTTGTCCGTTTGCAAGCTGGAGTCCGAAACTCTTAAGCTTCTTGGGAAAGAAAGTTTTCTCGCATCTACAAGTGTAATTCTCTCTCTCATAGATAAATGCAACACTGCGCTGTGTGTGACTTTTCACTGCCCTTCACACTTTGTTTTCGTTCAAATGACAACAACATTAAATACAACAAAAAGAGCAACAACAACAAGAATGAAGCTTAAAGTCACAGACGCATTCTCACGGCTTTTTGACCTTTTGTTGACTGCCGTCCGTCCGGAGACATTGCGATTCTGCCTAGCATTCAAGGCACCAACACACTTATACACAAGCACAACTTGGCCACTTTTCCAGCCGAAAAGTTTCGCCAACCTGTCAAAGCCGACCTGCTTTTGTTTTGTTAACCGTTATTTCGTTGGCATAGTGGAGAAAATATCTCAAGTTCAGTATTTATATTGGTAAATATAATGTGTGTGTATGTGTGTCTGCGCGTACATTTATTTTTGTATAGCATACATTTAGGCTGCTGAATGATTCTTATGTAGCTGCGAGATGAATAGATAGTGCTAAATAAATGAAATGAGGTTAATATGATGGAGGAAAGCTATAAAACGAAACAGAAACAGTAATATGGCAAACGCACACACTTACACAAGTGAGTGAACTTATCGCCGCAGAGGGCATAAGAAATCAATTTGTTCTCACGACAAAAGCTGTTTGCCTCCTGTGTGAACAACGTAAACAAAATTAAGAAAACGGATCAACAGTGATAGACCCGCTTGTGGTCTTTAATATATGTAAAGTAGTTTTTTGAGGTCACACATATGTATATATGTAGATACAGTTTTAACTTGGGCTTTTCTGAAAAGTTCTCCTTTTGAGACACGTTGAATTGCTAATATTAATACTAATTTTCTACGAAAAACATTAGAAGAGGTCACTGAGGTTGAAAATAACAGCAAACTCATAGAAACGCACATACATACATACATTTTTGAGTTTGTAATAATAAGTAGATGATTTGCTTCCAATTATCAACACATTGACATCACGTTAAGATCTACGTTTGTTAAAATAAAATAAATAAAAAAGTAAAATAAACCGAAAATACTTTATTAAATAGCGTCTTCAGACTGAATTGAATATTGCACTAAAAGTAGATAAAAATTGTGGAAATCAAACGATTATTTATTTATTTCATATAGCTATAGCTATAGCTATTATTTCTTCTTCTTTACTGGCGTAGACACCGCTTATGCGATTATAGCCGAGTCAACAACAGCGCGCCAGTCGTTTCTTCTCTTCGCTACGTGGCGCCAATTGGATATTCCAAGCGAAGCCAGGTCCCTCTCCACTTGGTCCTTCCAACGGAGTGGAGGTCTTCCTCTTCCTCTGCTTCCCGCGGCGGGTACTGCGTCGAATACTTTCAGAGCTGGAGCGTTTTCATCCATCCGGACAACATGACCTAGCCAGCGTAGCCGCTGTCTTTTAATTCGCTGAACTATGTCAATGTCGTCGTATATCTCGTACAGCTCATCGTTCCATCGAATGCGATATTCGCCGTGGCCAACGCGCAAAGGACCATAAATCTTTCGCAGAACTTTTCTCTCGAAAACTCGCAACGTCGACTCATCGGTTGTTGTCATCGTCCAAGCCTCTGCACCATATAGCAGGACGGGTATAATGAGCGACTTATAGAGTTTGGTTTTTGTTCGTCGAGAGAGGACTTTACTTTTCAATTGCCTACTCAGTCCGAAGTAGCACCTGTTGGCAAGAGTAATCCTGCGTTGGATTTCCAGGCTGACATTGTTGGTGGTGTTAATGCTGGTTCCTAGATAGACGAAATTATCTACAACTTCAAAGTTATGACTGTCAACAGTGACGTGAGTGCCAAGTCGCGAGTGCGACGACTGTTTGTTTGATGACAGGAGATATTTCGTCTTGCCCTCGTTCACTGCCAGCCCCATTTCTTTTGCTTCCTTATCCAGTCTGGAGAAAGCAGAACTAACGGCGCGGGTGTTGAGGCCGATGATATCAATATCATCGGCATACGCCAGCAGTTGTACACTCTTATAGAAGATGGTACCTTCTCTGTTGAGTTCTGCAGCTCGAACTATTTTCTCCAGAAGCAGGTTGAAAAAGTCGCACGATAGGGAGTCGCCTTGTCTGAAACCTCGTTTGGTATCGAACGGCTCGGAGAGGTCCTTCCCGATCCTGACGGAGCTTTGAGTGTTGCTCAGCGTCAGTTTACACAGCCGTATTAGTTTTGCGGGGATACCAAATTCAGACATCGCGGCATAGAGGCAGCTCCTTTTCGTGCTATCGAAAGCAGCTTTGAAATCGACGAATAGGTGGTGAGTGTCGATTCTCCTTTCACGGGTCTTTTCCAAGATTTGGCGCATAGTGAATATCTGGTCGGTGGTTGATTTACCAGGTCTAAAGCCACACTGATAAGGTCCAATCAGTTTGTTGACGGTGGGCTTTAATCTTTCACACAATACGCTCGACAGAACCTTATATGCGATGTTGAGGAGGCTAATCCCACGGTAGTTGGCGCAGATTGTGGGGTCTCCTTTTTTATGGATTGGGCACAGCACACTTAAATTCCAATCGTTGGGCATACTTTCGTCCGACCATATTTTACAAAGAAGCTGATGCATGCACCTTATCAGCTCTTCGCCGCCGTGTTTGAATAGCTCGGCCGGCAATCCGTCGGCCCCTGCCGCTTTGTTGTTTTTCAGACGGGCAATTGCTATTCGAACTTCGTCATGATCGGGCAATGGAACATCTGCTCCATCGTCATCGAGTGGGGTATCGGGTTCGTTTTCTCCTGGTGTTGTGTGTTCACTGCCATCCAGCAGGCTGGAGAAGTGTTCCCTCCATAATTTAAGTATGCTCTGGGCATCGGTGGCTAGATCACCTTGGGGGTTCTACAAGAGTATGCTCCGGTCTTGAAACCTTCTGTAAGCCGCCGCATCTTTTCGTAGAATTTTCGAGCATTACCCCTGTCGGCCAGCTTATCAAGCTGTTCGTACTCACGCATTTCGGCCTCTTTCTTTTTCTGTCTACAAATGCGTCTCGCTTCCCTCTTCAACTCTCGGTATCTATCCCATCCCGCACGTGTTGTGGTCGATCGTAACGTTGCGAGGTAGGCAGCCTGTTTTCTCTCCGCTGCGACACGGCACTCCTCGTCGTACCAGCTGTTCCTTTGCACTTTCCGAAAACCAATGGTTTCGGTTGCAGCTGTACGTAAGGAGTTTGAAATGCCGTCCCACAGTTCCCTTATACCGAGTTGTTGACGAGTGCTCTCAGAGAGCAGGAGTGCAAGCCGAGTAGAAAATCGTTCGGCTGTCTGTTGTGATTGCAGCTTCTCGACGTCGAACCTTCCTTGTGTTTGTTGGCGTGCGTTTTTTGCTGCACAGAGGCGGGTGCGAATTTTGGCTGCAACAATATAGTGGTCCGAGTCGATGTTAGGACCTCGGAGCGCACGCACATCTAAAACACTGGAGACGTGTCTTCCGTCTATCACAACATGATCGATCTGGTTGGTGGTTTTTTGATCCGGAGACAGCCAGGTAGCTTGATGTATCTTCTTATGCTGGAATCTAGTACTACAGATAACCATATTTCGGGCCCCGGCGAAGTCGATCAGCCTCAACCCATTTGGGGATGTTTCCTCGTGGAGGCTGAATTTACCGACCGTAGTGCCAAAGATACCTTCTTTGCCCACCCTGGCGTTGAAGTCGCCAAGCACGATTTTGACGTCGTGGCGGGGGCTATTATTTACTAAAGATAAATAGTTGGCTAACTAAAAAAAAACAAAAACAAAAGAAAATTCATTTATGATAAAAACGTAAGTGGGAATCATATACAAGACTTTATGTTACTAACTCATAATTTTGGATTGCCTTAACATTTAAGATTTTTTGTTTCGTACAAAATAAATAATAAAAACGAGCTAAAACCACTACTATTTTTCATAAGAAATCATATTCGGCTTAATAAAAGCTAACAGAAGCGATTATAAATATACTGAAATTAAAACTAGTCAAAGCAGGGCTCTTATTATGTGGCAACTCTTTTCAAGTGAAATTTATTAACAGTACTTATTTATTAATAGTTAGGAGAAGCCCCATTTATTTATCGGAAACCCCAGTTACTGCAACATCACCTCAAAGCATGCAAATTTTGAAGATTTTTGAGCAGAGTTGCCACTTGTTTTAATAATTTTTATTGATCAATTGTGAGAAATATTACGCAATGTTTCTGCCCATTACACATCTGGTACTAAATTGCATGCAACCACAAGGGACTACTGTGCGTATACGTAACATTCATTGAAACTTTTGATATAAGTAAATACGTAGAGTCAGCTTCAGTTTAAGCGTTTCGCACCACGAAGGGCAATACAAAAATTCGAAAAAAATAATGTGATCATCATTAACTAATATTTTCAGAAATTTGAAATATTAGAACTATTTTCCCTTAACCATACATAATTAATTAACAGTTTTACTCAATTTGGTTATTAAGTCATATTTTTCAGTTTCCAAGGATGTGATGAACTGTATAAGGATTTGAATTAGTTCCTGATTAATTAAAATTATAATTATTGAATAGAGCTAGTGACGAAGTAGTATAAAATAGCCACATATGACAGGAAAAAATTTAATAAAAGTTGCCACATAACCAAATAAATAACGATAATAGCCATTGCATATAAAACACCTTTTGCGGAGATCATAACCTGCCAATTTCACTGGAGTTTCTATCAGGCGAGTGACTTTTTGGAAACAAAATTAAGTAATGTGATGCCAAATCTGCAGAATACTTTGGATCTGACAGCAGTTCATAGCATAACTCGATCAATTTGACGGGGTAAAGAGTTTCTTTTTCACGTCTTCTGAATATTAAATATGATGATCATCACCTTTGTAGCCGATAAGGCAATATTTGCCTCCACCAGGCACTTATATAATTATCGAAAGGTGATCTTCAACAGTCTCACCCTAAGAAACGCAGTGGCCTTGAATAATAACCGCATTTTTCCTACAAATCTTCTTCTTCTTTTTACTGGCGTAGACACCGTTTACGCGATTACAGCCGAGTCAACAACAGCGCGCCAGTCGTTTCTTCTCTTCGCTACGTGGCGCCAATTGGATATTCCAAGCGAAGCCAGGTCCTTCTCCACTTGGTCCTTCCAACGGAGTGGAGGTCTTCCTATTCCTCTACTTCCCGCGGCGGGTACTGCGTCGAATACTTTCAGAGCTGGAGTGTTTTCGTCCATCCGGACAACATGACATAGCCAGCGTAGCCGCTGTCTTTTAATTCGCTGAACTATGTCAATGTCGTCGTATATCTCGTACAGCTCATCGTTCCATCGAATGCGATATTCGCCGTGGCCAACGCGCAAAGGACCATAAATCTTTCCTACAAATCCCTTTGTTAAAATACGTAACGCGAAAACTATAAAGAGGACCATCTGCATGAGGGTGGGCGCAGGATGCCATTTTCTGCTCATGTTCTTCTACGATCTCCAAAAAAAAATCAACGCTGGAATAATGATTTATTGGTATTTACTTTAGCACAACAGTTTATTTCATAAACACACTCCACTGCGACTGAAACGAACAAATATAGAGTCTACGAACAAATGAAATTTCGCAGAAAAAACGAAATTTAACCTCTAAAAAGCTGGACAACTCACACCCTGCACTTCTCCTTTTATAAAAATAACTTTGTTGGCAGGATATGTTGTTGTTGTGCGACCTGCTTAACTCTTAAGTATTTCCAGACATGAAATTTTCCAAAAAAGCTTCCGCAATTTACGGGATTTGTTAGAAACGCTGTGGCATCCACTCTGCGTTAAGAATCAGTATGGGACATAAATATATGTATATGGTATTATGTAATCAATTAGTGAACGCACAAGCGGGTGTGTGTGTGATTTCACTAATTCCGTATTAAGTACTCATGTATGCGGTCTTATTACGAAAACGCTTGTCGCAATAAGCTCACGCTTATGCGAACACACGCATACACCGTACACACACACATACACTCTGACAATGTACCAAAGGATTTCGTGAGCTAAAGGTATAAAATTCTCCTTAGAAATTAGAATGTCAAGTTAGCATAACCCACATCCGAGAAAACAATACAAATGTATGTGTGGAGGTTCAAAAGTACATATATATACATTTAAACATAGATATAACACATCCGGTTACAATTTGAAGAGTCTACCTTCAGCTCGGCATCCATTTACACAACTAAGATGAACTTAGGCAAGCAAAAATTATATATCTTTGTGAGTGTGTGCGTTTCTTTACTGGTGCTCGCCTTTGTGTATGCTACAGTATGTGCAAATTTGTCATTTTCGCAAATTTTAATACAATAAAACTGTCATAACCATTTAAAAACAAGACAAAGCATTAAAATCACCTGCTCAGAGGGCACGTTCACAGATGTATTTTTATGGCATAAGTGGGTGTAAAATATAAATAATAAAATATAAAAATACAATAATGTCGGAATGTTGTTAATTAAAAAAATATTTGAAGTATTAAATGTAATTAAATGTATTTTGGCAAAGTCTAATTGTCAACAAATTGTTGAAGCAATATAGTTCTAGAGTGAGAAAGTAGCATACATTTTGAGAAATATAAATATAGTAGTTGCAAACTTCTAAAACTTTCTAAAAAACCATTTTAGAAAAGTGATCAGAAATAGCCAATATGCATTTTATTCATTCTCCTACGACAAAACTTAGTTGGGACTTATCAACTTAAGCTGGAACTGGTACTACATGAAGAAGATTATTTACTATATTAATTATAGTAGTCTTTATACAGTCTAATACCATAATTTCAAATCAACTTTCTAATATGAAAATCCTAATAAATAAAAAAACACATTATAAATCGGAAACATGCGGATGGCATACTTAATTGCAATGTATAATGCTGTAGTCAGTTCTTTTATTAAATAGAAAAAATATTCTTCTGTAGTGACTTCAATGCGTGTACAGCAGCACCAAGCCGACCAATCTATATTGAAGAATGTTCGGCCTCAACCACGTTTTCATGCGGCGAAGTGACGGAAAAGAGCGTTCAGAGCTCACAATCATCTTAGGAAGTGTGCAGAATATGCGAAGAAAACTATGAATTATGGGGTGTGGTCTATATCGCAGTTCTTCAACACAGTAGTGGGTAAATTGTTGTCAGGTGCAGCTTTGAGCTTCAAATGTCGCACGATGTTGTCATTCTCGAAAAGGCCTTCGAGTCGATCTATCAAACAGTCAATATGATTTACAATTTCTTTGGTTTTTAAAGCACATACTTTTTCTAGAAGCAGCAAACTCAGTTGAAGTCCATCCAATACTTCTCTAGAAAAGCACGTCTGCCTTTGCCAGGCCGATTGATTCTCTCTGAAGAATCACGCTGTGTAAATGAGTTAAGAAATAAAATATCGCATAGGCAAAAAATTCAAATTGTAAATTAAAGTTTGTATACGGCTGCGATGATTATCTTTGTTTTCCCGCTGTTTCCTTACTTTTTCATTTACAAATTTTTGTCAGAATATGGAAAATTTCTGTTACTTTTTATTTTTTTAGAATACTAAAATTATTAGTGAACCATTTGTCCTTCCCCTATTTTTCCCTCTGAATCCACCACTGCATATTCACACACATGGAGAGGCGAGGGAATCCCTATGGAGATATCGCTAAACTTCCCTGGATCAGCTGCATTTAATTCAGGGTATAAAATTTATTTAAATTCATATTTAGAAATTTTTAATTTTAAAGATATATTTAGAAGCTGTAGAAAGGGAATACTGATATCTGCGAAAAATACTGTTCTTACTGAGAGAGAATATCTTATTTTAAAGGATGTTTCTACACTGAATTTCCAAGCTCTCGAACCGGGTTGAGTTGGAAACCGATAATGTAAAAATAGTCTAAACAAGTAAGGAGGGGCTAAATTCGGATGTTTTCGGGCGTTGTTCCCCAAACTAAAATCTGCGTTGAAGCCGTTTTAAGTCGATCGAGGAAATGACACAAAAAATCGCTGAATGACTCAAAAAGTGCTCATGAAAAGTGTTTCGAGGACTTGAAAAATCGTTGGCATTAATGTGTTACATTTGGTGGGGATTACTTTAAAGACGACAAAATAAATAGTGATGAATAATTAAATATTTTGCAGTTTATTTACAATTTCCGGATACTTTTTAATACAATATTTATATTAAACCTATTAGGAGGAGGCGTTTCTAGAACTTATGCTAAAATAAACAATTCAGTGAACATTCACATACCACCCCATTGCCGCTCCGCTGATAATGCGGCTCACTGCCCACTGTGTTAACTAATTCATTTGGCGCGCATTTTGTGCAAAGAAAAGTCGGAAAACACAACCATAAACAACATCTGTGCCAACGATAAATACGTTCCACATCTAGGAAATACGTTCCACATTCAAATAAAACGTTTCTCCATGAGCAATCTAAAGCCGCGTAACAGGACAAACAAGACATAAGTGCCAGCGAACAATAGGTTCCACATTTGATGATTGCATTCCACAATTCAGTAAAACTCTCTTCCACGTACAAAAAGGGATTAGAACTTAATTAATACGTACCACATTCGAACAATATGTTCCACAATGGGTTCCACTCCACAAAGTCGAGCCGGTGGTTTAATCCGCGTATGAATACAATTATATTTCGTGTTTGCTCGCAATTTATGAATGAAACCAGAAGCATATCAACGACAGTGAAACTGTAGGAACATGTTGCGCCATGCTTGGCAGCAATTCCAAAAAAAAACTAACATACACAAACTACAAATACAGCGCTGCGAGTTCGCGTGTCTTGAACGTAACTACTTGCCGTTTGGAAAGAATTACTGTTATTTCACACACATACATTAAAAGCTTGTATGCTTTCCTTGCTGTCATCATAACGGCTGTTCGTTTGTTATTCAGTTGATAACAAGACATCCGCCAAGACGGTCATGTTCTAACGGATATTCGGGAAAAGTAGCGGTTATTTTAGTTACCGTTAGCGCGAACGTAGCACAAATTCTGTGTAAGTGTCGTAAGAATTTCGGGCTGCTAAAGGTCATGAATAGGTGAATGTGTTGAGAAAGTGAAACGCACACACACACAAAAGCGGCGTTTGTGTTGGAATGTGTGTAGATATAAACATGTAATCGTATTATATGCACCAACAAAGTGATTTAGAGGCAGAAAACCGTTACAACTTTAGTTGCCGCTGGAATGTGTGTTGTTGCTGTTACTGTTGTATATGTGATTTCTAAGCGAAAAGCACGTGATGTTATGAAGTCCTTTGATTTTTGATTTTTGCCGGGAAAATGCTTCAACTACTTAGCTACTAAGCCGTTAACGGTTAACTGTTGCGTTCACATAGAATTATTCAAATTTTGTAAACGCATACAAAAACAAACAAATATCTTAGGGCACAACCATATACAAATACGTGTTATAAATATATGCTGTACATAAATAATTTCATAAATAAAACAACAGGCTCATTTTGTTAATGTGTGTTTTTGTTGTGTTTTTTGTGTGTTCACAAAGTGCTTTCCAACTGTGCAAATAAAAGATGAAATACAAATGCGGAATAATGGAAATAATCATGAATTTCGAACGATAAAAATCGTGTTGAAATATGCAAATAAAATTTAGTTGTGAATTATGACAAACATATGTACATATATAAGAATCTTAAGTGTGCATAAAGTCACCTACATATATACATACTATATGTGATATAAATCATAAATGCTAAAAAATAATAAAAATAATAATTCAAACGCAGCAAGTTTTGCGCATGCCGAGGCCAAAAAATATTAACTCGAATTATATATTATATATACAAACATATTTGTATTTGGTATAGCACATAATAAAAACCAAAACAAAAAAAGTGAAAAGGAAAAATAAAAAAATGCAAAAAATATAATATGAACATAGGAAACAAAAATGTGAAGTGCAAAATGGGAGAAAAGGCAAGAAAACAGAAATTTATTATATTAACGGTGTTGACAAATGTTGAATATGAAATGTTCAAGCTGTAAGAAAAAGAACACCGCTTTTTAATGTAAATATTAACTTCGTGGCTGACAAATTTATATTACTGATGTAATTTCAAATAATAAATTAGATAAATATATATTTAATATAATTAAAAACAACAAAGTTTTGATATATTTTCCATTTAATAAAATTTTTAAAAATTAAATGTAATAAAAACATTGGCAAAATTGAAAGAAAAACGAAAGGCACAAAATAATAAAACATACTAAGAGCCGTGACTACAAACCTGAGTGAGTAATATTGATTAGTAATTACAAATATTAACTTAATTAAGTAATGTTTTACAAAATATAAGAAACAGTATTTCGGAAATCGTAAATTCAACGAAAAAGAACATTGAAAATATTAAGAATATTAAAAATAAAAAATAAAAACAAGAAAAAACGTTAACTTCGGCTGCACCGAAGCTAATATACCCTTCACAGGTGCATTGCTTTTAGTAACTATGTATTCAGTTCGTATGGCAGCTATATGTTATAGTAAGCCGATCTGAAAAATTTCTTCGTATATTACATTACTGTCTTAGAAAATAAGCTGTGCCAACTTTTGTGAAGATACGTTGTCAAATGTGAAAGTTTTCCATACAAGAACTTGATTCCGATCGTTCAGTTTGTATGGCAGCTATATGCTATAGTCGACCGATCTGAACAATTTCTTCGGAGATTACATTGTTGCCTTAGAAAATAATATATACCAAATTTCGTAAATATATCTTGTCAAATGTGAAAGTTTTCCATACAAGAACTTAATTCGGATCGTTCAGTTTGTATGCCAGCTATATGTTATAGTGGTCCGATATCGGCAGATCCGACAAATGAGCAGTTTCTTGAAGAGAAAATGACGTTTGCAAAATTTCAAAACGATGTCTTAAAAACTGAGGAGCTAGTTGGTACATATACACACAGACGGACAGACGGACATAAATCGACTCAGCTCAACATAATGATCATTTATATATATACTTTATGGGGTTTCCGACGCTTCCTTCTGGTTTTTACAAACTTCGTGACAAACTTAATATACCCTGTTCAGGGTATAAAAATTATTATAGGTAACTGAAATAAAAACTTATTACGTAGTCAACTTATAACCAAAGCAGAATTAGAAAGCTGCCTCCAGAAAGTTTACAGCTTAACTTATAGTTGCAGAGAGTTGCCACCCGTCTAGAAAAATTATCGCAATCAATATTTTAAGATTAATGAAAGATTACAATTTGTCTAACGTACTGCTAGTTTACAGTTAATATATTATTTCTGGGTGTTGCCACCTGTTTACAAATTTGTATACAACTACTATTTGAAAGGTCAAGAAATATTTCGAACTCTGTGACATACTGACTTTTTAAGAAATTGTTTAGTATCACAGTTTTTAATACAATTACCATCTGGAACAATTCGAAAACAATAAAAATTTCTTTAAGAAAATCATCTTCTCTGAAGAGGCTCGCATTCATCTGAGTGGTGCGCTAAAGAAACCAAACTGTCGATTCTGGTATGAAAAAAGTCCACAAATTATTCATGAAAAACCGTGACACCTAAATTGACAATTTGATGTGGTTTCTGGTCTGGCGGAACCATTGGCGCGTACTTCCTTCGAAATGAAGCTGATGACACTGTTACTATCAACGGAGAGCGGTATAGATCGATAAGAATCAACTTTTTATGGCCGCATTTGGAAAAAGTTGATCTTGACAAAATCTGGTTGTAGCAAGACGGGGCTACGTGCCACACAGCACATGCAACAACCGAACTATTTCAAAAATTCGATTATATCAAAAAATTGTGACATTGATTGACCTCCAAGAAGATATGATTTGAGGGGGTATTCTAGTCTAGAAGCATGAATTTCAGGCAATTTTTAAAGTGTCGTTAAAAAAAGGCAATAAATATTTTTACTATCCAGTTCTTTACTAGTTATTTGTTAATTTTAGAAGAGTAGAGAAAAAAATTAAAAACTAAAAAAAGCAAAAAACTTCAAAAATTATGGGCTGATGAAGAAGGGGGTCTCTAAATATTTCCACGTGACCATACCCATGATTTCAACCCTCCTAGTTATCTGAAGGCAAAAAGAAAAAAGATTATTAATCTAGAATAATGTCGCAATGGCCGGAACTACGGAAAAGTGGGAACAAAAAAATTTTACAAAATGGCGACTGCTTGAAAAAAAAATTTTTTATCACTTTTTCTGACTATTTCGAATTTTTTAATAATAATAAAAATAAAAATTTTGGGATGGGGCTAGTTCCAACCATAGACAAGCCTATAAAGAAGACTCTATAAAAATTTCAAGTAAATCGATCCAGTAAAACCTGAGAAATCGTGGGCATCGTTCCGAAAAGGTCAGTTTTGAGAAATCGCGCTTAAAGTTTCGCGTTCCGGCCGAACCAGTTTGGATACCGGGTCAGAAAAATGCCTATATCTAAGAAAATAATTTGAATTTTGAAAAATCCTCTTGTACACATATTCTTGAATAGTTAAACTTTGAAAATATAAGAAAAATTTATATTTTTTTAAATTTCTAGACTAGAATGTTCGAAAATTAGGTTCATCGAATTCGTTCTGGCAAAAGAAGTCGTGGAGGCCATTTGTACGAGTATGGTGCTGTATTCAGAACTTAATTATATCGCTTATACTTTGCAATAAATAAAAAACATTTGAATACCTCATCGCAGGTTTAAATGCTTTAATATCAATTGCTCGTTCTATTCGCCACATTCCAAGATCCGGCGAATTTACCGTAAGAATTAAAAAACAAAAGCGAAAAATTCAATTTCCGCATCGAAAGTTGATCCATACTTCTACCCCTTGAACCCCTTAAAGGGTTAACTCGCCTAAATTTCTATTACAGCTTTTCTATTATCCTTTCGCAATAAATAAAATATTTATAAAATAGCCTACCAACATCGCATCACTATAACTTCAACACACACGCACAACAGATTTCTGTAACCGTTAGTAAACACCAAGACACGCACATACTAATCGCAGTCGAGCTGCGTAAAAAAATTTAAATCCTGATATCGTTTGCTTAACGCAGAGTTTGAATTCCAATGGCTATTTCAAGCATTTTGATCCAGCATTATATGTACATATATATTCAGTATGTGTATATGTGTGCATGTGTTCAAGCAAACACGTTTTCTTATAATCGTTCGTATTCGCTTGCGCTGCAGTACTTGGCCAAAAAGCTAATGAAGGCATAAAAGCCAATACATATGTATATATATACCCTCTCATTGATATGTATGTGTGTAGATGCCATCGACTCCAGCTAGCTGTCCATCTATTAAAACCCAATCGATTTGGTACTCAATATGAATGCATGTCTTTATAAAGATATTTACGGCCTACAAATGCACGTTTGCCTACCCTAATAGTTCAATAAAATTTGACGACCTTACAACAAACAGGGAATAGTATCCCTCAAGTCGGTATCAAGAATAACACGTACATTCTTTTCCCGTTATTGGCAGTACTTGAGACACATTGCGTTTTATGCAATTTTTTTGCCTGTGAAGGAAACTAAATTAAAACCAACATAAATCAACCTTTTCACATTTAATAACCACCCTAGTACTATCAAGTAATTGCAATAAGTTTACGCGCTTCGTTATTTATACATATTCAAGCATTTCCGCCAATAGTTAGTCGACTTTTCGCTTTCGCAAATCATACTCTTAGAACCAGATGTTTACAAACTAATTAATTAAGAGAAATGAATATGCTGATGCCGAAAGCTTAATTTTACCTAGAAAAATAATCGAATACAGAAGGACAGGGCTAATTTCTAGTATTAATATTAATTTAACGAAAATATAAGTATTTACGTAGTTGTAACTAACAATCAATAGTATCCTCAGAAAATTTATTGTCATCATGAAAATAATTTGCACCAAATTCTTGATATAAGAATAATTAAAAGAGATTTCGACACGATATTGGTTGAAAATTTGGCGAAAAACTCACGAAGAATCAATGTCAACATAACCTTGATTTTTGACCTGCTTTGTCTCTCTTTGACACGATATCCGGCCGATTAATCGTCTGTTCCGTATTCATAACAAACTGATAGTCGGAAAACATTGTTAACGCGAAGCTGTTTTATGAGAAAATTAAACGATTTTGAAACCAATTGTGCTTTCACTTTTCTAAATGGTTTTCACTAATCCTTCCGATATTCCAACGATGACACTAAGATCTCTGACTGTTAGTCGTCGATTCTCAAGCACCAATTCCTTTATTTTATTAACGTGTTGATAATCATTGGATGTTGATCGCCATCTTGGACATGGTTCAACGTCAACGCGTTCTCGACCCACTTTGAATAATTTGCACGAATCAAAAACTCTTGGTAGTGACAAACAACTATCACCGAGCGCCTTTTCCAGCATTCTGAACCTTTCGGTAACAAAATTTGATTCCGCAGACAAAATTTAATGGAACTTCTTTGTTGAATAGTTTCACTCATCGCAAAAATCACCGAATGCATTTTATATAATTCAGAAAGACAAGCATATACCAAACACTAATGATTATTTTGACATACAATTTGGCACAGAATCCAAAGTCTTTTGCAATATATCTTCCATATTACGTCCAATCGATGAAAGATTGGTTGGAAATTTCTGTTGATAGGGTTATAAATATTAAAACTAATTATCTTGATCTCCTATTGTCGTTGGCTACGGTTTTCTACTTAATTAATTAAGTAATAATAATTAAAAATTAATTATAGTCGGCAAGAGATGAGATAGCACTTTATTTCGTAGTAATGGTTTATCTAATACGTATATAAACGCGTTATATACGAATACAACACCAAAGTGTCCCCCCTACTCTAGTGTCCAAGAATAATACTTTTAGGAGTTCTCCTAAGTAGAAGTTTTAGGAACATATTTTCATAACCTGAACTAACTTTCTATAGAATTCTATAAAATTTTGTGCAAAAAATAATAAGAAAACATTTGCTAATAGTGCCTAATTGCTTTTATCTATCAAGTGGGGTATCTGTTTAAGGAGCTATACCAGCGTAACGCATAAAAAATTAGGTGATTTTCGTGAATTTTTTTAAAAGAAAGTACTCAATCGAATTTTTCCACGCAATAGCAGGAGGCACCTGAGGGCAGAAAGTTTAAAAAAATTGGGCGTGGCCCTTTAGTAGGTTTTATATACATATCTGACAAAATACTGAAATAAAATCGATCGAACTTACTGGCAACAAGTCTTTCTGGTATCTCCCTACATAGCGAGTGCAGAAATATTCGGTTAGACGCGAACTTTACCCTTTTTTTACTTCTTTCCACTCATTTCTCCTCAGTTTGAATAACATTTTTTCAAATTTGATAGATTTTGCTTGAACTTTACTTTTGTATACACATAACACACATATACACTCTGTTGATACTTTCAATTGGATTTTGAAAAGATATGTTGGTTTCCCACGATGGTTAAAAGTTGGCCAAATAACACAAAATTTAATTTAATTTAACTCCAAGCCTGACCACTTATCCGTGACCTTCTCTCCTATATTCCCCTACCAGCCATAGCTTTCTATAACAGAAGAGAGAAGTAAGTAAACACTTGGGTGAAAAGGGTTAGCTGGAAAAC
The DNA here is from genome assembly GCA_037783105.1 of Bactrocera zonata. Classification (NCBI taxonomy): domain Eukaryota; kingdom Metazoa; phylum Arthropoda; class Insecta; order Diptera; family Tephritidae; genus Bactrocera; species Bactrocera zonata. The sequence continues at coordinate 1,519,611 of JBAWJQ010002376.1, forward strand.
TCCTTCACAATTTCAGTGAAATTTACGAATATTTACAGAAAAAAGGAGCGCATACATACATACCATACGCATACAATACGCATACTCATCCCTACAGTGGTTCTTATCATCGCTAGTCTTCCGTTACACGCACGAATGCTCACGCGGCAACAACGGATTTTTTCATAAAAGCGAAACTGCCAATAAGCCACGAACGTGTACACTTCCCTACTAACTTACTTACTTTTTAGCTAACTGAAAAGCGGCAAACGCCAATAGAATTTATATTTGAAGCATCTGTAGAAAAGCAAGTAATTTTGCAGAGTTGTAATTCTTTGTGTGTATAGCCTGGAAGAGTGTTATTAATGATACAATTTTACTAGGATACTGATATAGAACAAACAAATTTCGCGAGATGAAAACGCAGCAAAAATTTTGAGGTTTAATCTTCTATTGTGTACTCTATAATCTACAAGGAGTATGATGGAATTTTTACTCCATACCCAAATATGTTTAAATATCTGGTTGGTAGAGGACTATCCAACAGCTATGTATGTTGCAGCAGATGCGTACATCACCCATTTTTGTAAATATGTAAAATATTATTTAGTGCCTATAGTGTTTGTAAAAAATCGTTTAGAGTCAGAAGATATAGCAAAAATAAACCTATCTGATTTCCTTCGGTGCTGACTGAGCCTTTTTTCGGCTGATTTAATTTCGCTAAAACGGTAAGTGTTCCCTTTAATGCCCGAGGCTAATAGCACCCGCCGCTGGTTAAGCTTTCGCTGCAAAATTTATTTGAACACGTGCTCTTCAGTATGTTTGTAAGCTTCTCCCGCATTTTTCTCTGGTGTATAAAACGACTATGATTTCGCTGCAATCCCGTTACGCTTGCGGGCAAGTGAAGAAACCTTATTATATTGGAAGACGGTAAAATGGCATGATTGAAGTTAATCAGAGAGAAAAAATTTGTTATGTTGGTTGTTCTCTGCTGGAGAAGAAACAGAATAAGCTTTTCTCATATGTCGGAACTCAGAGCGAACGTTGAAGCGGGATTTACTCTCCCAGACATAGCTTTGGGCTACCAGATCACTGCAATGTTTTTCAAGCGGATGTGATTGCAATTTAAATAGAGTATTTACATTACGTAGTGGTGAGCATTCACTACAAGAGCTGAGCGGTAATACTAGCTTTGAGCTTATTCACCATGGACTCAAAGTTAGTTAAAGACCTGTCTGAGCGTCCATTGTCCTTTTGCGTTCTAGTAATGGACCTCTTGATTTCGCGTAAGCTTTGCAGCCGCTGGACGTTAAGTGTCAAAGTTTTATCAAAGAAGGTGAAGTGGAAATATTCAGTCACGTTCTCTCCCATTTTCAAGCTTTTGCATAACTAAAATTGATTTCGGCCGCCTCAACAGAGTTTTGGTTGTCTCAAGGTGTAGTTAAATATCGTCCATTTTCAAAATTTTAACGTAGTACGAGGTTTGACAATTAAGTAATGAGACTGATTTTAATGCCGCGCTTGTGGTAACCTTGAAATTCCGTTTCTCTTTTTCCGGCATCCCTCCCCTCTCCATTGATAGGTATACCATCGCTCCAGCTTCTTTAGTTCGCCTGCTGCGTCAAGTTGAGTAGACCTGTGTTTGTAGTGCTCGTCACGAAAATGGAAAAATAAAATTTTGCGCCAGATTGGGCCAAACAGCTTCGGAAACGTACACTAAAATTGCAAGAGTGTATGGTGATAGTGCCAAAAAAGCGCCAAAGCTCACAATGGTTGTCTCCGCGCGCCCCCCGCCCTAAAAAAGCTCGCATGAGCAAGTCGAAGGTGAAAACGATGATTATTGCCTTTTTTGATAGCCGTGAAATCGTCCACAAAGAATTCGTTCCACCGGGGAAAACTGTGAATCAAGTCTACTATTGCCAAGTACTCGAAAGATTGCGAAAACGAGTCAATAGTGCGCCCAGACATCGCTCGTAACTGGATCCTTCTTCACGACAACGCGCCTTGCCACACCGCCTCAGCGTGTCAAAAGGGATCGCCGTGTTGCAACAGCCGCCTTATTCGCTGTATAGCTGTCCATGGGGACTACTTTGAAAGGGATGGCAGAGTTGTAGAATAATTTTCAAATATAGGGTTTTTATGGAATCAGTCTCATTACTTAATTGTCATTCCTCGTATGTTCAGATAACGTTTATCAAAAAATTTGGACAATGGTGCGCAACCACAAAAATGCGAAACTCAACACGTGTATTTAGTTTCATTTCAGCTCGAGAAGCCAACTACATTTCAAACAACAACATATAAATCCACCGTTTTTTATGTTTTAGTAATTATGAAATGAATTATAAAAGGTTCCATAAATAAATAGGAAATGCAAATGAATGCAATCAAAATTTTATGCCGGTTTTTTCCATCGCCACTTGGCCCAAGCAATTCGCAAACTTGTCCGAAATAATATGTGGTCACCACAAAAAAGGCGAAATGGCAGCAAAAGGACGGTGAAACAAACACGAGCGTGTTAGGTCGATGACCTCATAGCGCAAGTGGTTTCCAAAGTAAAACTAACAAAGCTAAAAACAACATTAATTCAGCAGATGAGAAAGTATATAAAGAAACAATGTTATTAATCTACGTAATGTCATACAAAATGAGTCCTTTCTCGGGTGAGTGCCAAATGGGATGAAATTTAAAATTTTCTGTTTTCCTTCGTCTTGCAACGCTTTCACTAACCGGCAATTTTCATGAGTTCAACGAAATGTCACTGAATTACTTCAGACATTGTGTGACACAGTGGGATAAGTCAAGCGAAATTTTATTAAAAATTAAATAATGAATTCTATTTTCAATAAAAATCTTCAATAGAAGTATCAGTTTAAATATAAGTAAATTCTACTCGGATATTTATGTGTGTTCGCTAGTGTAGTGTATTAATATAATACTTCGGATAGAAAATGTCGTAACGGACCATTGATAATTCAAGATTCACTTATTTCGAAACAAAATTGGAATTCCATCTAAAAATGAAGACGAAATTATTACATATAACAGTCGCAGTTACGAGTATACAGCTCGCATAGCCACAAAAACTGTTAAGAAATAAGTTGGAAAAACTAACCGAAGAACTTATGGCTTACACCTTCTTATAAAACGCTCCAAACTTAGGGAAGTATGTATCGACATCATAATCAACCCTGTGTTGCGAGTTCAGGAGCCATACTCCAAGCTATGACAACAATTTTATCACCTCCTGGCAGGAAATTAAAGCTTTAGAGTATTATTTTATATGAAATCATCTCAAAAAATCGATTACTTACGGAAGAAGTCTTGAGACGATAGAAAGGGTTCATCACTTATATAATAATTATATTGATAATTTTCTTTTCCATACCGATATTTTTACACTTTCATATTTTTTAGCAATTTAATTCTATTATTGATTCTAATCCATATACAATGCTTTTTCTTTCATTTAAAAAACAAAATTTATCAAAAATTTAGGGGTAACCGTTTTGAAGTAATTTGACACACAATGGAAATGGTAAAATTTTAGGATATTTAGTATTGAACACAATGTTTGGGAATGGTCATCTTGATTAAGTCATAAAAAAATTAATTTGGCCTATTGATATCACAAAATTATTACATACAGTTATGTGAAAAATAATAAGGACAGTGGATTGCGGTGAATGAAGTTTATGTGGATCCAAAAATGGGAGGGAATTAAAAGCAGTGAACCAAGCTAAATTATTGTAAACAAATTGGAAAAAGGTTTTTTGTACAGTTTTACCCAGATATGGCAAATTATTTTATTTTATTTTCATTTTTCTTATAATCTAAGATATTATCATGTGAAAAAAAATAAGGACACTTCTAGTTTAACTAAAAAAACAACAATATTAAATAAGAAAAAGGAAATAGTTTTCATTCAATTGTGTTTAAATACATTTCTAAATTGTTTAATATTTTGTTGAAAATCCTTTGTTGTTTAAAACTGATCGACACCGCTTCGGCATGGAATCAACTAGATTGCGGCAGACGGAAACCGGGATTGCGTTCCAGGAATCCTGAATAAGTTGCCAAAGCTCGTCGCTGTTACTTGGGCACTTTCCTCTTATTGACGCTTTCATTGTATTCCACAAATTTTCTATCGGATTTAAATCCGGGGACTGCGGAGGCCACTCCATTACATCAATGTTATTGACCCTAAACCACTCTTTTGTACACAGCTGTGTCTTTGGGGTCATTATCTTGCTGAAATATCCACCTAAGGGGCATATTATCTTCCGTGTACTGTAGCATACATTCTTGAAGAATTTCTACATAATTGGTTGCCTTCATAATACCCTGTATGCGATGGAGCGGCCCCACACCGTTGTATGAAAACGATCCCCAGACCATAATGTTTCCGCCACCATGTTTAACGGTTTTTATGGTATATTTAGGATTGTAAGCTGCGTTTGGTGGTCTTCTAACATGATGAATACCTCGATCAGAATTAAACAAATTTATTTTTGTTTCGTCAGACCAAAGAATATTACGCCATTTCTCCTTAGACCAAAGCACATGTTCTTCAGCAAACTTTAGTCTTTGTTGCACGTTCTTTTTCGATAACATAGGCATTTTTCTAGGACTTCGGGACTTAAGATTTTCCTCAATGAGCACTTTGCGGATAGTTGACGGGTTAACATCAATATTAAAATCACATTTAATTTGTTTGGATGAGATAAATGGATTCTTTTTACCACAGTGAATTATCCTTTTTTGGTGGACAGAGGTATTTTAGACTTCCTGCTGTGTGTTTCAATCTTGGGAATCCACTTAACTGCTTTTTCAACCATTGTTTTTGAAATATTAAGTAAATTCGCTACTTTTCTGTACGAATTCCCCTGTTTCACTAAGTTTTTAATATGTTCTCGAGATTTCGGATCGCAGTGCTTACCCTTCCCCATATCTATTCAATAAAGAAAAAAATCTGGTTCTAAATGATTGATATTAAAACTGAAAATATTATTCTTACCTTATCTCTGCAAATAAACACGTTTTAATAAAAGAAAATTCGATGTTGTCTTAAAACGACACGCTGTCCTCATTAAATCGCACAACCGAATACTGAATATGTTAAACACAGAATGACTAGATCCAAAATGTGTGCAAATACTTTGCGTTTGTCTAACGGAATTTGTTTATGTAAATAATGAGTGAAAAAAATATACCGTTAACTGGCGGCATTTTTCATGGTATACTAGGAATATTTTGAAGTTTTGGATTTTTGCATCCCTGTCCTTATTATTTTTCACATAACTGTATATTGCTTTTCAAGTGACGTGATTTATGTTCACAAAAGGTAGTATATGGAGTCAAATAGCATGACTTATTTAGTTGACTAATTTGCAGGACTTTTTCTTCTCCCGTTCCCAAAAAATCTATCCCAATGACATGATAAACATGTTTTGACCCAAAAAGTGTTAAAATTCATGTGTTTATCTTCGTAGTTTGTTTACCACACAAGGCACAGAATATCTCCAAAAAACGTCACTTGCTTATATTTTAACTAACACAATATCTGCTTACTAATCAACAGCAAACCCGCATAGATGTTCACTTCAATTATATTATGTTTTTGTTGGTAAGGCTGAGTCGTCCTGATAAAACTGATTTTCTTTTCAAAACGAGTACGATTGTGACCGAATTTAAAGCCAAAAGCGCAATGAATAACATCGGTCAACCACCGTACTCCCCAGATTTGGCTCCGTGCGATTTTTTCTTCTCCTCCAAACTGAAATTGCCGCTCCGTGGAATCCGTTTTTCATCGATTGATTAAGAATAAGGATCCAATGAAATCAAGCACTTTCGTTTCAATTTAAAATGTGCATAAAATACATTTCTTGTCACAAAAATATATTTGTAGCATGGGATGTTCTAATATTACGAATTAATCAACTAAGTCTACAACTTTAAAACAAAAAAATTCTAATACAAAATTAAGCGCCCTAAAAAAGAGGTTGTTGTTGCTTTTTTCATCTCATTAAAATTTTTACGCAGTTAAAGTTATACAACGAATGTACTGAGGACTCATATGGTATTGCTCATACGACATGGTGTACCTTATGAAAACAGTATATTTGATGAATAATTTTAACAGTATATAATTTTTTAAAGAATTTTTTAGGGCCAAAAATCACATTCTTCGAGTTACAGGTTGCTTTGAAAATTAAAAACAAGTGTGTGTTTTCATGCAGTAAAGGAAACCAGACACGTCAAATTAAAGTCTATTTTTATGTCACTTCTGCATTCCAGTCAATACTAGTGCTGAGTAATGTCTTGCAAAAATGTTTGAATGTAATCTCTTCACCGCCTGTTGCAACCATAATGTGCCAAGGTTGCCACCTTCTTAGTGTTATGAAATCTAATCAACAAGAAGATTACAAACACACCAACAAATAGTGTGTGAAATGGGCGGCCAAGCAACTGCCGACGACGAAATGATAAGCGACTGAACAAATGACGACTTCTGGCGCGAATTCGATCCAAGAAACTGGTAATTATATATATAAAATGGATTGCAAAGGGATTATAATGAAATATTTTATTCCAAATTATTTATATATCTATGTTTATAAACGTTTGCATATGGTATGAAATTGTCAATTTATGAAATCCTTACTCTGCCGGTTTATAATTTGTGGTTATGTCATATACTTAAATGGGATTGTATGTTTATGTGTTTGGGCCTTCCTGTAGATAGATCTTTCGGCTGCTAATGAAGTTCGCAATATACCAAATATCTTAATTAAGTTTTAATTTATTTGTCATAACTACATTATAAATGACACTATTTGCCAAGGGTGTGTTTTGTAGGTCATGTATACCACAGTCCTTGTAGTCAAAGATGAAAAGGGTTTAATTTGTGACTACTATGAGATTTGGAACCTTGGGATATATGAGATCCTCGAAAAATCCAAAAGCCAGCAATTCATTAATTCAACCTTTTTTCAACAATAAGCAACATTTAAACACTCTTATAAGCAATTAAATTGGGCTGGCTTTCAGAACTGAGCATTGTAACAGAGTTTATGAAGATTACACTTGAACAACCGAATCAGTGGTTTTACCTAATGCAATTGACATAAAAGTGGGGATCAAGAGACCCTCATGTGTGAACAAAGCGCCTATAAAATGCAGTAGGGCGGATAATTTCGGTTTTCTGTGCGCTCGTATAGCTATGAAGGAAAAGGATACGAGATTTTTCCACTTCACGCTTTCTATATATCTTTGGCAGCGGGCATCCGTCAAAACATTCCGTAATGCTGAGAGTATGGAATACAACATACGATTTTAGATTCAGCATATTTTGGAGAGAAGAATAAGTCGACCTATACTTCTGAACCTAACCTTTCAACCAACCAGTATATATCACTTATATTCTGTAGTTCCAAAAATACTATCAATTACACTTATGACAATGAAATGTCTTTGAAAAGCTATGGTATATTTTGCCTGAATTTCTCTTCTTATTTCAATTCTTACTTCAATTTTTAACTAAGACCTTTCAAGATTATACAGGTTAACGTTTTTGTCTCACTTTTTTATACCAATTAGCATATACCTGTATATTATGTCCAGCAAACGGTGGGTTTGTGTTTTCACTTTTATCTTCGATCTATGACGATTCCTCGTTTCTCTCAGACTGGCTATACTATTCGAAAGACCTAAGTCTGATTTCTGGCAATTTCATACAAAGGTATGAAGTCCAACAATTATTTCAACAATTTTGCTACAATTTTTTTTTTTTGGAATGTTAATATATATGTTTTTTCAATAATTAAAATAATTGTAAGTGATTATTCGTAGTCAGAACTTAGTTAACCACGATTCTAAACGGAAGTATTCTCCTTAGTGCTCAAGGCTATTAAATTCACAGCCATGGAAGTAACAAAACCACCAAAAGAAGAAATCTCCGACGATTTCATCACAATATGGACCACAGAAGATGTTGGAGAAATGCATGTAAAGGCTCAAGATTTTTTATATAAGCTGAGCTACTCTGAAGAGTATAATACGTACATAATAAGTGCGCTAGCCGCGATGAAACAGGTGACAAGAAAGTTGATGCGATTATCATACTGCCATCATACTTTAAAATTATATTGTAGCCAAACCAGTCAACGAATTATCAAAATAACAGCTTCTAATATATGCGTCTGTGATATGAGTCTTCAGCTCTTTCCAGAATGCGTACGGAATAAGTTCGCCCATATATTCTTAAATAATTCTGAATGTATGAAAATTTCAAAAGAAGAGTGCCTCATAGCCGTTATAAATATACACTATGCATTTAAGGTGTCTGCTCTCAATTTTTAGAATTTTTATAAATGGTATGTATTAAAAGACCTATGAAAATTGCTTACAGGCTTACTGAAAAAGCCGAATATCTCAAGAAGTAATAATGATAGCGATTTGACCTCGAATCTTTTTTATAGCAAATGAAATTTTCTACAAATTTGTCATGCACATTTTTTCTATAGCTCCTGTCATTTACGAGATATATACAAAAAAAAGCGAAATTCTTCGAAAAATCGGGTTTAGAGCCCCGTACTACCTCGCCAGTGTGGATTACGACTTTATTGCACTGGGCACTTTTGTAGAGTGAACAATTCTGAGAAATATGCGTCTAAAGTCAAAGCGATGCCTTAAAATACCTCTGATCCGTAAGAATTCAAAGATAAAAAAACACGATTTCAGTGTATTTTCTATGGAAATTTTTACAGGCCTTGATCCAGTTCTTAATGTTAATATTAAGGGCCAAAATTTTCAGGGAATTTTTTTTAGGATTTTATTTTCAAGGAAATTTCGTGACGGGACTGAAAAAAATTAATAGTTCCATAAAAACAAGCACCCTAATGTATATGTATGTATGATATGTATGAGTGAAAATATTAAAGCTTTCACACCTCCTGTGATTGTACTTGTCAATCAGTTCGTAAGTTTGCCAGTTTGTCCATTTGCCAGCGGAAGTCCGAAGGTCTTAAGCTTCTTGGGAAAGAAAGTTTTGCACAATCTACAAGTGTGATTGTTCTCATAGATAAACACAACTCCGCGCTGCAAGTGACTTTTCTATGCTCTTCCTACTTAGTTTTCTTTCAAATGGCAACAACATTAAATACAACAAAAAGAGCAATAGCAACAACAACAAGAATGAAGCTTAAAGTCGCAGACGCATTTTCGCGGATTTTTGACCTTTTGTTGATTGCCGTCCGTCCGGAGACATTGTGATTCTGCCTAGCATTCATGGCACCAACACACTTATACACAGGCACAACTTGGGCACTTTTCCAGCCAAAGATTTTCGCCAACCTGTCAAAGCCGATCAGCTTGTGTTTTGTTAACCGTTATACGTTGGAAGAGCGGTCTAAATATCTCAAGTTCGGTATTTGTATTGGCAATACACTAAATATAAATGGTTGTATGTATATGGAGACGTGCGCGTATTTATTTATTTTTTTATAGCATACATTTAGGCTGCTGAATGATTCTTATGTAGTTGCGAGATGAATAGATAGTGCTAAATAAATAAAAGGAGGTTAATACGATGGGCAAATGCTACAAAACAAAAGCAACAATAATATGACGAACACAGAGGTGCAGAAAAGTACACACACAAGTGAGTGAACTTCTTGCCCCAGAAGACACAAGAAATCAATTTGCTCTCACGACAAAAGCGGTTTGCCTTCTGTGTGAACAACATAAACAAGATTAAGCATTCGTATCAACAATGATATAGTCGCGCGTGTGCTTTAATGTATGCGTTAAAACAATGTATGTATATTTACTTAGTTTTTTATACTCACACAAATGTAGATATAAGTATGTGGTTTTAGCTTGGGCTTTTCTGAAAAGTTTCCCTTTTGAGACATGCTGTATAGCTAATATAAAAATTGATTTTCTATAAAACACATTAGATTAGGTCACTGAAGGTGAATAATAACAAACACAGATACAAACATACTCACGTATATGTACATACATATTTCTGAGTATGTTATGCAATGATCACGTCTTCGCCTTCAATGTGTTGATAGGAAACGGCCTATATTGAAGGAAATAAATTGGATTAAACTAAAAAAAAATTAATTATGTTATAAAATGGCGTCTTCGGACAATTTTCCAACTCATAACGAAATATATTGGACTATTGTTTTTAATTGAAATGAGTATTGAACTAAAAATGGAAAAAAAGTTCAGACAAATTATTTCTCTAATGTAACAAAAGCTAAGGATTCAAGATTTTTTTTACCTAAACCAACAAAATGTGACAGCAGCGGAGACAATCCTCATCCAAAGGGCGCTGGAATCATAGAATTATTTCAGACATCCAGTCGTGGATGGACAGACGACACGGAGACCTGGATTTCCATCTGACTAAAATACTTAGTGGACATGGCTGCTTTAGAAGTTACCTTTACAGATTCCAAAATGATATTAGTCCGAACTTTTCGATGTGTACAGAGTATATAGAAGACTCTGAACAGATATTATTTTATTGCTTTCGCTTTTCAAATACAAGGGAAACCGTAAACGACAATTTAACGACACTCATGTGTCAGTCGTCTGAGAAATGGAAAGCTGTTGGCGAAGCGTCTGCTTTCAAACTGACAAAACTGAGACTTTTTCGACAGGTAAAGCGTATGTCAGTCCGCACACTAGAGCACTCCGCCAAAGAAAGCGATTATAAACACAATATTATTATGTCGCAAGTTTTATCAAGAAAAGTATTATTCAAGTTTTTATTAATAAGAAGCTCCATTTATTTATCAGTAGTCCCAGTCATTATTAATTTAAATATAATTAGTAATTATTTTTATTGATAAAATATATCAAATTTCCGCCCATTCAACATCTCGTACTTAATTGTATGCTACTGGACTACACTGCGTATAAGTAACTTTTATGGAATACTGCTTTTGAGATATCTACGTTCTGCCTTAGTGAAAACGTTGCGCATCACGAAGGAGAATAAAATAAATTCGAAAAAATAATGTGATCATCTTTAACTAATACTTTCAAAAATTTCTAAGGTCAGAACTATTTCCCTCAACTCTGATGCATACAATCGATTTTATCTTCGTCTGAACTATACATAATGAATTAACAGTTTTCCTCCATTTAATAAACGCATAATAAACGCTTGTTTCCTAAAATTCCCTTTCTTAAAATTAGTGATACGAATACAAAGAGATCATCTGCCCGAGTGTGGATACGTGTTCTTGTGTGATCTCCAACAAAATCAACGCTTTAATAATGCTTTATTGGCATTTGCTTTAGCACAGCAGTTTATTTCATAAACACACTCGCACTGAGACTTGAAACGAACAAAAATAGAGTCTACGAACAAATGAAAGTTCACAGAAAAAATGAAATTTAACCTGTAAAAAGCTCGACAACTCACACCCTGCACTTCTCCTTTTATAAAACAAAACTTTGTTGGCAGGATATGTTGTTGTTGTGCGACGTGCTTAACTCTTAAGTATTTCCAGACATGAAATTTTCCAAAAAAGCTTCCGCAATTTACGGAATTTGTTAGAAACGCTCTCACTCTGCGTTAAGAATCAGTATGTGACATAAATATATGTATATGGTATTATGTAATCAATTAGTGAACGCACAAGTGGGTGTGTGTGTGTTTTTACTAATTCCGTGCTAAGTACTCATGATGCGCTCTTATTACGACGACGCTTGCCACAATAAACTCACGCTTATGTGAACACACACATACTACACTCAGCTGCACTCACCTTACAGTCGTAATTTATCAAAGGATTTTGTCAGTTTAGAAATTAGAATGTCAATTTAGCATAATTCATGGAGGTTTAGGTTCGCATATAAATATACAATATAACTACATACAAAGACAGATATAACACACCCGGTTACACTTTGAAAGTTCTGCCTTCAGCTCGGTATACATTTACACAATCAGGATGAACCTAGGCAAGCAAAAATTATATATATTTATGTGTGTGTTTCTTTGCATGTGTGCGCCTTTGTTTATACTTCAGTTTGTGCGTGTTTGCTGTTCCGCAAAATTTAATACAATGAAACTGTCAGAAATATTTTGAAAAAAGAAAAAACTTGGTTCGAAGCTACATATATATACCCTTCACAGGTTTGCCAAGATCATGCCAAGTTTCGTGCAGTTATCACGCCAAATACAAAAGTTGTGCGTACAAGAACTTGATTTTACTAGATCAGTTTGTATGATAGCCATACCCTGTAGTGCTCTAATTCTGGCGGTTTAGAGAAATGAACAACTTTTTTGGGAAGTGAAGGCTTTATACTACTTTACCTTTCCTTTTGAGGCATTTTTCGAAGAGGCACACATGCACACAACTGCCTGCGTTTAGTAGTGTGAGTCGATTTTTTGACAGCTTCTTAGTGGCTGATGAGGTCTACACTATTAATCATGCGATGCCGACGGACCTCGGGTATCAGAAAGCAATCAACCATTTTAAAATTTGCAGACTGAAAAGAAGTGAGAAATAAGGCATACCGAATAACTGTGTTAAGCTGAAACCAATAATGTTGGAATAAAAATTATTGAAGAATTTCTTTTTTAAAAAACATTAAAATATTAATAAAAGGAAATAATGTTATTAATATTGAAAAAATCTAATAATTTAAAGAATTTAAGGAAATTCCGAGAGAGTATGGGTAATTTCAATTGCTAGTATTTAGTGTATAAGTTGTACTCAATTCTTATAAGAATCGTCCTAGTGCTTGTATACACACCAAATGTTTTAAAAATATGTATACTCTTATATATTGTATAATATACTTGCTTGTATATACCTACTTCAAGACCTAAAAAATATGGAGTGACATGAAAACTCTTACAGATAGATACTATCCAAATAAATTGGATTTTATTCAATCTACATTATGTCTTTTTTACGATTCCTAAAAAATGGCTGAAAATGGTCAAACAATTCCAAAAAATCAAATCATGTAATTTCCCAAACATACCACAACCTATCACCATGCTTTGAAGCTACATTGATAGAATCTTCCATTATACTAAGTAGAAGAATTCTAGAATTTTACTATCAGTAAAAGACCGGAAAATACCTCGATCAGACAAAATTTCTTATCCATACTAAAAAACCTTCCACATTCCTTAAAAACAAGACTAATAAGTTTATGCGATAACATCAGTATTAGAACAAGGCATACTACCTCCAGACTGTAAAAAAAGCTGAAGTTGTCCCTTTAACCAAATCAACAACTCAATGGCCTCAAACCGCAACGTAGACCACCTTATCTACGTTGACGATGTCCTAATATTCCCGGCTTTAAAGAGTTTCAACGAAGTCAAAATCAATTTTACTAATATTCTGACTGACATCATGGAATGGTCTAAAATGACACAGACCAAGGCTTCTGCAAGCAAAACTTCGACAATTCACATCTGCAGGAATGGAAAATGCACCTTCCCTAACCACTCCCGCTTTCTAACTCTTTAAGAATATTTGGTCTAATTTTTGATAAAAAAAAAAAACAACATTTAAGGAACTTTGTAAATATATTAGATTAAACTTGCCACATTTTGTTGCTCTTGTTCTTCTCCTCCGCCTTTGCCGATACTTTTTTGCTTGATATAATCGGTCGAGTTCATATCTCTGGATGTCAATGGGTGCCACCCTAAAATTTACTCAACTCATTGACACACAAGTAGTTCTGCGAATTAAGAAACAGCGGCAAAGAGCGAAAAGGAAATACGACTGGCGCGCTGTTGTAAAACCGACCATAACAGGGTTAGCGGTATCTACGACAATAAAGAAGAAAGGAGAAGATCACGCTATTAGTAGTTTCCGGCATAAGCGTAATATTCATATAAAGTGGGATAGTAACCACGCCCATCCATTTCCACCCATTTACACCCAGTCTGAGGTGGTATTGAAAGGATTTGTCCTCTGTTGTTATATGTAGCTTTAGAGATTTTAGATATACTACAAACTGTTAGGTGGCGTAGGACTCGTTCAAGAATTTATTTAAAATTAAAAGGTTCAGTGAACTCGCCCAATATGTTTTAATTTTTATTTATACTAGGGATCACCACTTTTAAAACACTTGTGATTCCACGCCTGTCAAGATTTTCCGAACTGCTCTTTTGTCACATCTCAAAGTTCTAAAAATATACTGATGATCCGGCATTTTAGCACTCCACACATCTAAGTCTGCATGTGAGCATTCATATTTACACAGCAATAGTGGAGACATAAAAGGGAAGCATTTTATTTCATTTGTTTGAATTATTCGCCGCCGAACATAAATGCGTTGCAAGTGAAAAGGTAATTCCCTTTATTGTCACGTTTACTGACGATCTCCGCCACATCATCCACATATGCATGTATGTGTGTTTGACATTGAACAAATACCTTTTGAATGCAAAGGCAAGTTTTCCTACCGCCACCACCACAGTCACCGCTGCGTAGCTAGTGCTGCCGCGGGCTGTGTTAACTAAATCGTTTGGCGCGTTTTTTAAGCAACATAAATTCGCAAACACAACTGTCAACCACATGTGTGTCAATGATAAATACGTTCCACATCTGAGGAATACGCTCCAAATTCAAATTAAACGTTTATTTTTTTCAATACATTCCAAATTTAAAGAACACGTTCCACACCTCAGTACAACTTTCCATCTATGCATAAAAAGCGAATGGAACTTTATAAATTCATACCACATTTGCACAATATCTTCCACAATGGGTTCCACTTCGCATCAAGTCGAAGCCGCGTACGGATGTCATTGGATTTCGTGTTTGCTCGTAATTTATGAATGAAACAGAAAGCACACCAACGACAGCGAACATGTATGAACATGTTGTGCCATGTTTGGCAACAATTCTACAAATTTACCAACCACAAACACAACTCTGTGTGCTCGTGTGTTTTGAACGTTACTGGCTGCCGTTTGGCAAGAATTACTGTTATTTCACACACACACATATGTATGTATATAAAGAGCTTGTGCTTGCTGTTATCATAACGGCTGTTCGTTTGTTATTCAGTTGATAGCAAGATATCCGCCAAGACGGTCGCGTTTTAACGGATGTTCTGAAAAAGTATGCGTTTATTTTAGTTACCGTTAGCGCGAAAATAGCAACAAAGTGTGTGCAAGTGTCGTAGAATTTCGGACTGCTAAAGGTCATGAATAGGTGAATGTGTTGAGAAAGTGAAACGCACACACACACAAAAGCAGCGTTTGTGTTGGAATGTGTGTAGATATGTATAAACATGTAATCGTATTATATGCAGCAACAAAGTGATTTAGAGGCAGAAAACCGTTACAGCTTTACTTGCCGCTGGAATGTGTGTTGTTGCTGTTATTGTTGTAAATATGATTTCTAAGCGAAAACCACGTGATGGAATGAAGTCTTTTGATTTTTGCCCGGAAAATGCTTCAACTACTTAGCTACTAAGCCTTTAACGGTTAACTGTTGCGTTCACATAGAATTATTCAAATTTTGTGAACGCACACAAAAACAAACAAATGCCTTAGGGCACCTACATATACAAATACGTGTTATAAATATATGCTGTACATAAAAAATTTCGTAAAACAACAACAACATGCTCATTTAATTAATATGTGCTTTTGTTGTGTTTTTTGTGTGTTCACAAAGTGCTTTCCAACTGTTCAAATAAAAAGTGAAATATAAATGCGGAATAATGGAAATAATCAAGAATTTCGAACGATAAAAATCGAGTTGAAAAATTCAAATAGAATTTCGTAGTTAATTATGAAAAACATATGTATATAAATGATAATCTTAAATGCGCATAAAACCACCACCACGCAAATAAACATACATATGTAATATGTTAATAATTAATAGTAAAAAATAAAAAAAAATATAATTCAAACGCCAAAAAAGGTTAGCTTAAAAAGAGCATTTGGTAAGCAGTTTGTTTAAAAATTAACTTAAATTTTATACAAACATATATGGAATGGTACATAAAAATTCTGCATTTCTGGTTGTCAAAAAAGTCTTGCGGTATTTTTATTGAATCAATTCGTGTGGCACCTATACATCGAGCTTCTTATTGACTCCAAGCTTCTTCAAATGGTTTGTAACGGTTTGATGACTACTATGCCGGTCTCTTTCGACCAATTCAGCGATTTTATCGCAATTTTCGACGACAGGCCTTCCGGAGCGTGGCGCATCTTCGACCACCTCTACACCAGAACGAAAACGTTGAAACAATCGTTGTGCGGTGGAAATGGAAACTGTATCGGGTCCATAAACTGCACAAATTTTATTGGCGGCTTGAGACGCATTTTTGCCTTTATCGTAGTAGTACTGTAAAATATGCCGTATTTTCTCTTTATTTTGTTCCATGTTTGCGACGCTATAACTCACGAACGACTTAAAGGAAACGACAATCAATCAAACACGTGTTAGCGCGTGAAATGAGCTTTCCAAAAAGGTATAGCATGACCCGATGCGACGAATAAAACTAGAACTACGCACTTTCAGCGCCAACTAGCGAAAATACCGCAAGACTTTTTTGACAACCTAATATTTTGATGTCAATTAGCCAAACTGTCATGTGAGATGGCCTGTTGACCTCTGCTTGACTCTCTTCATATGTTTATCCATCTAAAATGGTTTTAGCCTTAGGTGTTTGCCCCTAACTGTATGAACTTTGGATTTTTGTTCAACCATAAGTAGTTATAACAGTGGTGGTAGGAGAAATTACATTATGATAAATTTATCTCAAGTTACAGAGGGTCTGTCGCAAGTTTATAGAAAATTGAATTACTCATTGACTTGTTTTTATGAAGAAGAACTTTGAAAGCTGTTATTAGTATTTGTACTGAGTGCATTAAAATATTGTGTTTAGGTCAAATATGATTAGAAACTTAATATTTAAGGTTAAAATGCAGTAATGGCATGTTACTTACGAAGGCATAAATAGGCAACCTTTGCGACCCAAATTGTTTAAAATTGGTTTATTGTGCGCTTCAATAAGATTTTAAGAACTTTTGTAGCTCGATTAACCTAACTAAAGTCATTTACGAGGTTAGGGATAGTCACAATTTTAAAAAAATGTATTTTTTTTTTTGCTTTTTCGTTAAGTGTAATATCTTAAAAATATTCTCTGAAAATTTCACGTTGATCCGATAATTAGTTTTTGAGTTATTCGACAAATAACGAAGAGATCTCGGGCACTTCAAAGCGCCAGTGTTTTTCTCAAAACCTATAACTTTGGGAATTAATTTTTTATTTTTTTGAAATTTTCGTGACTTTAAGTCAACACATTCTATAATAATGCCAAATTACTACTTTTGTAAAATAACACCATTTAATAGCAAAAAAATACTGAAAATTCTCATTTTTTTCGTGCCTTTGACTACCCCTCACCCCTTAAGAGAGCTACCATTTCATCCAATACCAAATAGATGAATATTAATTCCGCTTAATAAACTTTGCACTAAACTTTTTGCGATCGTAAGCCAGAGTAAAAGTGCCGTAATCTCTCAGCTAAAACATAAACCGGCTTGCGTAAATTCAAATCACTGTCGATGTCAATATGGGCGTGTATACGTGTGAAACTGTCAGGCAAATGACAGTAAAATTGTAAAGAAGAGTGGTCAAGTGCTTGAGCATGAACAAAAGCACAAGTAGAAGCACACACACAGAAATACTAAAGGACATAACACAAGCAACTCAAGCACACATTCTGTTGAAGAAATATGAATTACAAGAAATATGTAATTCGTAAGTGTAGGAACCTACAAATATGTGTGTTTGTGAGTGTTGAATTATGGCTTGTACTCAGTTATTTACAATTGTAAGTGGGCTTTTTTGAAAAAAGGCTCCACATTGACCCTCACGCATATGTACATACATGTGTACAATTTTTTTCTTTGTTGAATTAATTTGTGTGTCATAAACACGCAAACTTGTTGAGTTTGAATAATGGTTCACAATAGGCGTGGAATAATTTATGACACATTAGAAGCTTGAATAAAAATGATGTAAATATACAAGTGCATATATGTATATGTATGTGCATTCGTATATAACTAGCGCTTAAGAAATATTTGCCGGCAGTAAAATACATATAATTGGACATATTAAGGACTGCAGACATACATACTGTACATATATCGTCACCTAAACTGCAAAACAACGTATCATCAAATATTCGAAACTCAGTTTTTTATTGCTTACAATTCATTACATCATGTTGCATATAAATAGCATAAAATTTGTGTAAGACATAACCAATTTATAACCATTTTATAACCAAAACTTAAATTTTCTTTCCATATGAGTGGTTTCAATTACATCGTTTTTCCTTCATCTGTCGACTTACGTTATTTTGTATTTTAGGTGCCGGTATATAACATTTTTTTCAGGCTCAGCTTCAGTACATTTTTATTAATAAAGAACCAGCGTCATTTTGATTGAGTATTCACACAAGTGTCTTATAAACTTTGCGTTGCTCATACGACATGGTGTCCCATATGAATTGTGATATAAATATAAAATTAAGAGCTTGTTTACATTGAATAGTTTTTTAGAACAGAAATTGAAAATTCATAAGGCGTCTGCAAAAAAAACCAACTTGGAAATAATGTACACCCTAATGTATATATACTTATGTACATATAAAAAGTATAAGTATAAATATACGCATATTTACTTGACCGTGAGAAATATTTTGTAATACATACTGGGGATGTGCTCTACTATCATTTTTCAAACTTTCCATCACTTGTGTAGTTGTTGTGCTTTGATAAAGGGCTTTTATGAATTGCCATGTGCACTTTATGTGGAGTGAAGCAAAGCTGCCGCGCTGCAGACTCACAAGAGAAACTTATTATCGAGACTTTCTTTTTATTACCTACTCATAAATATCCATCTGCTTGCTAACCAATGCTTGCCGCTGCTGTAGGGTTTATCTGCTTTGCAATATTAAAAAATAGCTACTACAAGTATGTAGCTACAGTGGCGTGCACAAATGAGTACATAATTCATTTCTTTACTTTTCTGAGCGATAAAATAAGTAATAACAAAGAAAATAAAAACAAATATTTTTTCGTTTATTCGTTGTTCCATTCTGAATAAAACAACAAAAAATTTAAAACATAAAGTAACAAATTCATAGAGATAAGAAACCATAACGAAAATAACTCGCATGTACTCAATTTTGCACTTTTCAATAAAGTTGTTAGTGGAGCACTTTTTTAGTACTTGGTCCATAACCCTTTATTTTTTAGTACCATATTAATACGCTTTGGCATGCTTTCAACCAGTTCCTGTATTATTTCTTTTGGTACATTCTGCCACTCTAGCTGTACTCGTGCCCACAGCTTTCTTGGTTTGATGGAGCTGATTGGTACAACCCCAGTTGTCTTCCTACGATTGACCATAAATTCTCAATCGGGTCGGGGCTTTGGGCTGGCCAATTCATCAGATGAAAATTTTGCTCACTCAACCATTTTTTCACTATTTTCGCAGTGTGCTTTGGGTCACCATCCTGCTGAAACACGACTTCTTCTTCAGGATAGGCACACTTGTCAACGAACTCGGGAAGATGAGTCTGCAAAATGGTGAGGTAGTCTTCCTTCTTCATTATACCTTCAATTCTGTGTAATGGCCCAATATGCCACCAAGTAAAGCATCCCCAAACCATGATGTTTCCACCACCATGCTTCTCAGTTTGCTTGATGTGATGGCGTTGAATGGTATCACCAGGGCGACACCAGCAGTACTGCTTACCGTCCGATTGGAAACGATTAAATTTTGATTCATCTGACCAAATAACTCGTTGCCAGTCATTTATCGTCCAATTTTTATGCTCTCTTGCAAATTTCATTCGCGCCTTTTGGTTCAGTTTGGACAATGCAGGATTATTTTTTTTTAACGGCTGAAATATAGCCAATGTTGTGGAGCGCTCGTCGTGCTGTCCATTCACTAACGTGCTTATTTTTGGCAACTAAAGTATTTTTCGGTGTAATGGTCTTGTTCTGCCTCATTTCTGCCATCATAAGACGTGCATCCGCGTCGGTCAACAGTTTGCGGCGGCCTTTGGTTTGCTATTTGGGAGCAGTATGTCGTCTTTTTTGAACGCGAATGACCACAGATTGACTAATATTTAACTCCTTGGCTATTTCCCGAGATGAAGCACCATTATTTGTTAAGGAAACTACATTATTCTCCACATCACGCGATAACTTTTTCATTTTTTTTAAATACAGAATATTATTGCGGTACACTTGATACAACATTTTATTTATTACTAATCACACGTTTTTACACATAAATTTGCATTACTGGTCGTAGACGATAGCAAACAATTCAAAACTAACGGTATAAACTGGCTTTATGCTGAGTACATACAAAAGTGCAAAATTGAGTACATGCGAGTTATTTTTGTTATGGTTTTTTATCTCTATGAATTTGTTGCTTTATGTTTTGAATTTTTTGTTGTTTTATTCAGAATGGAACAACGAATAAACGAAAAAATATTTGTTTTTATTTTCTTTGTTATTACTTATTTTATCGCTCAGAAAAGTAAAGAAATGAATTATGTACTCATTTGTGCTCGCCACTGTACATGTGTGTCCAATTTTCTACTATAAAGGGTGAGTCGATTGAACTGTGCTGCAAATTTTAAACAATGGAACAAAGAAAAAAGTGTAATAGATACGCCAAGTAATAATTTTTGGAACAATTAAGTTATGTATTTTATAAAAAAATAAAATTCAAAATGTTGCCACCTGTTTAGAATATTAAATAAAAAAAATTTTTTAGTTGAATTAACACAAAAATCTTAGCTTCAAACTGGAAATCTTGAAGGAAGTTTGTAGCTCAACTTGTGTTTGTTGAGAGTTGCCACCCGTTAAAAAAATATTAACACAACCAACATTTTAAGACTAATGAAATATTACAATTTGTGTAACGTATTTTTTAATTATAGCTTAACATATTTTTTTCTGAGAGTTGCCACCTGTTAAGGATAATTAATGCAATTAATATTTGAATATTAAAGAAATATTACAATTTATGTGGCGTGCTGACAGTTTAAACAATTTTTTCTATTTCACAGTTTTTAATAGTGTTGCCATATGTTTAGAAAAAAATTATTTAACTTGACTTTTATAATTGATGAAAGGTTGAAATATAGGGCTTAAAGCAAAAAAGTTTGTCTAACGCAAATAACTACAATGTAGAAATTATTTTTCAAACTGCTAGCTGCTTAAATTAAAGAAAAATTAAATCAACATATTTATAAATATAAAAATATAAATATAAAAAAAAATTAGTAGCAGAAAATAAAAACATTACACAATTTTGGAGATAGTCCTAATTATTGGCGTGTAATTACAATTATCTTGCATGTATTATCCCGAATTATTATTTTTATTGCGCACCCACGACGTTATTATCATTTATTTTTTTTTTAGTCAGGAATTACACAATACATGCCCTTAACCTTAAACTTTAGTATACGCAAGGTAAAACAATTTAACTTGATATTGAAAAATTTTGAATAAAAATTGCTTGACTAGAAGCAGACCTCAACCTGACAATTATAGACATATTTACGTCTATTACGCGACAGTTAACGAATAAACTCGCTTTTGAGTTCGTGGAATACTCATTTAAAAACAACTTTGAAATGACTTGTAAATAATTTTTATGCATTTTACGATATTTGCACGACTTTTTAGCAGATAAGAAAAAGCGTGCTACTGTCCGTTACAATAGTATATTAAACTAAAAATGAAAATATATATTTACATATGACTGTTATACTCGTATATTTTTAACATCTCTTTAACTGGCATTAAAAGTTTCAAAGAAGTGGCAACTTTTCGTGGAAATAATTTTGATCACAAACATACTTATCAGTGGCGGATCCACGGGGAGGAGGGGTGTGTTTTGGTGTTAAAACACCCCCTAAACTCAGAGAATAATATATGTTTGTTGATATGGGTTTGGAATGAGGTTGTTGATCAAAAAAATCAAATCAAATTACAAGCAATTATAATAAGTTACAAGATTTTTGTTCTTATTCATATAATTCGAACTTTCTCTACATTTGTACAATCAGTATCGCTGAAGCTCAGTGATTACACGGGATCTCACATTCCATGTTATATTTTCCTTGGTTTTTGAAAGAATTCTTCTAGTATTTCATTAACTGACAGATCAATATCTCTATGAATATTCATTGATGCTAGACCATTAAGTCTATCTTGACCTGTCGTATTTCGTAAATATGTTTTTTGTTATATTAAAAATACGTTGAGTAAAAAAACTTTTCGTAAAACCCCCCAAAAAAAAATTTTCTGGATCCGCCACTGGTACTTATAATAGCTTTCAAATATTCTAAAGAACCGTACTTGGCCTTATTCGATTTTTTGAATGGGTGGCAACCCGGCTTATATAAATTTTCAGCTTTTATGTTTCAATAAGCATTTTTGATATACATAGAATAAATCAGTTATCTCTAAATTTTCTTAAAACAAAATTATTTTATACATATGGCAACACCATATGCAAATGCAGTAAATAAATGTTGTGTAAAGCTAATTATTCTGATTAGCAATATTCTCTATATTTTTTAAATTTATTTAAATAATAAATATGTACAATTCTACATGTTGTTAACAACGTAATTATTTTGTCTTATATACTCTTTTCCATAATTTTAATAAATCAAATAATAAATGTTCTCCTAAAAAGGCGGGGTTACTGGGTACTTTCATTACTTTGACATCAACCTTTGTTTTATAAATGCCCACATCAAAACGTTAAAGACAATCAATTCCGCACCCACGCACACTATCACGTATCACTTTCGTTAGATCGACTCATAACTGTCAATCAAAGGTGATAGATTGGGGTCAACGAAAGGGTCTATTAGGCCTACGCATATAGTTACCCAATTATAGCAACGGAAATTAGTATGTGGCATTTCATGCGGCCTACTCGCTACACAGTGTAATGCTGTTTTGTTGATTAGACCTGCACTAAAATAGAATTAATTCGAAGGTGTAGGAAGGAGCGGAAGTAAACAGAAATTGTGGCATATTTCAGGTGCAAATTTTAGATATTTTTTAGTAAACAAGAGTTTCTAAGACAAACAGTCATAAATGCCCAGTTATATATGCAATTCTCTAGTATTTTTTAACCCTCGAGCGACCTTTGGCAATACGAAGGCCTCATTCTTCGGTCTATATGTCTAAATACGCGAACTAATCTGAAATTTTGCGCACATACTTTCCTTTTCAAGAACTTGAACGTCCAAGAAAATGCTATAATGTCCGAGTATATTGTTCAGATCGGAGCGCTATAGCATATATCTGCCCTATAAACTGAACAATGAAAATCAAGATTAAAGTTCTGTATACCCTTTTATACTAAAAGAAATGCACTGTTGCAGGTTATTAGAGCTTCGGTGCAGCCGAAGGTCTCATGAGAGCAGGTTATGTTAAACCGAAGCAGGTCCGCATTTAGAAACGGACAAGGATTTTTAACTCGGCAGCATTCCAAAAAATTTTTGGTTGATGTTGTTGTTACAGATACCTAATTCCCGTTTGGCTAGTAAGGATTAGATAAGTCTTCGTCGACGTCATCCAACGGCAGGCCCAAGAACGAGCTATTTCGAAGGGGTTGGACCAAAAGAGTAGGGTTAGTGGAGCATTTAAAGAGGTGGCTAGTGTTGTGCGGAGACTCGTTGCACACTTAACTTATTATATTTTAGATACACCGGGGTTTATTCTGAATAAGTATGAGTTTAACCTGCTACAGTATCCAGAACATAGCTGCGCAAGGGTCACTCTTGTTTCTCGTGGCAACTCGAGGTCTTCGTCTAGATGGGTGGTGGTTTGCCTCCAAGTACGCTGTTCACTGAGAGGAAGGCGGTGAAGGTATTGATGGCTCCACTGTGAATGGCAGTCAGTGCTTGTTAGAAATTGGTTGCGTCCGAAGTCTGGTCGGCGTATTGTTTGATGTCGTCGACGTAATTGAGGAATGACCTATTGATGCTTCTAGCAATTGACGGCCGGGGTGATTTCTGCGAAATAAAACTGCTTGAAGAGGAGTTTATTATGTTTCTTAGCTGGGAACATACGCCATCAACAACCATCCAGTTGTAGTCTGGAGTGCAGTGTTCTGACAGCTTCCTGGTCTGCGCTTCACTGCTTTCAGGCAACATATTGATGCAGCGTAATTAAGAACCGCCGAGTTGATTGTCTTGTATGTTGCCAACAACGTTTCTTTGGCGTTTTCCCGTGTACTGCCAGCTAGTGACTTGAAGATTTTGTTGCGCTTCCGTACTTTGACAATAATCGTGGCCCTGTGAGGAGTGAAGGAACACAGGCTATCGAATGTCACACCTAAAATCTTAGGGTTATTGACTGTCGATTAGTTTTAACGCCATCTGCTGCAATATTAAAGTCAAGTCTGTACTCTTTCATCCAGTTAGTGAAAATGGTAGCTTTAGTAGGGGAGAGTGTTAGGTTCTGAGGAAGCGTGAAAGATTATTTTGTCTTCTTATGCCGTTACAATAACAGCCGGCGAAAGAACTTAGAAATTTAAATTTTCCTCAAAAACTCGAGCATTGATAATGTTAACTTCAAAATGCCCTTTGATTAAGTCGCATTCAAGTGTTCAAATAAAATCTTCTTTTTTATTTCCATAGCAATGCAATGTGATCTCATCTTCAATGGAAAGTTACTTCCGATTAATTGTCTTTGGGGAGATAAAAAAAAAATAATAAAGTAGAATAATTATCGTCTTTATTCTTTGTGAGTTTCCATCATTAAAATACTGTTACAACAACAACAAATATGTAATTTTCGCTACAATGTACCAAGTTCTCGCTGTAATTAAATTTTATATTTCTACACACTTATATGTAATTACTTATATACATACATATTTACATATGCACTTTAAATAAGACGATTGTTATTAAATTTGCTTTGAGCAAACTTGGCTGAATTCTAAATTTCAAAAAGTGTTTCATTCTTCCACAAAGCAAAGCAGCAAATAACAATCTCTACCCACCGACCAACGTTGCATTCTCACTTTTATCACAGTTATAATTGTATTTGATTTCAATATGCTGACAGTGGGAGGTTAAGTGCCCGGGTAAATGTGCCCACCTGCCAGCAACGCCACTCATAAGAGCACATAGAGGTGAGCGCTTCCTACGAATTCGTCAAATTCCTCACTTCAAAGCTGAGGTTTGCTTAGTTACCTTTCTAAATACATACTTTCATATTATATATATGTGTATAAAAGAAATAACCACAACAAAAGTTGAGTCTACGTCTTGTCATTAGTAGTCGTTAATTTTTCTAATTTTGTCGAGGACAATCAAATTACGCAGAACCGAATATAAAGGTTAACAAATGATGAATGGCCAAAACGAATTCCGATATCGTCTCTGTTTTGTAGATGTAAATAGTTTTCTTCACACATATTTATATATATAACAAATTGGATCGGAAATTGTAACTAATTTCCTCAAATAAATGATATTTCAAAAATTATATTTTTCCAAGCTTGTAGGACTGACAATCAGTGTGTTTACAACAGCTGCTTAGGTCGGTACACTTCAGTAGTGCGTTGCGATTTTTACAATGAATAAAAATATCGAACAAAGAATTTGACTCAAATTTCGTATTCTGATTCAGTTTTATACAAATCCTTCAAAGGCGGTCGAGAGATCGTTGAAAACATGCCTCATTCTGGACGACCTTCGATTCGACCTCTTCAACTGAAGAGTATATTAAAAATATGAAGGAAATGGTGTTCAAAAATCGTCAGGCAAGTGCTACAGACAGGGTAAAAGAGCTGGACTTTCTCACGATTCCGTTGGAATGATTTTGATGGACAATTTGGTTATGCAACGCGTTCCTGTTCTAGTCGTCCTGATAAAGCTAATTTTTTTTTCCAAAAGAGCACCGTAAATAGGTCCCTTTGGACATGATTGATCATGTGAATTCCGATTCCACTCATGTAAGGCATTATTACTGCCGATGAGACATGGGTACATGAGTTTGACATGCAAACGAGTCAACAATCATCGGAATGGAGGGGAAAAAACGAGCCCAAAGCAAAAAAACCACGACAAAGCCGCTAAAAACTCACGGTGATGTCCATTATTTTTTCGATATTCCTGGTTTGGTGCATCATGAATTTCTACCGAAAGAACAGACGGTGATTTAGGAGTTCTATTTGGCCAGCTCAAATAAAATTTTATAGTTCGATGTCCGAAAGCAAAAACAATATTAGCAAAGTTAAGAGAGGAATTCGTTAAACAGCTTGTTGGCTAAGTTAGCTTATATGCTTTTGCAATGTGTGGGTGTGCAGAGTACATGTCTTCAAGCAAATCACGTTTTCCTACAATCATTTGTTTCCGCTTACACTGCAATATTTGGACAAAAAGCTAATGAAGGTACAAAAGCCAATTTAACAATCACATACATATATGTATACATACCATCGATGTCAGTAAACTGTTCATTAATTAGAATCCAATCGATTTGCTGCTGATTAATATGAATGTATGGTTTGTATAGCCATTTCGGTAAACAAATCCGTGTTTTGTCTGCATTAGGGCGGTCCAAAAATAGACGACTTTAAGCAATCGCTAATGTTTCTTTTTGGTTATTAAAGTACAACAATAATAATATATCCGATTTCGAAACACACCCTAATGTTGATTTAGTGTCATTTAGAAGGATCCTACCTTCATAATACAAATATTTCAGTACAAGAACCTTCATGTTGCACCATTCTATCGTTTAATTAGCACCTTAATGTTCTTTTTTTTATACTGTATGACCACCCTAATACTATGCAGTATGTTGATAAATTTTTGCGGGTATTTATTTACACACGGAGGATGGAGTCATGTGTAGAAGTTCACGCAAGTGAGGAAAGTTCTCTGATCGCCATTCACTTGGGAGTGGCCAGAAACGATTCTTTTACATATGACTCAAGCAGCTCACGACTTCCGGTCTTTGACCAAGTATCCTCTGGGTAGCCTAAGAACATCCGTTTGAAGGCGAGCTAAAGTGAGAAGGCGAAACACCCCCTGCATAGGGTTGTGCGCTGGGTTTGGGACCCGCCACGTAAAAAAACACCCCCAATGCAAAAGTTTAAACAGCCTCGGATGAGAGACCCCCTTTTGATGACGACCACGGCAAACGAAATAAGGACTATGATTTGAGGGCATGCACCTGGAATGTCCGGTCCCTTAATTGGGAAGGTGCCGCTGCCCAGCTGGTAGATGTCCTCGTAAAGATAAAGGCTGACATCACCGCCGTCCAAGAAATGCGGTGGACGGGACAAGGACAGAGACGAGTAGGTCCTTGTGACATTTACTACAGTGGCCACATAAAGGAGCGCAAGTTTGGTGTTGGATTCGTGGTGGGAGAGAGACTCCGTCGCCGAGTACTATCATTCACTCCGGAGAATGAACGTCTAGCCACAATCCGCATCAAAGCGAGGTTCTTCAACATATCGCTGATTTGCGCCCACGCCCCGACGGAAGAGAAGGACGATGTGACCAAAGATGCCTTTTATGAGTGCTTGGAGCGCACTTATGAGAGATGCCCCCGCCACGACGTCAAAATCGTGCTTGGCGACTTCAACGCCAGGGTGGGCAAAGAAGGTATCTTTGGCACTACGGTCGGTAAATTCAGCCTCCACGAGGAAACATCCCCAAATGGGTTGAGGCTGATCGACTTCGCCGGGGCCCGAAATATGGTTATCTGTAGTACTAGATTCCAGCATAAGAAGATACATCAAGCTACCTGGCTGTCTCCGGATCGAAAAACCACCAACCAGATCGATCATGTTGTGATAGACGGAAGACACGTCTCCAGTGTTTTAGATGTGCGTGCGCTCCGAGGTCCTAACATCGACTCGGACCACTATATTGTTGCAGCCAAAATTCGCACCCGCCTCTGTGCAGCAAAAAACGCACGCCAACAAACACAAGGAAGGTTCGACGTCGAGAAGCTGCAATCACAACAGACAGCCGAACGATTTTCTACTCGGCTTGCACTCCTGCTCTCTGAGAGCACTCGTCAACAACTCGGTATAAGGGAACTGTGGGACGGCATTTCAAACTCCTTACGTACAGCTGCAACCGAAACCATTGGTTTTCGGAAAGTGCAAAGGAACAGCTGGTACGACGAGGAGTGCCGTGTCGCAGCGGAGAGAAAACAGGCTGCCTACCTCGCAACGTTACGATCGACCACAACACGTGCGGGATGGGATAGATACCGAGAGTTGAAGAGGGAAGCAAGACGCATTTGTAGACAGAAAAAGAAAGAGGCCGAAATGCGTGAGTACGAACAGCTTGATAAGCTGGCCGACAGGGGTAATGCTCGAAAATTCTACGAAAAGATGCGGCGGCTTACAGAAGGTTTCAAGACCGGAGCATACTCTTGTAGAACCCCCAAGGTGATCTAGCCACCGATGCCCAGAGCATACTTAAATTATGGAGGGAACACTTCTCCAGCCTGCTGGATGGCAGTGAACACACAACACCAGGAGAAAACGAACCCGATACCCCACTCGATGACGATGGAGCAGATGTTCCATTGCCCGATCATGACGAAGTTCGAATAGCAATTGCCCGTCTGAAAAACAACAAAGCGGCAGGGGCCGACGGATTGCCGGCCGAGCTATTCAAACACGGCGGCGAAGAGCTGATAAGGTGCATGCATCAGCTTCTTTGTAAAATATGGTCGGACGAAAGTATGCCCAACGATTGGAATTTAAGTGTGCTGTGCCCAATCCATAAAAAAGGAGACCCCACAATCTGCGCCAACTACCGTGGGATTAGCCTCCTCAACATCGCATATAAGGTTCTGTCGAGCGTATTGTGTGAAAGATTAAAGCCCACCGTCAACAAACTGATTGGACCTTATCAGTGTGGCTTTAGACCTGGTAAATCAACCACCGACCAGATATTCACTATGCGCCAAATCTTGGAAAAGACCCGTGAAAGGAGAATCGACACTCACCACCTATTCGTCGATTTCAAAGCTGCTTTCGATAGCACGAAAAGGAGCTGCCTCTATGCCGCGATGTCTGAATTTGGTATCTCCGCAAAACTAATACGGCTGTGTAAACTGACGCTGAGCAACACTCAAAGCTCCGTCAGGATCGGGAAGGACCTCTCCGAGCCGTTCGATACCAAACGAGGTTTCAGACAAGGCGACTCCCTATCGTGCGACTTTTTCAACCTGCTTCTGGAGAAAATAGTTCGAGCTGCAGAACTCAACAGAGAAGGTACCATCTTCTATAAGAGTGTACAACTGCTGGCGTATGCCGATGATATTGATATCATCGGCCTCAACACCCGCGCCGTTAGTTCTGCTTTCTCCAGACTGGATAAGGAAGCAAAAGAAATGGGTCTGGCAGTGAACGAGGGCAAGACGAAATATCTCCTGTCATCAAACAAACAGTCGTCGCACTCGCGACTTGGCACTCACGTCACTGTTGACAGTCATAACTTTGAAGTTGTAGATAATTTCGTCTATCTAGGAACCAGCATTAACACCACCAACAATGTCAGCCTGGAAATCCAACGCAGGATTACTCTTGCCAACAGGTGCTACTTCGGACTGAGTAGGCAATTGAAAAGTAAAGTCCTCTCTCGACGAACAAAAACCAAACTCTATAAGTCGCTCATTATACCCGTCCTGCTATATGGTGCAGAGGCTTGGACGATGACAACAACCGATGAGTCGACTTTGCGAGTTTTCGAGAGAAAAGTTCTGCGAAAGATTTATGGTCCTTTGCGCGTTGGCCACGGCGAATATCGCATTCGATGGAACGATGAGCTGTACGAGATATACGACGACATTGACATAGTTCAGCGAATTAAAAGACAGCGGCTACGCTGGCTAGGTCATGTTGTCCGGATGGATGAAAACACTCCAGCTCTGAAAGTATTCGACGCAGTACCCGCCGCGGGAAGCAGAGGAAGAGGAAGACCTCCACTTCGTTGGAAGGACCAAGTGGAGAGGGACCTGGCTTCGCTTGGAATATCCAATTGGCGCCACGTAGCGAAGAGAAGAAACGACTGGCGCGCTGTTGTTGACTCGGCTATAATCGCATAAGCGGTGTCTACGCCAGTAAAGAAGAAGAAGAGATTTATTTACACACATCCAGGCATTTCCGCCAATAGTTAGTCAACGACTTTTTGCATTCACTAATCATACTCTCAGAACCAGATATTTAGGAACTAATTAATTAAGAGAAATGAAGATGCTGATGCCGAAAGCTTAACATCCATAAATTACGTACAAAAATAATTGAATGCAAGACAAGAGAAATACCCAATCTCTAATACAATATTAATAATAATTTAAGGCAAACACATGTGGGATTTGTAAGTGTGGAGGAACTTTGACGGGTTCCACTTTATTTATGGTATAAAAAAACTTTCTTTCTTCTAAGACGGTTAATAAAGATACCCTTTAAGAATCCCTGCCATAAAGGGAGAGAAGCAAGTTTTGTATATTAAAAAAAAAACAAATTTTAAAACTGTCCGACCGCTTCCTAAAATCAGCCAAAATTCTTCAAAAAAATTATAGTCTGATAGTAACCGTCTTTAAAAAAATTTTGGATAGATTTGTTGTCGACTTTCTCATTAGATTTTTGAACTAGTTTGCAGACCATTTTTATGGCCTGGTCAAGGACTATTTTACTCTCGTAGCGGATTGTCATTAGACATTAGATTTTTTTTGCAAAAATCATCAGTTATTTCAAAGCAAAACATTTGAATGCCAGTTCCGAGATGTCCTAGGATTACTTATACTTATGTGGTTTAAAAAAGAAATATTACTTTGAAAAGCCTCCCTCAAGATCATGGAAATCATTCATTCGAAATAATCATGACTACAATTCTAGTAATATGATAATGCCTTCGGACCTTTTCAGTAGTCAACATAGTATGAGAGCCCTGAAAATACTCCCTCCTACGATCAATGCTCAAAAAAGTTGCTAGCTAGCACAGTTTTTTTTTTTTGGTAAATAAGGTCATATTTTCTATACTATATACCATACGTACCAGTGATCCTTGAGCGCCTTTATATTCTGTTTACTATATTCAATACTATTACAGATTTAGATTATTAAACGGTTTTTTTTTCGATTCCAATAAAAAGCGGTCAATACAAAAGTCTTGGTTTCGTTAGAGCTTGGTTTGAAATGTAAATCGTATCTGAATCTTATCTGATTGCGATATGAACGTCAAACTTATATATCAATTTTTCTCATGGTTCAACGAGTTTACTGTGAAAACCGCACTCTCTTTAAATCTTTTGTCATCTATATTTTTCCACTAAATTTTGTTAGTCTAGAGCGCAGAGGGTAACAACTCGCCGAAGATTCAATACCACTGCTTTAAGCGGTTCCTAAGTAGACAACACTATATAGTTTTTGTTGTAAGACGCCTATTCTCGCTCACAACCATTTTTTCTTTATAATATCTAGAAAATGTAATCTTCATATTACCCAGACTCCAACTAGTACTGTTATATAAACATTTCAAACTATCCGACCGTTTCATGCTGAGTGACACCTAACACTGGCATTTATCCAATAAAAGTTCGTTCTGAATGCAGCAGCTCAAAACAACGGGTATGAGAACTCACATATAGTAAGAGAGAACGAGAGAGAGTCCAAGATTTATTTCCCATCACCATTGTAAAATATCACTAAAATAGTGAAATTCTCTTGAATAGAAGTTCAAACAACCTCTCTTCATACCTAACCTAACCTAACTGCTTTTATCTTCTCAGTGTAGTGGCTGTTGAGTATATGCTTAAGAATGCAACTTTTCCTCGGCAAGCGCCATAAATATTGATTTAACCTGAACTTTAGTACGAAATGATTAAGTCAATACAAGCTTGGCCTTTTATTTTTCTGCTTTAGTATTGGATTTTTAATTTTGGTCTTAAGTATGTCAAAGTTCATTTGGTGTACAAACTTAATTTACTTGTAAGCACAATGAAGGTCTCCCTGCACCTAAGTTAGGGCAACCGGAAATTTAATTAGGTGTTGGATTTCTTTTCTTTCTCCATTCTTTTCGCCTGACAATACTAAGTCATGCAACCTTTATTTGGAGTTAGAGTATTTTGGTGTGAGCCTCCAAACACTTAAGCTTTAAAACGTATGCTTAGAATGAATGAAAAAAGAGCAGAAGACAAACGAGATTTATTACATTATTGCCAACTCTTGTCATTTAGCAGACAAAATTAAGCCAGTGAGTGGATTTATTGCCAATCAGAGACGCCGCAAAAGTTTCATTTTAATCTTTTTCCATTTCTTAAATGAAGGAATCAAGATTGACACGAGATATACTTATATCATAATAATAACTAAGATAGTAATTAAGAAAAAATGCAATTTAATACAGGAAAGCATATCTAAATAGTAGGTGTGGACCCCAAATAGGTAGGTATGTACTAATGTGCCCAAAAAATAAGGTGACATTTGAATTTAAACTGTGCGCGTCGAAGGATTTGGAGAATTATTTTTTTTTAGGTTGGTAGTACTGTCAGTCACATTTATGTCAATTTCCTGTCCAAATATTCATTAGTGTTTGAGATACGTGTCGTCTTGTGAGCTGCTAAAAGTGAGTTTTTCGTTTTTTGTGATGTCGAAATTTGTTGGGCAAAGAATTTGCATTAAACTTTGTTTACGGAATCAATTTTCTGCTGCGGATACGTTGAGGATGGTGCAGAAAGCCTTTGGTGATGAGGCTATGTCTAAAAAATGTTAACAAGTGGTATAGTGAGTTCCAAGCCGGCCGTGAACGTGTCGAAGACGAAGAGCGTCCAGGGCGACCATCAACCTCAACCGACGAAGCTCACGTTCAACAAATCAAGGATTTGGTGTTGAAAAACCGTCGATTAACAATTAGAGGCCTTGCTGATGAAGTTGGCATATCGAAAGGCTCAGCCAATACCATTTTGAAGGATGTTTTGGGCCTCAAGCGCGTCAAATCTCGACTGGTACCGAAAACATTGAATTTTTTGGAAAAAAGGTGTCGCGTTGAAGTATGTGAAACGATGCTTCCCGACTACCAGGGTGTCATGAAATGCATTATAAGTGGCGATGAGACTTGGATTTATGCTTACGAGCCCGAAACAACCGATCAATCGAGCG
This sequence comes from Bactrocera zonata, assembly GCA_037783105.1. Classification (NCBI taxonomy): domain Eukaryota; kingdom Metazoa; phylum Arthropoda; class Insecta; order Diptera; family Tephritidae; genus Bactrocera; species Bactrocera zonata. The sequence goes on from JBAWJQ010002376.1 coordinate 1,552,820, forward strand.
AATATCATGCCAAAAGAGAGCCAAGACCAAAGGATTGCGCCAAAGTCGCTCAAAAATCAAGGTCATGTTGATTGTTTTCTTCGATTATCGTGGTGTTGTGCATTATGAATTCCTTCCAACTGGTCAAACAGTCATTAAGGAATATTATTTGAACGTTATGCGTCGTTTGCGTAACGCTATCCGCCTAAAAAGGCCGAAGTTATGGAAAGACAATTCTTGGTTTTTACACCACGATAATGCACCATCCCATACTGCCCTCGTAATTCGTGATCATTTTGCCAAGAACACAACCCATATCGTTCCGCAACCACCGTATTCACCTGATCTGGCGCCGTGCGACTTCTGGCTGTTCACCAAGCTCAAAAGACCGCTCCGGGGACACCGTTTTCATACGATAGAGGAGATTCCGCAGCGAAGACGGAACTGAAGGCCATCTCGGAAAGTGATTACAACCAGTGTTTCGAAGATTGGAAAATCCGTTGGCATAAGTGCATTGCATAGGAAGGGGATTACTTTGAAGGGGATGAAATTGATTTGGAAGAATAAATAAAGAATTTTCAAAATAAATACAATGTCTTATTTTTTGAGCACAGTAGTATATGACAAAATAGTGCAGTCAAATCGATCTAACTTACTGGGAACAAGTATTTCTGGTAACTCCCCACAGAGCGTGTTTATAAATGTTTGGTTACACGTGAACTTAACCGTTTTTAACTTATTCCTACTCAATGTCCCTCAGTTGGAACAACATTTTACCAAACTTGACAGACTTTACTTGTACTTGGCATACAAATGTATGTATACATATACACCCTCTTGATACTTTCGCTTGGATGTCGAGAAAGTATGCCAGACACTCAATAACCAGCAAACCATTTTAGAAATCTGTCGGGGCTATGAATAACAGTTTTTATTTCCTTGCTGTTGTTTCTACTTATAGGGGCGTCACATGATGGTCAAAAGTTGATCAAATAACATAAAATTTAATTTAATTTTGCTCCTCGAATGGCCCTACATTCCATACATAGATGCCTTAAACAAGAAAGAAGTAAAGTAAACGCTTGGGTGGAAGAGGATTAGACGAAAAACTCCTTCACAATTTCAGCGCTGTTTGCGAATATTTAAAGAGAAAGGGAGCACATATATATACAGTTATTTACTCATTGCTACAGCGGTCCTTATCATTTCTCGTTTTTCCGTTACACGCACGAACGCTCACGCGGCAGCAACGGATTTTTTCATAAAAGCGAAACTGCCAATAAGCCACGAACGTGTACAGTTCCCTACTAACTTACTTACTTTTTAGCTAACTGAAAAGCGGCAAATGCCAATAGAATTTATATTTGAGGCATCTGTAGAAAAAATAAGCAATTTTCCAGTGTTGTAATTTTTTGTGTGTATATTTATGTATGGAATGGTGTCTGGGGGAATACTACTAATGATATAATTTTGCAGGAATAACGAAATAGAATAAAACAAATTTAAAAAAAAGTAAAAATGGAATCATAAGAGAGAGAGGAAGAAAGTTAAGCATACAATTTCTGCAAAATAAAAAGCATATTATTTTTATTTTAGAGCAAAAAAATGCTTCCAACGTGTGCTCATAATCTTCAACTACTTGAGTAGTTAGCTAAACACAGCCCACTTCACTTAATTACGAAGTCAGGCCATAACCATTTACAAAAGCATCGTAAAGTACTCGAATTTATGAGACATGTGCATGAGAAAGCTGGTTAAGCCTCTAAAGAAGCCGGAAAAACATCAGAATCAAAATGTGAAGTAGTGAGTAGCTTACAGAAGTGTAGAGGATACATAGTTAAAATTCACATGTGTTAATGTATATGGATGGCGGAACACTATCCCAGCAGTGAAAGAGTGAATCAGTATGAATGGCAGATATATCTTATACCGATATCGGCGATTCTGACAAATTAGCAATTTTTTGAGGAGTTGTTAGAAACTACTTTACAAATTGCATGAAGCCGATTAATTTTTTTATTAAGTTTGCCACGAGGTTTGTAAAAACTAGAAGGAACGCCGGAGACCCTATAATATATATATATATATATATATATATATATATATATATATAAATATATGGTCAGCTTGACGAGCTTGTCTGTCTGTATACTAGTCGCTCAGAAATCGATCTGACGCACACATTCTTTTATCCCCGAAAATTTGTCGAAATTGTTGAAATCGGCGATATCGGAGTACCATAGTATATAGCTACATTGCAAAATGATAGATTAAGATCAAGTTCTTGTATGGAATCTTTTGTTTTTATGAAGAGCATTATAGTTTCGGTTCAACCGAAGTTAAGGTTTTCTCTTGTTTAGTTTTTTAAATTACAGTGCTTTTTATGATAATGTGGCAACTCTGGCCAAACACAAATTTTGCAGATAAATTTATCCCTGGTTTGACTAATCCTAGAAAAATCAGTATGAGGTAAGATGCTTAGCAAAGAAGACATTCCATTGCCATGTAACTTAATAGAAATTGCAACAATTAATTTTAGAAAATAATTAGAAAAAAATATTGATGCAGTTGCCAACTGTTTTAAGATTAAGAGGACAAAAAGTCTTACACTCCAGTGTTAGAATAGAATTAAATAAAAAAATAATTGAGCTCCCAAAATTTATAATATATGGTCACAAAGGCCCAGCACTCTGCATAATTCTAGAAGCTTGCTGGGCGCGACTGTAATGATGTGATCCCTGTCCACGTAGATGGAACCTAGGCCCTTGAGCCTGTTTTTACAAATTGCTTAGCAATGTAGAATCAGGTGTTTTGGAGTTTCCTGTTCCATGTCTGAAAACCGGCAATTTGCTCAAGAGACTATGCCAAGTGGACAAGTGGACAAGTGCTTCCTGAGCCTGCAATGCCTTGTATAGGGCGTTACAAGGAGTCTCGGGGGAGGTTGATCATGTCCCTAAACTTTGCATGGTTGTACCCTCTTATTAGTGGCTTGACGTGGAGCATTCCTGCTACCTGCTTCCAATACTGTTCTCCCCCCTTTATGGTGTATGGGACCCCACGCAATACACGGTTACCATTATCCTAAACGTTGCAGCAGAGTGTCGGCGAGATCACTGCCGGCTACCCTTTATGCTATCCAGATTAGGTTTACATGGTTGCGATTTGACCTCATAGACTCCAATTGATATGGGTAATTTGGTATATGGTCACACAATGCCTTTCATTTCAAGATGTCAGTGTACTACTGGATAGTGCTGCTCCTCAGTCGTAGGTCGGGCGTGGAATCACCCCACTCCGCCTTACTGCCGAAAGTAACTCTAAACTTCTTAATAAAGTTTACCCTTTTCGCAACGCTGTCCTTTGGAAGAAGAGCTTGGTGTATTTTTCCCTTAGGCCTTCATTTGTTGAGACGTAAGCGAGTCTTTGCAGCTTCGATAGTTGAATTCGTACCGAAGAATGCATTGCCTTCGATAAACAAGCAACTGCTCCATAAATGACAATAAGCCTTACGATCATGGTATACAGTCATCTGATGATACTTGGCCTGCAGCCCCAGGATCTACGGGATAGGCATCTGCATATTATGAGTTTTTTGGTGGCGTATTTACCGTAAGGTTGACTTTATTGTGAGGCCTAGGAATTTGACCGCTTTAAACACCTTCAACTTCCTACAACGAAATGTTATGGAGCTCAATTCCGGAAGGGATCTTCGCTTTATAAAAGGGACGACGGTTGTTTTTGACAAATTGATATTTAATCCTCCCGTATTGCATCATTCTTTTGCTAGACTTAAGCTCCTTTGAACTATGTCGTAAGGAGTACTCTCAATTTGTGCCATTATGACAATATCGTCGACCCCCGCGACCCGTGTCACCGAATAGCATTGTTTGTGAGAAACTCAAAGAGCTCATCTACTACTAGACTTCATAACAGGGTGCATAGAACTCCACGCATTATCAAAAGCACCTTCGTTGTCAAGAAAGGCGCATATCGCAACCCCGCCATTTTCCATCGAATTATGAAGTTCAGCCATCAGTTGGTGGAGAGCAGTATTCAGGGATACTCCAGTGTTAAAATGAGATTTGCTCATATCTTCTAGTGACAAAATAATGAAGAAAATATTTTTATGCAATCAGTTACGAGTTCTAAATAAATTTATTTCTAAAAAGTAAAGATTCATAATTCTAATAAAGTATTTATCGTATTTGAACAGATTAAAATTTTAGAAACATTGAAAAATATTCAAAATTAACGAAAAACTTTTCTCGATTTCTCATTGCACAGCAAACACGAATTTACCTCGAAAGAACACTAAATGGAAGGTGCAAGTGTGGTGGCAACATCCATTCTCAATTCGCAAGCAGCCGTGGGTGCAATGCATCCACAGCAATATTACGAGAGTCATGAACCCCACGCACGAGTGGCGGCAGCCGCAATTGCCCCAACAACATTACCAAATATAGCACTGTCACGTCTGGCGCAAGTTCTCACAATAACACAAAATTTAACGGATAATACCACGATATATCCTTATCTGCCAGACACTTTAGACACAACACTCACACCGTCAGCAACGAGTAAAGAAGTTTTCTACACACATGCGCCACAATTCTCCACCACCACGCTGATAAAGGTATGTGTGCTGGGTGTGATGGCGATTTTCTCACTCTTCGGCAATATGCTCACCATGTGGAACATCTATAAGACACGCTTCAAGCGGCGTAGCTTGCGCAACTCTTGGAATGCCATCTATTCGCTGTTGTTTCATCTATCGATTGCCGATTTGCTTGTAACGGGTTTCTGCATTATCGGCGAGGCGGCCTGGGCGTACACGGTGCAATGGCGTGGCGGTGATCTTTTGTGTAAATTCTTCAAGCTTTTCCAGATGTTCAGTTTATATTTATCCACCTATGTAATGGTGCTGATCGGTGTGGATCGTTGGTTTGCGGTGAAATTTCCCATGCGTTCGTTATATATGACCAAGAGATGTTATCAATTTCTGGGCATTGTCTACATGTCTTCGTTCATATTGAGCATACCACAGGTGAGTGAGTTGTTTTTATTTCGGAAATATTATTATAAACCACAGTTATTAGAGTGACTATTAAGAACTTATATTGAAAATACTTATTTCACCTTTTACTTTCACATAAGTCCTCAAATGATTCAGACATTGATCAACAACAACACGCACAGTTTCTATTGAGCCAAAGGTTTTAAAAACCTTTAAGACGCTCCAAATTCTGTGTGGTATTCGACAAGCTATGTTATCCAACTCTGATCACAAACTGTAGTCCAATGGATAAAAATCTGGGATTTCCCTTGACATAATTTTCTGTTTTCGAAGGAGATTTCTGCGAATACGAATTTATGGCAAGACTAAGTATCTACAAAACTTGTTGATAAGGCGGTATACCTAAGGCTTAACCTTGTCAAAAAGATTTTATGGAGGTAAAATATTAAGAAAAAGTTAAGGAAGACATCTGTTGCCTTATAAAACTGTAGAGAAGCTATAAAGAAAAGACGATAAACCAAAGGTGTTGTTTTGATTAAACGAAAGCTTAGTCAAGCCAATATTGTTATCAGCATCCCCTGTGCACTCTGCACCTCCGTGGATATTGCTGGCAGCTGCATTGCTACGAAATGCGCTCTAAGGCTCAGGGAAGCTGGGTATGTAAAGATTCCCGAACAAGGACCCACCGAAATTGTCTTCTTCTTCAATATTGAAAACTTTATCTTGGAAATTGGGATCACAGTTTTGCAAAGACTGCTGATCCCAAATTTTAATCTGTTCCATACCGACGGAGTCGCTGGAGAAGCAGCAAGCTACTTCATCTTCAGAATCATTTGAATGCCCGGTTCTAACATAATCGCTGGTAACTACCAAGCTGATGAACTGGCCAGAGTGGGCACCCCTGCCTCGCTCACATTGGAGTAGGACCGACTGGATCTCCATCTAGCCTTCTAGTGCTGGACCATTGTACCTCACGCACACTTAAAAGGGACTAGTCCACGACTCTATCTATAGATCTATTAAGCTACCTGCCCTTAGCAAAGTTCATATTTCTGCAATCATAGGGGTTCATACTGGACTACTCCAATAGGCTGTCATGCGGTTAGGGTAAAAATTCTGTTGGACGCAAATTATAGATTTGTATTGGATGGATTATTCAACCTTTGATAAACTGATGATAAAACATCTTGTCAATTCTGCCTTAGGCGAAACAGAAGACATAACCGAAACTGACAAATACGTGATAGGCTCAAAGGGCTTTATAGATTTGTAAGGGTCTTATGATATGTAATAAAGAAGATCGGTTGAACAGGTTGCAAGTCCAAGTGAGACCTCTGTTAGGATCCATTTCTTAAACTAACATAACCTAACCTAAATAAGTATAAACTGCAGCTAAGAGATATACAATTCTTATGATATATAAACTTGAAAATCGGCGTTGCAATCTGCCTAAGTGAGATCTCTGTTAAGATCCATTTCTTAACTAAGTGTCGACTTGTCGAAACCAAAAGTCGCTGAGATTACGAGCTTCAATTTCACACATGAAATAGTCGGTTATCGCCGGCATCTTTTTGGAAGAAATATGAGCCGGTGGAATCAGAACTCACACCAAACCGTTATTATTATTATTTTTTTTTTATTTTTGAGAAAGAAGAGCGGCTTCAGTTCTTGTACAAGCTGTATTTTCTACGCTTTCAACTTAGGATCTCGACGTCAAATGCCCCAAGAAATTGCATACTTTAGTCCGAGTTGCTACGAGCGGCACCAAATCGACTCTCCACAGTCTTCATGCACACTCGAAGCTACAGCTTAGCATAACTCACGCGTGATTTGTCAAAAAAAGGCAATTGAATAAGTGCTTCTACTTGGATCACCCGTTATAAAACGTATTATTAAAATACTCTTCCCTTTTCTTGGAAAGACCAAAGTAGAAGAAAATATTGAATGAAAGTGTTTAATAATTTGATTTAAGCTCCAGGCTGTTTTATTTTGGCAACCATTGAAGAACGGGAAATCGAACAACAATTGGTATAGACATAGCAAAATAGTATAATCAAATACAGATAAAATTTCGGTTCAAACCACTTTAAAAAGGTCCGCTCTTGTATTAAGTTCAACGGCAAACATTTGTTGCTATTTTTATGTGCATGCAATATTCTTGGCCAAGAGAGTAGTGCTCGAATTTAGCAAGCAGAGTAGTGGTGGGCCGAAAGGGATAATTCCAACGTTTTAGACTACAGAATCACTTACCCACTTTAGTTAAATTAGCAAAAATCTTCAGACGGTTAAAGTGCCAATCAAGAAGAGAAACTATTAACAGTTACGAGTGTCACCTAAGAAGAGTACACATTAAAGAGCTGCCACGGTTCCTAAGCGTATCAAATGATATTTTTCTCGCAGAAATAACACAAAAGTAAATTTGCGCAAATTATATTTCACGCACAGGCATGCATTAAAGACGCTTTTATTAATCTTTTGCTTGAACATATATACATATAATTATATACCCGCAAGCATAAGCCAAAGTTGTGGTTAGCATGCTCTGCCATCGTAAATAAGTTAATGCAGATGTCTGTAATTTCACTGGCAGCTACCAATTTCTCTCAGAACTTTTTGTTTTTATTGAGAATTATTTAATTGGTAGTATTTGTTTACAGCTCCAGTCGTCGGTCTGTTTCATATTACACTGCATTCCGTCGCCCAACGCCAGCCTCGTTTTGTGTTCGTGCAATTTCGTCGACTAAACGTGCGCCCGAACTTTTATAATTTATGCTCTGTTGTGGTCATAATATAACGGTGCACGTATTATAAAGTGTAAGCGCCATAAATACAACGTTTGATAACTTCTACGTGTGCCAATATACTGCGCCCTACAACAATAACAATAACAATAACAGTTACAACGTGCGCTGGCAGTGCCTTGTTTTCCGAAAAGCTCGCTAACTTTTGTGGTGCGAGTTTGAAGTGGTGTTTGTATGTTTTTGAAATTGATATGCATGCGAGGTAGCGCTTTCATGTTTATAGGCACCGTTGGGCGCCGTTTAAGTGTTAGGCCCTTAAATGGTTCATTTAACTTTGTCATAATTATAACGTTAGCCGGAGTGGGCCCATTATACATATTATAGAAAACATTTGGATGATGTTACAAGTATAAATCATGTTCTCGAGAAGTTGAACTGGAAATTACAGGTTATTTCTAAACTCTGAAAGCTTAGTTAAATATGTAGCATAATTCTGTGTATGGACTTTTGTGATTTAAGATCTACACTATCAAATGAGCATAGGTTCTTTAGTATGTTAGTAATAAAATCGAGAATTGTCTCTAAATGACTTACCCATTAGGTTAGGTTAAGTAAATCTGATAGGCCAATAAACCACGCATAGACCAGTTTGGTCCTTTGCTATAGCATATGGAGTTCACTTACTTAGTCCAAGAGGAGTAGCCATTATTTAGAATGCCTGCGCTTGACGCGAAGACTCTGCGACCTCACTGTTGATAACTCCTCCAGTGTATCATACTGTGGGGACCTCAGATGCTTACAGCGTAGTCTTGCCAATACGGGACAAGTGCACAAGAGTTGCTCCATTGTTTCCCAGGTCTTCTTGATCTATCAGTCCCAGCTTGCGGACGTGTGCTGCTGCCGGACAGTGACCAGTTAGTATTCCACTAATGTTTCTTCAGCCCCTTCCATCGAATAATAATAGGAATGTTGTGTACTTCCGATCTACCGTTTTGCACAGTTTTGCACCCTGGTAGCTCATTTCATCGAGTTTTGATATTCTTTACCATACTTTTGTCGAGGTCGTCATATAAACAATGCATAGGTTTTCCAATGTTGATCACGTTTTCAGATGTCAGCTTTGGCAATCTCGTCCACTATTTCATTGTCCTCGATGCCTTTATAGCCACATCTATCCTGCTTTCCAAGACACTTTTGGCCAATATGCGATACGAGGTTACTGTTGTTGTTGTAGCGGCAGAATTCGTCGGCAGACGAGGTTACAGTCTTGAATGCTGCTTGGCTGTCAATGTTGATGTTGACTCTGGAATTGCCTGCAGGTGCATTAGAGGTCAGCTTCGCTGCTTTCACAAAAAAAGACCTCAGCTTGAAATATTCTGGGTTGGTCCGGCAACATAAAAGGTTGTCTATGTCTAACTCTGGACAATATATACCCACACCAACGGCATCGTTCCATTTTCGAACCATCAGTATAGATATTTGGAGTGTTCCGAGTAGCTAACATAGACAGTTTGTCCGGAAAGTAATAAGACTGAGTCGATTTAAAAAAAAATTTTTGCAATTCTTTAAAAAAATAGGCTCCTTCTGTGTCGATGCAGCGCCACCAGTGCGATTTCCAAACATTGAAGGCGTCACGGAAGGCATTCTCCCGTAGCCCGCATCTGGATGATAAGGCGGCTGCGGAAGAGTTGGGATGCCGGCCTTGGTTAGATAGCTATTCACAAGAGAGGCGGTGTGTGCCGAGGCATTGTCGTGGTGCAACTTCCGTCTGGTCTTCTTGTCGGACTAAATTGACCCTTCGTTTAAGTCTCTTGAGGACTTCCATGTGAAACTTGAAGGTTTGTCCAGGAGGAATAAATTCATGGTGGACGATACCTGTAATGATAGCCCTTTCTTACTTGTTTATACGTAGAGTTTCTCTTTTTATATCTTACGATCTAATAAATCCCTAAGTATACGACCTCTAAGTATCCTTTTCAAAGTTAATCATCTTTAAGATTTCTTATTTAATTAAAGATTTTTATATAGATGACGTGTTAAATATTTTCCATATATTACCGATTTTCTAGGTATAAGTACCAAACTATATTCTAAATTTAATTTCCACATGCTTCTGAAGTACTAAGTTATTTACAATATACATTTGCGTGAAAAAATGGTGTGAACGCAGCAATTTAGTGGAACATAATATTCTATTATGTTTTAGTTAGTCTAAGCAAATGCTTTCGCCGACATGACATTAAGAACGCCCTACTTTACAAATCTAAAAGTCAGCCCTCGTATTTGTATATACTACTAAGGAATGCCCTCCAAGAATTTACGGCATGCATAAATTTTTTTTACGTTGCAGTTATAGGAAGCTATTATGAAAGGTTCACAAACAGACTATATTTGTTATTGACTTCAATATTGTTTACTTTTAGTAGAAGGCACACAACACACGCACAACCTATCAAAGCAAATAACTATAAAAAATGATTACTTTTATTATTCCCCCTTCCACTCGTATAGTTTTTCATATTTCATTTATCGCGCGGACCGTTCATCGAAGACTTCCATCAATGCGTGACGCATGGCACCTACACGGCACCCTGGCAGGAGCAGAGCTACACCACATTCACGCTATTCAGCACCTTTCTGATACCCTTTAGTGTGCTCACCGTCACCTACATTTCCACGTTCCGCGCGATTTCACGTAAGTACATACATACACACACACCTACAAATACAATTGACGAACGTCGAGAGCAAGTGGAAAACGAAAAAGCGGAAGTTTTAATACAAAACCATTGCAGGAAGTGAAAAGATATTTTTGGGTCCGCAACAGGAGCCGCACACGAGCGCCAATTTAATGCACACGAATCGACAACGGCTCATACACAAGGCGAAAATGAATTCGCTGCGACTGTCTTTTGTGATAATAATTGCATTTCTCATTTGCTGGGCACCCTACTGTACGCTCATGGTGCTGCTACAGTTTGTCGACATCGATGATGCGGTGAGTCTGGGGCAGTTTTTGTAAATACAAAATATATACATACATAAGTAATAACGGTACTATAATTCAGCTGACTATTTTTGTTTTTTTTTTTTGTATTTTCTTTTACTTTCAGACCAGCAAACGATTAATTGATGTCATATTCTTCTTTGGCATGTCCAATAGTCTGGTGAATCCTCTCATATACGGCGCCTTCCATCTGCACACCATAAAGAGTAAATCGAGCGATAAAGGCGGAAATGGTGGCCATAGTCTAAATAGGTGAGTAATTTTTTGCGCTACTCTTTATTTATGTATGTGCATATAAATGATTAAAAGAAAATTGAGTTAAAGACTTTGTATTTACAAACTGTAATCAGTAACAGATGAACCCGCTGAATGTTCGGACTATGAGAACCTAGAAATTAATGTTAATGTTAATGTTAATGTTAATGTTAATGTTAATGTTAATGTTAATGTTAATGTTAATGTTAATGTTAATGTTAATGTTAATGTTAATGTTAATGTTAATGTTAATGTTAATGTTAATGTTAATGTTAATGTTAATGTTAATGTTAATGTTAATGTTAATGTTAATGTTAATGTTAATGTTAATGTTAATGTTAATGTTAATGTTAATGTTAATGTTAATGTTAATGTTAATGTTAATGTTAATGTTAATGTTAATGTTAATGTTAATGTTAATGTTAATGTTAATGTTAATGTTAATGTTAATGCTAATGTTAGTGTCAATGTTAATGTTACCATACTTAATTTACCCATACTTACTCCCCTGGTATTAGACACGATATTTGCTAAAATATTACTAATAGTGATCACAAACTAAAAAAACTGGACATAAGTTTTTGAACTTTAGCTGTAATTATTCGAAATTTCATTTATCCGCAATAAATTTGGTCAGGATTACCATGGTGCAACGTCTATGTTTTTTTCGATGATTAGTTAAGTAATGATCCACTGATCAATATGGTGATGATCGTATGAAAAATAAGGTGATTGATAAATAAGTTGGTAATGAGAGAGTGATCGGATTATAAATCAAGTCACTGCCGATTATCATTGATTGATCAGATAATCAGAGAGTAAATCAGTTATTAGCTGCCGTATAATTAGATTGTAATCAGTCGAAGATCAAATAAGAAATCAAATGTTGTGTTTAGTAATCGAGTGGTAGAAAATCGAATGGTAATATTTTGATAATCACATGATAAATCTTTTAATGATCAGTTAAGTAAAGTAGACAATCAGGAAAATCAGTTGATAAACAGATGGTAATTAGTTGGTAATCTATTAGTAAATAGTTGATAATCAGCTGGTAATTAGATGATAATTAGTTGATAATATGATAGTAGTAAGGATTTAATCGGATGGTATTAAATAAATCAGATGGTAATTAATTCATAATCAGATTAGTAAATAGTCTACAATCAGACGGTAACCAATTGAAAATCAGATAGTAAAACAGTTAGTAATCAGTTGGTATCAGAATCGGAGTATTATCAGATGGAAGTCAGTAAATAATCGAATGATATCCCAGAAATCAGTAATCTTCAGTAATTTTTCCATAATCAAGTGGTAATCTGTGGATAATCACATCATAAATCCTTTGATGAACTCCACAGGGAAATCAGTTTAGAATCAGATGGTAATTAGTTGGTAATCAGTTGGTAATTAAATGACAATTAGTTGATAATATGATAGTAATAAGGAGATAATCAGATTGTAATCAATTAGTAATCAGATAGTCAGTTGGTATCTGAAACGGAGGATTATCAGGAGGAAGTCAGTAAATAATCAAATGGTAATCAAATAATTATCTTTCGATAATCAAGTGATAATTAGATGATAAATCAAAGGCAAATCAATTGATAATTAGATGCTGATAATTATGAGTGGGTAATTAGTTAATAAGAAGAAGAAAGAGAAGAATTAGTTAATAATCGGCTGGTAATCAATAAATCAGATGGTAATCAGATGATACATACAAGGTAGTAAGTTGATAATCAATTTTTCAGATGGTAATTAGTCGATCGAATGAAGATCAATTGATAATATGATAGTAAATCAAGGGTAATCAATTGATTATCAGAATCTGTTGATTATCAGTTGGTAGTTAGTAGATAATGAGGTGATAATCAAGAAATGAAATAGTAATCATTGGATAATCCAGTGGTAATCCATTGATAATCAGTTGTTCAAATGGGACTTATTAGAAAATTAATTAGAGCATATAGTATATCATGTAATGGCCATAAGTTTTACCGTAATGTGGGCAAAATTAATTCAAAATGTTCGCTTCACGACAAACTAACACAATAAACCCTTAAAAAAAAGTTGATGTTGTTGTTGTTGATATTTCCCTTCACAACCTTCTAATAATAATGTTACTATCAATGATATTAAAAAAAAAACTCTGCATGAAATTTCCACCTAACAATGTTATTTAAGAAGCGCTGCTCAAAAAATAAATTTTTAAGGCTACATCAATCAACCTCACTAGATATTGAGCTATTTAATATTTTATTTGGACTGACTTTATTGAGAACTTAGATGATAATAATAAAGCTATCACATTTCACGAACATACACAATACAAGTTAATACAATCTATTTACAGAGCCGACTCGCAGCGTAATCCATCCATGCTAACGGCTGTGACACAAATCGACGGCAGCGGCCGAAGCACACGTGTCAACCGACAGCCCAGCTATTATCGCGCCCAACACAATTTCAGCAACTCCAGCAAGGAACAAGCCAGCCTCCTGCAGATGACCCCCACCACCGCCATCGTGCATAAATTCAATTCGAACTCCGAACGCAGTTCAGTGGGCTCATCGCCGCAAACCTGCTCCACAAATTTTACACGCAGCGAGATGGGCGACCACGAGCACGAGAGCGGCTGTGAAGGCAGCGGCGGCGGCGCTAAGCGCGATGCGAATTCACACAGCACCACGGTGGTGTATAGCTTTAAGAAGCCAGCCATTTTGCGCGCACAAAGTTTCGAGGCATTGGCAATTGCGCCGCCCAATAATCGTATGCAAGCGCCGAAAGCCGCGCCACCTGTGTCCGAGAATGGTTTCCATCGGTCGGTGTGTGTGTTGAGCTTGGAAGATTGTAAGATATGCGCCGATGAGCATATCTCCAATGTGTAAGCGAGTGTCTGTGGAGGGGAGTATATGTGTATGTGGGGGTTTTGCATACAAAATACTTTTCAAAAAAGTTCCTTATTTAAATAGCACTGCTTGTCTACGTAAGTATATATGTATATATACCTACTTTCTCCGACAATATGCTAAGTATATGTATGTGAATGTATTGAATACAATTTGTATATTTATGTACATAAAATGTAAAGTAAAAACTTTTGTTATTTTGCATAATAGAAGGAAGTACTTCGATTATATAACAAGTATATGTGAACGTCTGTGGCAGTAAGGAAGCTAAATTTGAAAATTGTGTAAATTTAAAAATTGTGTACATATGTACATATTTGCAGATAAGAAAAAATTAAAGTTACAAATTTATACCAAACAACGAATTTTAAGCAGAAAAAGTTGGAGGAGGAAAATGTATGAAAATAGCTATATATTAGAGTATTTGTAAGTATTTAATTTTATTTAGTATAATACTAATGTTTGATAACTATATTTTATATTTAATTTTAATTATATTTGTATTTAAATAATTATATGTAAATTATATGTAAATAGTTATAATTAAATAATTATGTTTAAATAATTAAAAAAAAACTGTTATTTATACTAGTGAACTCAATTCGATTATAAAAAGTAAGGTTAATTTATTTTCGTCCGAATCGCACGAATATTTTAAAATGTGTAATAAGAAGAAGCAACAAGAAAAAACGTTAACTTCGGTTGTACCAAAGCTATAATACCTTTCTCAAATTCAAAAGATTCTTTACACACACCAAAACCAAGCGAATACGGTGGTTGCAGCACGATATCGGTTGAAAGTTTGCCGAAAAACTCACGAAAAATCACTTCGACTTACCTTTGACACCATATTCTGTCAATTGATAGTCTGTTTCCAGGTCGTAAGCATAGATCCAAGACTCATCGCCAGTAATAATACGTTTCATGACATCCTGGTAGTCGGAAAGCATTGCTTCAGAGATGTTAAATAGACGATGTTTTTCGAAAAAATTTAGTGATTTGCCCAAGTGATCTTTCAAAATGATTTTCACAGATTCTTCCGATATACCAACGATGCTAGTAAGATCTTTGACTGTTAATCGTCGTTTCTTAAGTACTAATTCCTTTATTTTATTGACGTGTTGATCAGCAGCTGATGTTGATGGCCGTCCTGAACATATGTACTTGTAACGGGTGATTTTTTTGAGGTTAGGATTTTCATGCAGTAGTATTTGACAGATCACGTGGGATGTCAGACATGGTGTCAAAGAGAAAGATGCTCAGTATGCTTTGACATTTCATCATGAATAGACTTACTAACGAGCAACGCTTGCAAATCATTGAATTTTATTACCAAAATCAGTGTTCGGTTCGAAATGTGTTTCGCGTCCGTGTCCGATGAGCGATGAGGCTCATTTCTGGTTGAATGGCTACGTAAATAAGCAAAATTGCCGCATTTGGGGTGAAGAGCAACCAGAAGCCGTTCAAGAACTGCCCATGCATCCCGAAAAATGCACTGTTTGGTGTGGTTTGTACGCTGGTGGAATCATTGGACCGTATTTTTTCAAAGATGCTGTTGGACGCAACGTTACGGTGAATGGCGATCGCTATCGTTCGATGCTAACAAACTTTTTGTTGCCAAAAATGGAAGAACTGAACTTGGTTGACATGTGGTTTCAACAAGATGGCGCTACATGCCACACAGCTCGCGATTCTATGGCCATTTTGAGGGAAAACTTCGGACAACAATTCATCTCAAGAAATGGACCCGTAAGTTGGCCACCAAGATCATGCGATTTAACGCCTTTAGACTATTTTTTGTGGGGCTACGTCAAGTCTAAAGTCTACAGAAATAAGCCAGCAACTATTCCAGCTTTGGAAGACAACATTTCCGAAGAAATTCGGGCTATTCCGGCCGAAATGCTCGAAAAAGTTGCCCAAAATTGGACTTTCCGAATGAACCACCTAAGACGCAGCCGCGGTCAACATTTAAATGAAATTATCTTCAAAAAGTAAATGTCATGAACCAATCTAACGTTTCAAATAAAGAACCGATGAGATTTTGCAAATTTTATGCGTTTTTTTTTTTTAAAAAGTTATCAAGCTCTTAAAAAATCACCCTTTAGTTCGTCGTCAACGCGTTCTCAACCCTCTGTGAATAATTTCTACCATTCAAAAATACTTGCTCTCAACAAAAAGTTATAATCGAAAGTCCTTTCCAACATTCTGAGTGTTTCAGCAACAGAAATTTTATTGAAAATGTAATGAAACTACTTTGTTGAATAATTTCACTCATCGTAAAAATCGCCGAATGCACTTCATGTACATCAGAAAGACAAGCGAATACTAAACACTAATAATTATTTTGATGTGACATTTGGCACACATGTCACTGACAGTCATACCAATCTAGGAAAAAAATATTTGGCGAATGGGTCTTTTGCTCACAGTAACACAAATATGAGATGTATGAAAAATAAAAATTTTAGCCAAATCTATAGTTATTGGATTTCATTTAGATCGTTTTACAATATTAATTAAATGAATACATATATTGCAAAACTGTACTACAAAAGTTCTCAAACTGTTGCTCACATCAGATGGTTTCTAATTGTAAATAAAAGGTGCAGCCCAAAAGTATGCAAGCGATTGAAGATGCAATGGAGAATCCGCAGCTCCATCCAAAGGCACATTTGTGAAACATTTAGGAAAACATTATACAGGAAATGCCATCATAACGAAGATGTCAAAGTGACAACAACAAAAACAACACTGCTATTCAGGCTGTAGCATTCCATTAAAATGGTGGCTTTCATATAATTTTCTTCAATAGTTTCTACTTAATAATTAATAATTTTCTAGAAGAAACTTACCTTTTTGAATTTGAAGTTGCAGCGTTCAACCACAAATGAAGAAGGTTGCTTAACACACACACTTAATTACAATATTACACAAATAAA
This sequence comes from Bactrocera zonata, assembly GCA_037783105.1. NCBI lineage: Eukaryota > Metazoa > Arthropoda > Insecta > Diptera > Tephritidae > Bactrocera > Bactrocera zonata. The sequence continues at coordinate 1,569,664 of JBAWJQ010002376.1, forward strand.
CACTAGAACATCGGCCCATATGAGCGCTCTACAACTACTCACTGCTCAAAAACTCGCTTGAAAAACACTACACCGACATTTATTTCATTTGAATAACAATTAGGGCGAACACTACTTTAAGATTGTACACAAAAGTCATAAATTTCTAACAATATAACCAAAAATTTACCAAACTTTCACAAATTACAACACACACGATCGGCAAACAAATTCGGAACTGACACAATTGAAATGGCGGCGGAAATTTGACAAAACGGTTAGACATTTTAGTGTGCTATTCACGATGGAATTTTGGAGTTGTTTTTGTTTTATAATTTTTTAGTATTATTTTTATAATTTATTGCGTTTGCAATAATGAAAAGATTATTTTATTAAAAAAATATATACATATATATTTAATTTATTATAAGCCGATTTGATTTATTTAAATCAATTTCAATTTTTTAAATATTTATTTATTAGAAATTGTATACGTACATGCTTCTGCCAAGGTTGCCAGCAGGCCTATATTTTTTAGTTTATTTAAAAAACATTTCAATAGGTTTTGCTTAATATTCACCTTACTGCTGACTTCAGCATGTTTCTCCAGCAACTTCATTAGTTAATTTTTTTAATATGGCAACCCTATTAGTAATCAGATTTTTTAATAGGTTTCACTTAATATTTCTATAACAGCTGACTTCCATAATTTTAATAACAATTTTATAATCTAATATGTTTTAAATATGGCAACTTTATTATTAATCAAATTTTTATAATCGGTTTTACTTAATATTTAGTTCCAAACCTTTTACAGTAAGTTTTTATCTTGTTTTTTAAATATGGCAACTCTGTTTATTTTTCAAATTGTTTATTGGTTTTGATTAATATTTACCTCTAATCGGACTTCCGTACTTTTTACAACAATTTTAAAAGCCAACAATTTTTTCAATACGCCAACTCGGTTTCTTAATATTTATTTTTTCATGTAAGTTTTGTTTAATATTAACATTTAATTAACAACTGACTTCCGTACTTTTAATATCAATTTTATTATCTGATTATTTTTTAATATGGCAGCTCTGTTTATTAATAAAATTTTGTGCATGGGTTTTGATTACTATTTACTTAATATCGGATTTTCGTACCTTTTATAAGCACACATTTTTTTCAATATGGCAACTCCTTGTCTTAGTCAATTTTTTTTATATAAAAGATATTAACTTACCTAGCTGGTACTTCGGTACTTCTTATAGCAGTTTTAAATATAATCAAATATTTTTTCAATATGGCAACTCTGTTTACTAATAAAATAATTTACCATATATTTGTAAGTTTGCTTAAAATTTCCTAATTGTTAAATGGAAAACTCTTAGAAGCTTAAACAAAAATTTCTATTAGCACTATTGGGTAGTTAACCAATAACTTAACCGATAGGTGAGTTAGCTTTTCAAACTATTGTGAATACTAAAATAACCATTCACCCACAAAAAATGCGACGCTGTCCGTCTGTCAAATTTCCGGCGCCATTTTAGCAGTTCCGCATAGATTTCCGCGTCGTGTGTGTTGAAATTTAAGTGAAATTGCGCATATTCTATGAAATTGTCATAAAATTTTAAGTTTTTGTGCAGAATCACAAAGCTAAGTGTGCGCTAATGCGCAAATAAGTAAAATTAGAGAAAAGTAGTGTTTTTCACAAGTGTTTTTTCTGGCCAAGAGCTTAAAAGTAGTAAGTGGGTGGCTGTGTGCGTACTTAGAAGAAATAAATATGCAAAGGTTTTTGTGTGTGCAAATATTAAGAAGGTTGGAGCGGCATAAGTGTTCTTGCGGCTATAAGCAAGTGGAGTTGCGCAATCAGTGAATTAGTCTGATGGTAAGTCGATTTATATTCCAAATTATATGAGAAAAATTTTCAATTCCTACTTGTCCTTGAAATTTGTGGTAAAGTTGGTGGAGCTAGTTTTGAGAAGCTTTCTTTGTACTTGAGTTAGGTCAGTGGAAGAAGGGATTTGTTGTGTAGGAACATCTAATCAGCATTTAAAGCGTCTAAGGCGATTGCTGTTAGTATGTGAGTAGTGCTTGGCACATAAATTCCGATTGCGGCCGAACCAAATTTGTTATATGAGTGAGGTTATGTTATAATTTTCTAATTTTTTCGTATTGAAGTTTGGAATAATTGATAAAAAGTCGTTTTTCCTGGATGATGCTGGTTGAATAAGTCGCTGTTTTCTTGAACGTGGGTATAATTTGTCTTTGGTATTTTGTTTTATAATATCACCATTGATTTTAGTTGAATAGGTTCATTTTTTTAAATTTTCTCAGTTATTCATCTAAGAGAATTTCTTGAATAACTGACTAACCTGTTTAGTATATATATATTTTTGACATTTGTATATGAATCGGACACCCAAATCAATATTACAGTGAAGTATGCTGTAGCAACTCATTGGATTGCTCATACTCTTCCAAATTTTTATTGAAGACTTTAGAAATTTTCAACTTTCTTATATAAGACTAATTTTCTTAAATATTGTATGTTTGTATGTATAATATATTGAAAAATTATAGTTTTTACTAGTAATAACTTCAGTTAAAGTTAAACGGAAGTGGAAAAAAGTATAAAATATAATATATATATACATATATAATATAAAATTTATTTTTATAAAAATTATTTTCTTTTTATAATAAAAAGTTATTGAAAGTGATAAACTATTGATGAAAATAGTTAAGAATTGATTTAAATTAAAAAAAGTATATAATAATATTATTATTTTTAATTAAAAACTAAAAATTTAAAAAAATGTAAAAACTCAAACTAATTAAAAAATCTATAAAAAGTTGTATTGTATGTAAATAGTTTACAAATATTGGTTGTGCATAATATTTAAGTGTATAAAAATTAAAATTTAAATGTAAATTTTAATAAAAATTAAAATTTAAGAGTGAAAATTTTAATTTTCAACCTTAGCCGTGAAAAAAAGAAATTTGCTGCCATTTAAAGCATAAAATCAAATATACTACATTTGTGTGAAATTACAGTTATAAACTTCTGGCAATGCCACTTTTATTACTATTTTGCTTCCTTTGTCATTTAATGACCATCTCAGGCGTTCTTCTAGTTCATTAAGGTCACAGGAAAGAGACAATTAAAACAAGATTAAAATTAAAATCGTTGAAGTGTGTGTTACGGTTTGTCAAGTACAAAAATTGTATATTAGCAAAAGTTATATAAATGTGTAATTTAAGTATTTAACACTTAAGATGATACAAATTATATTTACACTTAAATTATAGTCAATTTTTAAAAATAAATAAAATTTATATTTTAGTAAAAATTTTGGAAATATTTATTTAGATTTTCAGGAAATATTTTATTTTATATTTGAAAGGTCAAAATAATAGTTTTTACAATTATGGATGTATGTTCCTTATATGCATAAGTATATAACATGAGTCCAGTAAAGCGCCTTAGCTTGTATTTGCAAGAAGGTGAGTTATTCTGAACTGTTCCCAAGTTAAATCAATTGAAAATCGTAATTTATTACTTATGTATATTTTTCTGCAAATTACCTGGTCATTGCTTATAACATATGATCAAATTTGACACGGACTGACAAAAAACTCAAATCTTTATTTTCGCATTCAAACAGTTTAAGTATATATATTTTATTATATAATTTTTGCCTTGTCAAAGCCTTGAGAATTCTCTACTTTTTTACCAGCAGTTTATTCATTGACAGCTCTTAAAAGGATTCACAAATTTTTGTTACTTGTTTAACATAATAAATTCTTCCTACTCTCAATCATCCCTTTGAGATCACAAGAGCTCTTACATACATATACAAAGAACTGTTGTTATAATTCTATTACGGGCCCAAAGCTATAACCAAAACAACGAATAGTAGATAAAACCGGTAACCTGCCGAGAACCGGAATTTTAAACTTTGTATAACTTATAGACATTTTGTGACAGTAATCTGTTTCTGGCTAATTTTGTTTTGCTAAAACCAAAAATTATAGTATAGTCAATAATAGTCAACCCACCACCATTTACGAAAATGACAAAAATAGCTGCACATGAGTGAAATTTTTTCAATTCAAATTCGTAAGCAGGACAACTCAAATCTCTCACAGACCTCTTTGCACATCAGTCGCAAATTTTTCCTTAGATTTGTTGAGTAGTATAATTGGCACGCTACTTGAACATCAAGGATCCAACAGTTCAGTCAAAGGGAAACTATGACAATTGTGACTACAATACCATATTTCAATACGAGATTTCAAGTTCTTTCGCTATACAACCCGGTGTCTGTGATATTTAAAAATTTACAAAACATAGCTGCAAAGCACCAGTCCCCCTCCTCTCTCCTTCACATATTGATTATAGGTCTCTGAAATATGAAGAAACGTTCTGAAAGTGAATATGAACTATCGTGGGTAGTATCTCCCCTCAACCGTTCCGATTTCTTAATTCCAACTGTTTCAGCAACAATTTGTAGTTTCTAATATGCGACAGTTGGATCAATTTTTACTGCATCTAACCAGTCATACAGCTACACATTTCTTAATCCTCTAAAAACCGAATATGGTTCGAGAGTTATTTATAAAATAGTTTCAAAATCCATAACGGAGTAAATTTCTACAGAAATTAATGGACATTGAGGACAACGCGATCTCCGACTGCGCAAAAAAAGATACTCCAATGATGCGGTGGTTCCGGTCCTCTCCAATGGATCATTGGTCTTCGAGCAATCTTCTTCTTTACTGGCGTATACTCCTCTTACGCGGTTATACCCGAGTGCTATTTGGCGTCAATTCGAGATATTAAGTGTATCCAAGCCCTTCTCCTACTAATCCGGAGAGCCGCCGCTGTCTCTTGATTGGCTGAACTATGTAAATGTCGCCGTATATCTCGTACAGGTTATCGTTCCATCGAACGTGGTACTCGTCGTCACCAATGCACAAAAGACCATAAATCTTCCTTTTCAATATCAGATAATGTCATTGTCCATGACTCCGTGTCATTGTCTAGGACGGAAATAATGAGTGACTTATGGAATTTGGTCTTTGTTCGTTGAGAGAGGACTTTGCTTTTCAATTTCCTATTCAATCCGAAGTACCACCTGTTGGCAAGAGTTATTCTGCGTTGGATTTCGAGGCTGACATTGTAGGTGGTGTCGATACTGGTTCCAAGATAGGCGAAATTATCTACGACTTCAAAGTTATAACTGTCAACAGTGACATGTGAGCCGTCGCAAGTGCGACAACTGTTTGTTTGATGACAAGAGATATTTCGTCTTGCCCTCGTTCAGTACCATATCCATTTGCTTGGCTTCCTTATCTAGTCGAGAGAAAGCAGAACTAACGTCACTGCTGCTAAGACCAATGATATCAATATCATCGACATATGCCTATTATAGAAGATTGCACTTTCTCTAGTTAGCTCTACAGCTCGTATTATTTTATCCAACAATAGATTGAGTCACACGGTAGGGAGTCTCTTTGTCTGAAACCTCGTTTGGTATCAAATGGCTCGGAAAGGTCTTTCCCGATTCTGACGGAGCTTTTGGTGTTGCTCAACGTCAGCTTACATAGCCGTATTAGCTTCGCGGTGATACCAAGTTCACACATAGGGGGATAGAGGCAGTTCCTATTCGTGCGTCTTTAAAATCGAAATACGAAGATGTGGTGGGTGTCGATCTTCCTTTCACGAATCCTTTTCAAGATTTGAACTATGGTGAAAATCTGGTCGAGCAATCAGTCAAGAAAATTTGAAAATTGTATTTTCGAGAAAAACGTATAACGGTAAACTGAAGAAGTTCATAGAACTGAGAAGGTATACAATATTTTAGATATCTGAAACTCAAAAAAAATAAAAAATCAAGATATCGTTTTAAAATTTTGGTTTGTTATTTTTAAAGGTATAGACTATCAAAATATAATCATTGAATTGATTTTATTTATTTCGCACTTGATGTACCCGTTAAAATGTGACTCCACCTATCCTTTAAAAATAATTTTAAAAATGTAAAATCTTTAAATTAAAGCTGACTTTAATGTAATAGAGTAACATTTAGACAAATCGTGTGCAAAACATTTTTATTTTCCACGCATTCATGAATTCGGCCCGAAATCAGGTAAGTGCCATAATAAATTTTACGAAGGGCCACACATTCGTGTGCAATTATGCGTTTAAGAAATATTGCAATTTAATAATATGTGTGCACATTTAACGGTATATATGATTGTTATTGTCATTGATATTGATATAATGTGGCCACCTTATGCCTTCACATATAATATAGTAACATCGGCGCTGTTCGTTTTTAGTACAGGCATTAAAATTTGTTATAACCAACGCCAGATGCGAATTTATTTCACTCGAATCGTAATGAAAATACAATAACAATGAATAATATGGCAGCGTTAACGTTAAAGAATGCGAAGGAGTAAGGCACATTTACATGAGCTTCAGGCACATATAATGTTTGAAGGTGGTTTGGCGTCTTGCGTTTTGCGATTTATGACTTCCGACTAATGGAGTGCGACCCTTCGCGATGTCAACGGCTGCCGCTTGGCTGGTTGGTTGTGCACTTTGCTTTTTATTTATGCGTTGCTTATTTTATTTTATGACTCCTGCGCCCCAAGCGGAAATGGAAATGGCAACTTGTTGACCCAATATCACTGACCTTCTAATGACATTCCGATATGGTCGCCATTTATGGCAATCGTTTTAACGCATGCTTTATTTAACGGCTTTAGATTTGTTTTTTATTGCAGGCGCACAAACAACAACACATACATACATAAGGGATACAATTCTGGCAGCATAATTCAATTTGACTTACAAACTTAGGGGATCGAGAAAAAATGGTATTAGGGTATTTTCATTTCATTGAAGCCGCTCGACCTTCCAAAGCTTCGTTCTATGAGCTCTTCAAAAGCTTCGGGCCAAATTTAGTTCAGCGATAAGGCCCGTTGCTGGGGCAATGCGTGTGTAGGCGAGCAAAATTGCCGCTTTTGGGACGAAGACCAATCTGAAGAGATGCAAGAGCTGCCATTTCATCCAGAAAATCTTCCATAAAACCTTTCTCTCGAACACTCCTAGGCCGACTCATCAGATGATGTCATTGTCCATGCCATCGCGCCATATTAAGGGAATAATGAGGGACTTATAGAGTTTGGTCTTTGTTCATCAAGAGAGGACTTTAATTTTCAATATCGAAATACTTTTCATTGGTTGCGTTTTTTGTTTTTGTGGCGAGTTCCAAACCCAGCCCAAAACACTGGCGTGGGATAGCTCGCCATCAAACGGATGTTCTTTGGATACCCAGAGGATACTTGATCTAAGACTGGAAGTCGTGAGCTGCTTGAGCTATAAGTAAAAGAATCGTTTCTGGTCACTCCCAAGTGAATGACGCTCAAAGAACTTTCCTCACTTGCTTGAACTTCTACACATAACTTTATCCTCCATTTCGATCATTACCTCACAAATGTATCTGAGAAAGTCTAGTTTCGAAGACATTTTTCTCATCAACTCTATAAACAGCGTTTCAAGATTAGTGCGTTTAAAGTTTTGAGAGCCGATTAGATTTTTTATATCAAAATTGCTCTAAGAACAATTATTAAAATAAAAAATAACTCTGAAATTGATATTTTCTTATTGTATAATCATTAACTATATTTTTCTTCAGTTTTTTTTTCAAATTATTAACTTATTCTAAATAAAAGCTCAAACTCAGCTATTAAGAATTTATTAAGTCAAATTTAGCGTAAAGTTCTTTAATTCCAAAATTAAATTTTAAATTGCTCTAAATTTTCTTTCCAATTTGTATGTATATATAAACATTTTAAAATTTATTTTTTAAATTTTCTGTTTTCTGGCTTTAAAATTATTTTCCAAATCATCAGACTCCAATTTAAATTCGAACAAAAAAAATTATCTGCTCTAATGTGCCTAATGTATACCCACATTACATACAATTAACCGCTGGGAATGAAACATATTTCCTGTTTCAGGCAAGCAGGAAACCTTTTTGCCATAGAAAATGTAACTATCGATAAGTTTCCTGTTTATTGATACCTATTTGTGATTTTCGATATTTAAAGGAAAAATGGTAGTTTGTGCCTTAAGGATATTAAATTATATATGCATGTACTGAAACATATGGTAAACATCAAATTTGTATCAAATATTTACGCTGAAATATCGTATGTTTACAATTCCTTGATGGGTACTTCCTATACATATTTTCTTCCACATACTTACATGGTTGTATGTACGTACTCCTGTGCACATAAATGTGTTTAAGTGGATATACAATCGTTTTATTTTATTTATTGAATTCAATATTAAAGGATATGTAATGAAATTACACAATTTAATTTCATTTGTTATGTCAATAAAACTACTTTGATAGCCATGCGCAAGATATGCTGGTCGAATGCGTTGTAGTTACAAGTTTACGGTTTTATTCGTCATTCATTGCAAAAACCTTATATAAGAGCACTCGAATTTACCTAGCGAAAGATGAGACATTACCGAAGCCCTTTAAAAATGGTAAAAAAAAGGTAGAAAAATTCATAGTTGGTTGAAATCCATTAGAAAAGGCAGATAAAATAACACAAATTCAATAAATAATAACTTACGGGCGGTCTGAAATTGGGAAGAGGGAGCGAAGGGCGTATTTTCTTCATCTTATTAAGGGTTTTTTGTGCTTTCAAAAATTATTTAACCTGGTCTATTTGGAGTCAAACTCTCACATGTACATTTTTCTAGCTGCTATTATTTAGAATATAATACATTAGTCACAAAACTTGTCTACAACCAATGTCTTTCTTGATAGATTTTGCGATCTTTTATATCAGAAAGCAACCCACCAATTGCTATTTTGTCTAGATTGTTGTTGCTGTAATAGTCGGTTAGAACACATTCCCCAAATAATTTGAAGGTATGCTACCGAACTATAACCGCGTAAGCGGTGTCTACACCAGTAAAGAAGAAGAAACTATTGAAATGCCAGATATAAATCTCATTTCATTATGGTTACGTAGACTGAACTACCAAGGGAAGCCGAAGCGTCCTCTAACTTGCACAATGCATACTTGTGAAATTGAATACTATTTCAATTACTCGCGTACTTTAAACAACTAATCATTTAACACGATTTGAGATTTAATCAAACTTTTCTAGCAATGTTCACTCACATCATAAATTTTATTGTTTTGAGAACTATAATTGTACTTGTATAGTTATATCGGTATATTTTTAAGTAGCGTACACAATATCTGTAGCACTGCAGCCTTAAACTCCTTAACTTTTGTCTAAATACACTTATTTCACACCTGCGTTCAGTTCAGCAAATTTTGCACCAATAAATTTAAACAAAGCGTCCAATTACAAAATTATGCACTTTAAATATTATTGAACCGATAAACATATACTTGTGACTATAAGCTACATTGGCAATGTATTTATTTTATCTCGTGCTCACTACAGCCTCTTTGCGAGCCGCGTCCTGTAACAGTTGGGTGTCTACCTCGTCACCTGGCAGTTGTACGTACCGCACGACGGAGCCGCGTATGAAGCAATTTTTCACAGATAACATATGCGGGTATTTATCCGGATCTGTCACATTAATATCGGTCAATTTGATATTCAAGTATTGGTCCACCGAGTGCAATGTGCCGCATATGCTAGATATAGAATAAAATTAACAAATTGCCGGCAAAATATATGCAGCAAATGTGTGCTTACCTCAAGTCATTTTTTAGCTCGACCACAACGTCTTTGCCCACAAGGGATTTGAAGAAAGAGTAGAAAAGCTAATTGGGAATAGAATATAATACATATTTAATTATTTATACACTTATATTATATTTATTATTTAAAGAAATATTTACCATTTCGCAAATTTATTTAGACGCTTCCGCTAAATTTTGACAACTGTTTCGGGCAGAACAACAGCTGATTGTGTGGCCACATGGAAAATCCACGCTTTTAATTGGGATTTGTCGGTGTGGCCGTATGTAAAAATAGTAATTTTTTTATTACAGCTGATTTACGATTTTAGACATGTTCTACACCTCTGCTTTGTATTCTAGCGACATCTGCATGTGAATGTCTTTGTTTGTGTATTGACTTAATTTCACATGCAGAGAATGTTAATAAACAGATAAGGCGCAAACAGAGAATGTTAATAAACGGAGAAGGCCTAATGTTAGCTGTAAATTATTATGAGGGAACATAGAAAGGACGCAAGTTTGAAGAATTTTATTTTTTAACAATAATCCTCATTTTTTATTCATGTGAAAATAAAAGAAAGTTATAAATATTAATTATGAATTTTTTGTCCTGTCATAGAAATTTGAGAACGCTCAAAAAGCTTCAATTTAACATTTGCTTATCCTCTGTTTGTTAACATTCTCTGATACAAGTTACAAGTTCTCTGTTCAAAGTTCAATAGTTAGAGTAAAAGTTTAACTAATTTTAAAGCATATACTACTTGAACCCAATATACCCATAATCCGACACGCAATACGTTTCCGCATGAACCTGACAGTCGTGCCCACATAATCCTAACGGACCTAAATTAATATCAGGCCCAGAAAGACTTTCATTTTCACCAGACTTTCGAAAAATATTGCCAAACCTTGAACTTTCACATATTTGTAGTGTAAATACATATATATGTATATAAGAAGGAGCAATTTCAGGATACATTTTTCAGAATTTGTACAGAAAAGTCGAGTTCTAATGATCTGAAAAATATAATAATAGTAATAGGGATTGTGGGTACCGCATTAACTTTCCGTGCTCATATGCTTTTCTTCGAATGGTAAAGGCGGGAAAGAACTGACTGACGAATTTGCCCACTCCAGTGCCGCTGCTTGCATGGTGGGATAGAATTCTTAGTTAAATTGGGACCCATAGCATAAAGAAGCTGTTCCGAAAGCAAAAAATAGCAGATTGATGCAAGCTCTGGCAGTTAACTTCTGTCCTGCTGCAGGCAAATCTGTTATTGTAATGATATACTACTGTGCCCAAAAAATAAAAAATAAGGCATTTGAATTTAAACTGTGCGCGTCGAAGGATTTGGAGAATTATTTATTTTTTTTTGGGTTGGTAGTACTGTCAGTCACATTTATGTCAAATTTCATGTCAAAATATTCATTAGTGTTTGAGATGCGTGTCGTTTTGTGAGCTGCTAAAAGTGAGTTTTTCGTTTTTTGCGATGCCGAAATTTGTTGAGCAAAGAATTTGCATTAAATTTTGTTTACGGAATCAATTTTCTGCTGCAGATACGTTGAGGATGGTACAGAAGGCCTTTGGTGATGAGGCTATGTCTAAAAAAAATGTTTACAAGTGGTATAGTGAGTTCCAAGCCGGCCGTGAATGTGTCGAAGACGAAGAGCGTCCAGGGCGACCATCAACCGCAACCGACGAAGCTCACGTTCCACAAATCAAAGATTTGGTGTTGAAAAACCGTCGATTAACAATTAATGACCTTGCTGATGAAGTTGGCATATCGAAAGGCTCAGCCAATACCATTTTGAATGATGTTTTGGGCCTCAAGCGCGTCAAATCTCGACTGGTACCGAAAACATTGAATTTTTTGGAAAAAAGGCGTCGCGTTGAAGTGTGTGAAACGATGCTTTCCGACTACCAGAGTGTCATGAAATGCATTATAACTGGCGATGAGACTTGGATCTATGCTTACGACCCCGAAACAACCGATCAAACGAGCGAATATCGTGCCAAAAGAGAGCCGAGATCAAAAAAATCGCGCCAAAGTCGCTCAAAACTCAAGGTCATGTTGACTGTTTTCTTCGATTATCATGGTGCTGTGCATTATGAATTCCTTCCAACCGGTCAAACAGTCAACAAGGAATATTATTTGAACGTTATGCGTCGTTTGCGTAACACTATCCGCTCAAAAAGGCCGGAATTGTGGAAAGACAATTCTTGGTTTTTTATACCTCGATAATGCACCATCGCATACTGCCCTCGTAATTCGTGATCATTTCGCCAAAAACACAACCCATATCGTTCCGCAACCAACGTATTCACCTGATCTGGCGCCGTGCGACTTCTGGCTGTTCACCAAGCTCAAAAGACCGCTCCGGGGACACCGTTTTCATACGATAAAGGTGATTCAAGCCGCAGCGAAGACGGAACTGAAGGCCATCCCGGAAAGTGACTACAACCAGTGTTTCGAAGATTGGAAAATCCGTCGGCATAAGTGCATTGCATCGGGAGGGGATTACTTTGAAGGGGATGAAATTGATTTGGAAGAATAAATAAAGAATTTTGAAAAATAAATACAATGTCACCTTATTTTTTGGGCACAGTAGTATATTTGTTGGTTCTCTATCAGTTCAGCGGTTGCTATGGCACTCTCTAGACCTTCTTACCACATTCAAAATTTATACTCGATCCCGCCAAAAAGAAAATGTAGTTATACTGCTTTGTAATAACTTTTAAATTTATTTTATTTTAATTTATTATTATATTTTTTGTTTTATTTATTTAAAACTAACAATAATAAGATCTGTTTTAGATAAAATTTAAATTTTAAATCACAAATGTTGTTACTACAGGTGTATGCAACATGCCAGAATCTGCCTAATTATTTTGGTTTGTTGGGTATTAACTTAGACATACCGTTGTATGGATGTATGTATGTATGTATGTATATAGTACATATAAATAATTAATTGCCGCATAGTTTTTCATTATGGTTTTTGTTATTGTTTTTGTGTTGTTGGTTTTTTTTTTTACCCCTGGGACGTGCAACAAAATCCGCTCAACTCACATATACATACATGGAGGCTGCTGCGCCCACAACAAGTCCCCACCCCACTTGACATGTAGCTTAATACTAATAAATTCGTATCCTCTATTCCATAACGGTCAATTTGGTTTATTGCTCTACATTAAAGTAAGAATTCTGCATCAAGTACAGCTTGTCAATCGGATTGACGAGACTCGTGCTGAGATTGGCGATGATGTCGTGTGGATTGGAGTGTTGATTACCCGAGGAGCCGGTGGACTGCAGCTCCAGATTGTTGAGTGACAACGAATCGGTGTCATCGTCCAGTTGATCGAAATTGCTGCCATCCAAGGACAAATCGGAGCTACAAAAACTATCATTGGAATTGTGCGGGTAATCTGCAGGCATGAAAAAAAAAGAAAATAAATATTGGCAATGATTACAAATGGAGAAATTCACACTACACACCATCAGGCGAGAAGGGCAGATTCGGATTCAGCGGTTGACTGCCAAAACCGCTGTCGCCTAAACTCAAATAAGCGCCATCCACACCCGCTATGCCACATTCCTGCTTTATGTCCTTGTCATCCTTACCCAAATCCTTCTCATCGCCGCTGCGCGAGTTCACCGCACCGCCACTGCCACCGCCATTTTTCGCCTTACGTTGTATTTTCTTCATTTTGGCGCGTTGATTCTGAAACCACACCTGCACCACGCGCACCGACAGTCCGGTGTCCTTGGCGAGCGCCTCGCGCACCTTGCGGCACGGCTTGGGCGATTGATCGAAGGACGCTTTGAATTGTTTGCGCTGCTGTGATGTCAATATGGTGCGTGGTCGCTTTGGGCCGCGTCGTCCATCACGCGGACGCATCAAATCATCATCGTCCAGTCCGACGAAACCGCAATGTTGTGCTGTCGCCAAGTAGAGCTCTTTCTCGAGATCGTGTCGACAGCAGAAGAGCTGGCCGTCGCGCAGCAAGAATTGCTCGCCTTTCTGCAGTGGCAGTCGGCAGATGTAGCAGATAAAACAAGGCAGGTGGTAAATGAAAGCGGGTATCGGTCGCATGACCATCTCATGTGGCAGAATCGGATGACAACAGCCGGTGCATTTGATGCTGAATAATCTAAAAAAAAATACAATTTTGTTTATTTTTGATTAATTTCGTCCATTTTTGGTTTCTGTTTTGGCGTGTCTCGGAATTTTACCTACCGTTCGTAATCGAGTTTACAATAAAGCTTTGAATTGCGCACGTAGCAGGTATTGAACAACTGTATTCCGCAATAACAACAAGATAGACAGTGTTCGTGCCAGTTCGATTCGCCGACATTCATGAGATAACGATCGTGTATCTTTTGCCCACAACCTTCGCATATTTCGTAATTCTTCTCGCACTTCACCTGTCCAACTTCTGAAAATAAAGAAGATGTGTGGTTTATATTTTATGATTTTAGTGAAAAACTACAAGAAAGTAGGCAAATATTTGAGGTTAGTTCGTGTAGTTCGTGGATTAAAGCAACTTTAGCAACAACCCTCCAAAAACTGGTTCGAACCTTACTGACGCTGGACTTGCTTGCGGTAACTTTTTACAATTGTTTTAACGCAACCTTGGTGTCTAGTCTTCCAACAGTGCTGGATATAAAGAAAATTTTATTACTCTTCCACTGTCTACACTTGCGTAGGCACAATTACAATGAACTCTAAGTCTTGTAGACCTCTAAAAACTATGCAGGGTTTAGTGGGAATTAAGCCCCTTTCAAAGTGACAGCGACAAAAGATACTTTGGTCTAAATTAAACAGCAACTTCTATATTATTTGCTGATTTTAGGCCATCAAGTGATCCAACAAATCTTGGTATTAGCTATTTGGTCCTTCTCCAACTGATATCTCCAACGGAATGGAAGTCTTCCACTTCCTCTGTTCCGACCGACGGTTACTGAATTGAAAACCTTCAAAGCTGGAGTAATCTCTTCAATCCGGACAACATGACCTAGCCAGCGCGACCGCTGTTTCTTGGTTAGCAATAAAGTTTGGTCTTTGTTCGTCGAGGAAATACCTTGCTTTTCATTTGCCCACTCAGTCCAAAGTAACTCCTGTTGGCAAGAGTGATTTTGCGTTAGATTTCAAGGTTGACCGTTGGGGTTGGCTCGAATAAACTCCAGCCTAGAGACCTTCTCGACTACTTTTTGTAGCATTTGAGGTTATATGTCAACAATAACGCGTCGGATATTTTCCTTAAAGGCGTCAATGGTCGCGTAGACAAGCGACTTCACATAACCCTATAAGAATAGTCCAACGTTTTTGAATCGCACGATCTTGGAGGCCACGCCACAAGCCCACAGATAATGAGGTTATCAAAGTTTCTTTCAACAAATTGATTATTTCGTTGGCTGTGAGGCATCTAGCGCAGTGCTGTTGGAGCAAAATGTCGTCTACATCTAGATCCTTCAATTCAGACCCGAAAAAGTCTTATTTGATGGCTCTCCAGCATTCCCTATTGATTGTATAACCTATAAACGAACTTGACTACCGTAAATTAGATTTTTGTAAACAAAGTAACCTTTAATCCTTTCTATCTCTGAATAAGCGATAAAGCGATATCAAACAGATAATACAATTTATATAGACATACGTATGTATGTATTTGAGTATATTTATTCACTAACTCATTTATTGATTGAGATAATGCTATTGAATTTCACAAATTGTATATGCAGTACCCTAAACGAATACGTAGAATTGTATCAAGGGAAAATGCATAAAAAGAGCATATAAACAAATGCACTAAATATACAAATATTATACGTGCATACATATTTATACTATATAGGAATGCATATTGCACTTGATTATCTATAAATCCATAAGTTCTGGATGCATCCGGCGCAGGTTTGTAGCTAAATTGCATTTGTCTATATAAAGGGTGATCCATTTCGAGGTTTTCTACTATTTAAAGAAAAAAACGCAGAAACTTCAAAATTAATGGAGAATGTTTATTATGATTCGAGAGAACATTCTTTGGCATTTTTTTTTTTTTTTTAAGATTATCTCTTTCACATGTTGGTCGCGTGATGAGTCTGAAAATGAGTGATGATTTTGCGAGGTAGTGTTCTCATATCTACATACTACTGTGCCCAAAAAGGTGACATTGTATTTATTTTCAAAATTCTTTATTTATTCTTCCAAATCAATTTCATCCCCTTCAAAGTAATCCCATCTCGATGTAATGCACTTATGCTAACGGATTTTCCAATCTTGGAAACACTGGTTGTAGTCACTTTCCGGGTTGGCCTTCAGTTCCGTCTTCGCTGCGGCTTGAATCTCCTCTATGGTATAAAAACGGTGTCCCCGGAGCAGTCTTTTGAGCTTGGTGAAAAGCCAGAAGTCGCACGGCGCCAGATCATGTGAATACGGTAGTTGCGGAACAATATGGGTTGTGTTTTTGGCGAAATGATCGCGAATTACGAGGGCAGTATGGGATGGTGCATTATCGAGGTGTAAAAACCAAGAATTGTCTTTCCACAATTCCTGCCTTTTTAGGCGGATAGCGTTACGCAAACGACGCATAACGTTCAAATAATATTCCTTGTTGACTGTTTGACCGGTTGGAAGGAATTCATAATGCACAACACCACGATAATCAAAGAAAACAGTCAACATGACCTTGATTTTTGGGCGACTTTGGCGCGATTTTTTTTGGTCTCGGCACGATATTCGCTCGATTGATCGGTTTTTTGGGGTCGTAAGCATAGATCCAAGTCTCATCGCCAGTTATAATGCGTTTCATGACACCCTGGTAGTCGGAAAGTATAGTTTCACACACTTAAACGCGACGCCTTTTTTCCAAAAAATTCAATGTTTTCGGTACCAGTCGAGATTTGACGCACTTGAGGCCAAAACATCCTTCAAAATGGTATTGGCTGAGCCTTTCGATATGCCAACTTCATCAGCAAGGTCTCTAATTGTTAATCGACGGTTTTTTAACACCAAATCTTTGATTTGTTGAACGTGAGCTTCGTCGGTTGAGGTTGATGGTCGCCCTGGACGCTCTTCGTCTTCGACACGTTCACGGCCGGCTTGGAACTCACTATACCACTTGTTAACATTTTTTAGACATAGCCTCATCACCAAAGGCTTTCTGCACCATCCTCAACGTATAAGCAGCAGAAAATTGATTCCGTAAACAAAATTTAATGCAAATCTTTGCTCAACAAATTTCGACATTGCAAAAAACGAAAAACTCACTTTTAGCAGCTCACATGAAATTTGACATAAATGTGACTGACAGTACTACCAACTTAAAAAAAAAAATAATTCTCCAAATCCTTCGACGCGCGCAGTTTAAAATCAAATGTCACCTTATTTTTTAGACATTTAAATACTCGTTTTTTAATTTACATATTTTATTTATACTTCATATAATATATTTGTTGTTCTAACCTTTCTATATTAGTTATCTCTTGAGCATTCCCACCGCTCAAAATCAAAAGATTTCCGATAAAAAATAATCAAATACAATACATACCCACTAGATTGTATGATGATTGTTTCAAAAGTATTTTGGAGTTTTCTGAGGACATTGATGTTTTTCTTTATCATAAGGTAAACAAATATCAAATATAGAAAACTATTGTCAAATGGGGGTTTTGCTTCTTAACCTTTTAGATTTTAACTTTAAGAGCATTGTCAGCTCATTTCTCAGCTCAATTTTCCCTAAGTACATTATTTAAGCATGTTTTCTCTTCTCTTTGTATCTCATAAGATTTAGAGAATTATAAATTATGATTGGAACTTAATTCTTTGACATTTTTGAGGTTTGAAATCATGACTTAGTACAAAGATTGCAGAAGGTTCCAAGCATGAATTTGTATATTTTCAATGAAACTTTGACTAAATGAAGGCGCTTTCATTCGGCAAATATATATTTGTTTTCCCATCGAAACAATATCGGATCGGTCAAATTGTGATTGCGTTGCTACTGTCCTTTATAAAAATGATAAAAATTGTAAGTCTAAAGATCTTTATGTGGTATTGGAGAGTATGACAACTTTATTGGTTGCATGGCACCTAATGTATGATTTACTTCATTATTTCATATGTCGGAGTCTTTCATACTCATAAATAAATGTGATCTTAAACTCTCAGTTTGAAGATCTCATTTGATTCGAAGTGACCAATAGTTCATACTCGATGAAGCATTTAACTGCCTTGATTCCGTAGCCGAGCTCCGGCAGATATCCGAAAAAGTGTCTGGCCGTATTAAAGATTTGTCTGCTTAAACTTAACTCAAATCCAAAAACCAAAAAAAAAGTATTATTATTACAATAGATGAACACGGATAATGATAAGAGGACTAGTCAAAATTTGACTTTAGACTGGCTTAAAAAGTCGAAATAGTTATCAAAAAGCTTATATCGGTTATAGTCATTCCTGAGAAATTTTGCTCACTGACGGCTTTTGGGAGCCGATTAGGTTAGGTTAGATAGCGGTTCCGCACATGGACTGCAATATGGTGTTCGAACTTATAAATTATGCGCTCCCAGGGTTTAAGTCTTGACCTCCCAACCGCGGGACAGTCAAAAAGGAAGTGCTGAGTGGTTTCCACCTCAACCTCTGCGGGTTGCGTCTGGTAAGACAACAGCTAGGAGAGGCTAATCTTACTGAGGACAAAGAGATCACAAGATCTTTTGTGATACTTTTGCGATAACTTCCGCGCAGCCCCGCTATCTAGTAGTAAAACACAAGAGGATACGGGAGCACCGACCCCCTCCCATTCTAAGGATAGAGGTTCTAGGGTGCCTTTCCTTGCTGGCGCATCCTTACAATTTCATGCGATTCCGCAGTGGCCTGGCACCCATACCAGTCTTACCACAAAGACTCTCGATGCTTTTGCTAGCGAGGTTAGGCACTCCTTGACCAACCCTGAGTGCACTGTTAATGAGTTCAAAGCTAGTATCGTCGCCATGCTATCTGAGTGGATAGTTATTTCGCTGAAGGAGGCTGCACTCCGGGGCAGTATATCGACTGTTACCTTAATGGCTGCAATCTCGGCTTGGCAAACACTGCAATAGTCAGGAAATCTGTGGCTGGAGTTGTTAGAGAACTCCAAACAGTAAAACCCTCCGCGAATCTTCACCCCAAGCTTTGACCGCATCCGTAAAGAAACTCACTGCCACTCTCCTGTAGCGCCTTATTCCCACCCTCAATTCCCTCGCCGGTATATGGGCAGAGAAGGTGTCGCCAGACTTCATGATCCAGCTGATCTGGTATGAAATCAAAGTGTGTAAGGATTTCCGAGTGTTCAGACATATCATATCTCCGAAACTATTTGCGGGAAAAAAATTCAAAATTTCGAAAAATGTTTTCAAATATACATATAAACATCTATATACAATATTATACGTACATACATATGTATATGCAAAAAATAAATTCGATTTTTTTAAACTCAAGTGAATATAACCCCTTAATAATCACACAATACACCCTGACATATACGCATACATCTGTATAAGTGTGAGTATCTGTGTGCCGTTATCCATTCGAGCGCTTAGGGTTCTTTGTTGCGTGTCAAATGTTGAAAATTGTATCCAATATCTGCCACAGAGCGCCTATTTAGAGACACATTAGCTGTTTGATAACAGGTTATCTGCGATATTCGAACAAATAATAAAGACATAAAAAACGAGCAAAACAGGCAAAAAACAGAATAAAAACAAAGGGAAACAAAATAAATACTGTCGATTGACAGCATGACAGTTAGGCACTCGAATTATGATAAATTGCTTATCTATCCATGATTTGACTGACTCAGGACTAGCGATGGGGCAACGAGTATGATTTCGAAACAGACAATACAAATATGTTACAAACATGCTAATATCCTTACATAAAGATGTAATCATATGTATGTATGTGTGTGCGTTCGGTTGGTTGTAACTTGACTGCTGTTTAATAAATGACACTGCTATTTCGCGTTCTATAAATACAAACCTGTTTATTAGGACGTGTCAAAAAGCTGACTTATCGAGTTTATGGATTAAAATGAACCTACATACATATGTATATAAGAAAATTGTTCAAAGGTATGGGTAAGCACTTTTAAAAATTTTTAACTATAAAAATTTTTGAATTGAAAAAGACTCCATTGAGGTGGATTTTTGAAAAAATACTCTGGTCTACAATAATCTATGATGTATAAAATGTTTCCTAACTGGTTCAGGATTTATGGCATTTTTATTAAAAAATACTTATTTCGTTTTATTTATATGGAAAAATTTAAATACTCATCGACACCTTTTCAATTTAGCCCGAAAATCCTGTCTTGAAGCGATTTCTTAACTCTGTTTGCTCACAAACTAGTGGAATTTTGTTTGACCAGGTGACAGTGTAATCTGCAATAATTTAATAACAGATCTTTGAATCTTGAATACGAATTTTCATGAGGTATCAATGGGTCTCTTGGGTTTACTGTCTAGTCGAACTTTCCCCCTGCGGGTAGATGGGACCCCATCGGTTCGGGGAGAAACCGAATAAACCCGTAGTAAGGCATGCCTGTCGTAAGAGGCGACTAAGATCCTGGCCACCAGTCCAGAGTTGTGTGGAAACTCAACTGGTCGTAGCTTCGGTTACAAGGTCATACCAAAGACTTTAACCTGGTACCACGGGGAGCAGTTAGCCCTTGGAGGTAACTCCAATCTGCTCATTGGGTTTGGCCCTTTGTGGAGATTCGTGGTGGTTGTGGTTAAAACTAAAATCGCGGGAAGAACTGACTTTGTCAGTTTGAATGTGGAGTTGCATTGCAACCGGGTGCCGGATCCAAAGTATGGACCTCGAACCCTACCAAGGTGGTTAGTGTGTCTATGCCACACTGCCAATTGGTACTGTAAATCCTTACCCAATTTTCAGGGCGCTGGTCAACGTATTGTATTGATCCGTTGTGCTTCTGAGCACCGTGGAGTTAAGCTGTCGACAGCAGGATGCCACTAAACACACTACACAGTTGTCTAGTCGAACTAGGGAATTTCGAATCACCTGCAATAAGAAATCGGTGACTTAACCAACTTTTGCTACAATTTAAATCTGATGTCAGCTGACAGGTTTTTTTGAAAGATTTCTTTACAATGGTTTGATTGTTTTTTTTTTTTTTAATTGGAAAATTGTACCATTAAAGAACAAAAAAAGAAAAGTTATATCTTGGGAGGAAAAAATCAATATATTGGGTAGTCAAAAAATTCTTCGCATACCGTTCTAGGAATTTCGATGTGAAAGATGCACCTCGCTCTGGTTAACCTGTCGTTGAAAAAGTCGATGAAATTGTAGAAAAGATTGACCAGGACGATGAGCTGCATCCACCATATAGCCCTGACCTTGCATGTTGGAATACCATTTGTTTTGGACAATGGAAAACTCCCTTAATGGAGTAAAGTTGGCTTCAAGAGAAGCCTGTGAAAATTACTTGTCGCAGTTTGTTGCCGAGAAACCAGAATAGTTTTACACTGCTGGAATAATGTCTCTTGCGAAAAATTGTGGTCGACCAAAATGGTACATATTTAGTTCACTAAAGTTCATTATAAATAAAAAAAATAAGTTGAAGTTTGATTAGAAATACGAATATTCAGAATGATTTTCCGATTATGCTTCCAAGCAAACGAATCAACAATGAAAATGGTAACAGACTGTCAGACCGTCAAAATTTAGATTATCTGAGTTATGTATCCGTTATGTACCCGTTACGTCTACCAAAACTTGATGTTTTTCTCGCATCGTTGCTTCCAGAGTCGATCCGAAAATTTTTCTCCGAAACGTCTATACCGATCGACTAGAAATCTACACACGACCTCCTTTGAATATATTTGTCAGGTAATAATCGAAAAAAATAAGACTTTTCATAAGAACTTTTTTTGACCCACTCTATACGTAAAGTTTTTTTAACAAAAAAGGCCTTTTTCAGGAATCCGTTATTTGTCAAAATTCAAAATTTTGTCTAGTCCTTCGATTGCTACCTGCATTGATCTATGTATTGTACCAATAATATTTTTTTGGGAGTTTGAAATATTTTTGAGCAGTAAACCCACCACTAGACAGCGTTGTCGGAGCAACAGTTGTTGTTGTTGTTATAGCGGCAGAATTCTGCCAAGTTGACAGTTCTCGTTGGATAAAAAATATAGATACGTTCCAGTTACGTAAACCCAGCTGTCTGGGAACGTTGTGGAGGTCCTCCTAGAGGTCGGCTACAGAATCAAGGAGCTCCACAACTTTTCGGAACGAATCACCGATTACTAAAGTACATTAAATTTCGTAAATTAACATATTCTTAATTTGAAATGCCTCTCTTCAACAAAAATTCACAAAAAATAATATTTTTTTAAAATGCCCTTTCAACAGAAAAGAATGTTTTTTTCTGATTTTCAAGTGTTATAATCCCTTAATATTAACTTCTTCTGAACTTAGTACTTCACTAACTTCAGTACAGCAACCAAAAAAGGAGCTGGAGGTAAATTTCAGTTGCATCTCTTGAAATTTCAAAGAACTTTGACATTGTTAAACTTAAATCTAGTGACGGCAGCTTTCTTTCAAAGAAGGTTAGAGGAGCCTTTAGTACTTTTTTTACTTATGCTTGATCAAAAAGGCTTTGAGAGAGTAACAACTTTTATTCCAGGAGAGCTGCGCTCTAATTTAACGAGTCTCATTTACTCAAAAATAAAAAATAACAACTATAAATTGTATTTAAATTTTTCTATAAATTTAAAGTACCCTAAATTTCCAGTTTAAAATGCCATAATTTTCAATTCAACATCATTTCAAGTCTTCAAGAGCAACTGCCTTCGAGCTCACTCCAAAATTGTGACGAAAATTACTTGAGCCTCATTTAGTTCGGGACATCAATGGTTGGAGTGCACAAAACATTTCATCTAACGGTATCCTAACCGTTGGAAGGTGAAGTCGAATGCCCACAACGCAGAGTTGCATTTGGCGACGGCTTGTCGCTCGCATGCACACATGTCAACAGGAATATTTGTGGTCGAGCACAGCGCTGCGACATACCGTTAAGCCAAAGTGCAGTGAAAGCAGCTCACAATACACATAGAAATGCATATCGATATATATATATACATTTATAAATACATATATGCACATATACTTACAAAATACACACGCATATACATATATAGAAATGTACAAAGCTCACATATATTCTAATAATATGCATTTAAATGAGCGCTTGTACAATATTTACTAGCTTAGACATGCATTGCGACGCATACACACACACACACATAGTTATCTGCGATGTTGTAGTATTTAGTAGACTTGAGGCGTTTCTCGACATTCTGACATTGTTTGCGAATTTTGCAAAATTCTAGGAGTTTATGCGCATGAAATTTAGTAAGAAAAATGTGTGTTTATTTCAAAAATTCGAAGTGGCATCTGTTATCAACCCAAGAATGAGTGGATCCACAGGATGTTTGTTTGTATGCGTGTGTGAAGAATTTGCTGTGCTTGAAATGCACGAAATGGCGCTTCATGATGGCTTAAGCAGGTATTTATGTGTATGTATGTGTGTGCGTGTGTGCTGATGGACGCATGCAAATTTTTAGTGGCCATCCAATCGCTGCGTTATATAATTGGTGTGTGCGCTTTTCAGGTTCATTGCCGGCATAATTTCGTGGTCAACTTACGTGCATCGCATTCCGAACGAGGCAAGCGGCGGGCATTGCACCTACACAGCCACACACACCAATACACACACAGGCATGCTTATGAAAGGCACAAATTGTGTAGCATACGCGTAGGCGCGTGGGTTGCTGGGTCTGCTGTTGTGGAGTTTGCATGTGTGCACACGCACAGGTGCTTTAGGGGTTTGCCTTCAAATAGTTGCCTACAATTTGTCGTGCGTGTGTGTTTGTTGCTCTGCTTTTATTTTGCTTGCAATAAATAAATAAAAAAATGTTTATGTAAATACATAACTGTTTTTTGGCTTAGGCTACTTGACTTGTGGACTGGGTTAGAAGAAAATTAAAAGCCAGTGCGCATTTAAAGATACTTGCTTATTTAAATCTATTTATTTTATGTCTGAATTTCAAAGCTAAAAAGTGAGCAAAAATGTTAGAGTGATATTTAAGTGTTTAATGCAGAAGAATTCAATATTTTTCACACACTTTGAATTAGCAAGGCATGTAGTTTATTCGTTAAGAAAATCATTTGGAATAACAATTCGATTGATTTGTATGAAATTTCAAGATTTTGCATATTGTTCAACTGTGAACTATAGCAAATCAAGTTTATAATTGAACAAAATATTTGAAGAAAAGTTAATATCATTACAAACAACAACAAAAAGTAAACAAGCACAAGAAAAAGTAAATAAAACTGTAAAAAAGGTATAGCGATTTGACAAAAATTCTAAAAATTCAGTTTTAAAATTGAAAAAATTTATTGTGCAATAAAAAATACTGCCAATTACAAAATAGCAGCAATTTGAAATAAAAAAAAGCAGCTTTGATCGTTTAGTCGGGTCTTATTTTGCCATATTAGGGTGAATTTTTATATAATTAGAAAATATACATACATTTCAACGCATACAAAGCTCATCAAACTAAGAAAAAGTTGGTATTTTAAATTGAGAATTTTTTAATAGAAATTTGGTGCTTTTCAAATAATAGCAAAATGAGGTTAAAAAAATTAAAAATTTTAAATTAAAAATTAAAAGTAAAGAAGGCTAAGTTCGGGTGCAACCGAACAGTTAATACTCTTGCAACTTGCAAGAATCAAAGTCAAGGAAATACTTTAAAGTGTAAAACCAATCATTTAGAGCAAAGTCAGCCGGATGTTCGAAAATCCTGATATTAGTTATATAGAGGCTAGACCAAGTTCTCACTCAAATTTACATATCTATTTAAGGCACAAATATATGTATACTGTTTTAAATAAAACACGCAGTCATTGTTTCATTGGGATAACTCACATATCGCCCGATATATGCAGTAGAGAGTCCCCCGGAATTTCGAAAATTTTTATATTAAGTGTATTGGGACTAAGGGAAGTATTAGTCCGATTCAACCCATTTTTGACATACAGACATAACATTATAAGAGAAGGATTATCCCTTAATTTCAGTTATACATATCACACATTGACCGACATTTTCGATCAAAAGTCAACTATAGGTACCGGGGTCTAAGTATTTGGTACCTAGTTGCTTGAACAGTTTTTATTGGATTTAAACAATTTTTGTTCATAAGGTGGCACACACTAAAGGAATTATTCGTGCAAAGTTTAATCCCGTTATATTAATGTTTCTGGCGTATCTAGTTTTTGATTCATCGCGCTTTTAGTAGTTTCTAACAGTAACGTTATATGCGGAGTATATGTTTATATCTTTTCGGTTAATGGCGATTTATGGGCGTGGCAGTGGTCCGATTACGCCCATCAATGAACATATCAAGATATCTCAATTTTTACTCAAGTTACAGCTGTCACGCTTGTACGGACGGACGGATGGACAGACAGACAGATAGTCAACCGGTTTTTAACTTTTCTCATCATCCTGATCATTTACATATGTATATATAACCCTATATCTATCTCGATTAGTTTTAAGTGATTCGTACAACCGTTGTTGTGTTTTTTTTTTTGAGGTTATGTGAAAAAAGTGTGCAAGTAAAATTTATACAACTTCTAATGCTGCACAACTTTTTCGACCATTTTTTTTTCCATAGGTCTCGTAGTTTTGCCGAAAATCTCGATAAACCAATTTTAACGCTTCAAGTTTCAACGACTCGCTCTTCTCTTCTCGCCCGTAAATTATTTTCCCCTACATTTTTGTTATTTTATATCCCCTTTCCAATGAGTTTCAAGCTTTTAAGGTTATTTTTTTTACTTTTTTACATTTTCAAACGCTTCAACACTAGCCTAATACTACATTTCAAACCTTTTTTCCAACTAAACCAACAAAAGTTGTATCTGAAAATTTGTGTAAGTAATATCTACGCATTTTTTAAGTTTTGTAAAAGCAAATAACCGTCGGTTCCAATGTTTGAGTTCTCGTATTTTGATGCACAATTTACAAAATTAGTTTTTTTAACTAACTTAAAATAAAATTAATCTCCTAGTGACGGATATGATACTGTACATACCAGAATTGTTCATTAAATTGGTTTCAGTCTCAGTTTTTGAGATATGGATCTGAAATTTTGCAAATGTGATATTCATTTGTTGGAATTCTAAAGCATATAGCTGCCATAAGGATCGATCAGAATCCTGTCCTTGTAAAGAAAACATTTTTACTTGACAAGATTTCTGACCTGAATTTGTCTTATATCAACTAGAAAGAACTTATAAGACGTTTTACCTTGTTTGTTTTACATCTCTTCTTTTAATTTTGTAATAAAATTTAAAAATTTTAAATCTTCTGTGTCGCTTTAACCGATATCTTTGACAACTTCTGTTCCGAGACTTTGACAATTTCATCCAACTCAACCTATAGTTCTCGGTACCATTGATAACTGTCGATTCTGGTGCGAAGAAAATCCACAAATTATTAATGAACAACCATTTCATTCACCTAAATTTTCTGTTTGGAATCATCGTTCCGTTATTTTTTTCGAAATAAAGCTGGTGACACCGTTGCTGTTAATGGTTAGCGGTATAGATCAAACCAACTTTTTATGGCCGTATTTGGAAGAAGTTAATTTTAACAACATCTGGTTTCAAGAAAACGGGGCTACGTGCCACACAGCATGGACAACAACTGTGGAAAGTTTGGAAATTCGATTATTTCAAGAAATTGTGACATTGAATGATCTCCAAGAATAAGTGATTTCACACCATTAGACTACTCGAAAATTGGGTTCATTAAATTCGTTTCAGCAAAAGAAATCCCGCAGGCCGTTCGAATGATGTTATATTCAAAACTTGATTGTATCGATTGTATTTCACCTTCACATTAAATAAAAACAATTTAATTTCCTTAAAAATTTGTGTTTTTTTTAAAGAAATCATACAAGCTTATTGGAACCCCTGTATTTTTGGAAACTAATCTTTGATTGCTTTTGTTTTGAATACTCATAACTACTTCTAATAAAATGTTTGTTTCAAAAACAAAAAAATTTTTGAATTTGTCAGCTTCAAAGTAGCTTTAAAAAATGTATATTCGTCAGCTTAAGGGATTGTCTCAGTGTGAAATTTTCGAAAAATTGATTTTCTTTTGTTGCATTATTCCGATAATAGTAATACTGTAATAAACATGCTCTCAAATTTTGAAATCGAAATTATAATTATTACGGTCGCTACAGCGTTTTTTGTTGAAAGGGAACAGAGTGGGGAATACTGCAACACCAATCTTTCAACGCGTTCTTCTCGGAATGGTGTTTTTCAACACGGTTTCCACTCTCAAAGGAAGAGTTTTGAAGATAGAAGTCATTCGCTAAGGCGCTATGGAAGCTTTCTTTGGAAATCTACCTAATTTTTTCCTACGACAAACTGTCGAAACAAGGTCAAAATTCGATACTTTTTGTTCAAACTGCTTGCAATATTCAATTATACTTTCAGTATTTCATGTCATGAAATTGAGGAATGATATCCGAAAGCAATAACGCAAAAAAGCTTTACTTCATCGCTGGGACAGTTACATACATATGTACATATATGAATAATTTTCCAAAGAATCTTTTTTTTTAATATTGCACGAACCTGCGACACGCATAAAGCTGGTTTAGTACTCAAGCCCCTTAATCTGAGCCACAGAAAACGCTTATTCATTTAAAATCACTTATAAAAAGTTCATTTCAGTATCGTCGGAAAATTTGAAAAAGGTAAGAAAGCTGAAAATTGGCGTCGACGACATACTTAGTTACCCATTATTTTTAAAAATAACTAAGTAAATTTATTCAAAACTTATAAGGAGCAATTAAAAGCTATTTTTTGCATAAAAATATATTTAGAATTTAAATTTTTAATCTGATTTTTCCAAGAAACTTTTATTAAATATTCTCAAGGAGAACCCAAATTAATCACACTTTGTTGTAAAGTTAAAGCGACGACTCACACAAAGCTATGACTGCCCTATATCCCTGCGATAAACAAAACATAGGCACGCCTCTGTATACATATGTGTATGTGTATGTAACTTTAACCTTGACTATTTTTACAGTATGACCAAGCTATTCTCAATATTTTAACGCAACTTCCACGAAATTACACACCTTAGCGGGGAACCTAGCGCATGGCTCAAATGGCTTGCGAATCTCTCGACACGCGATAATTGCCTAAAAACGCTTGCCTTTAACACTTTTCACAATTGAAATTTGTTGCAAAACTTTACGAAAACGCTTATCTAGTATTTATTATACCTGTTCGACCATTACAGCCCGCAGACAGCTCGGACAGCGATGCTGTCGTCGACGCCGTCGCCGTCGGCAATAAAGCGGCCGGTGTTGGAGCCATAACGGAGGCGGACACCGTCATTAAGGATGACGACGACGAAGGTGATGACGAACACGATGTTGAAATTGAAGTGGGTATCATTAAAATGTGTGCCGTGGAAGTGGCGGCAGCGGCAGCGGTGGCGGCGGCGGGACACACGGGTATGGCGGTTGCAAGTGTTGCACTGGAATTGACTTCGGGGGCTGCCGCAGTGGCTTTTTCGCTTGCGGCTATGTTAAAAGCCGCCTTTGCTGACGGATCGCCGCGGTGCGGTGACGCGACGGACGCGCCGGCTGTTGCAGTTGCGGAAACGGTTGCAGTTGGTGTAGCGGGTGTCGAAGTGGCCGCTGTTGTTGGTGTACTGCTGTTGCTGCGATTAAGTGGAGCGCATGTTGCATGCGTCGGTGAGGCAGTTAATTGTTGTTGTTGTTGTTGTAGCTGTTGTTGCTGTTGCTGTTGCTGCTGTTGTTGTTGCTGCTGGTGTTGTTGCTGCTGTTGTTGTTGCTGATGTTGTTGTTGTTGTTGTTGAAATTGCTGTTGTTGTTGTTGTTGTTGTTGTTGTTGCTGCTGTCCACAGTTGCCACTATTATTCAATACACTTGCATTAATTGCGCTGCCGACCGAATTGGGCGCATTACCAAATGTACGCGTACCGCCATGATTCTGATGATGGTGTGAATAAAAGCCAGCGCCACGACTCAAGTTTGTGGGCATTGGATAGAATTCAAGCATTGTCTACCAGCGTTTGCAACTTTGCTCCCGATTAAGACACCGTTATGTCTTATGCACAATTTTTCTTATATTTTTTGTTGTTGCAATCACACACTGTTTACCCGCATTTAATTACGATATTTGTTTTAGTATAAAGCTTGAGCTTTCACGCACATTTTGCACTTTCACTGCTGACCACTGCAGCGTTTCAACACGTGTGGCAACACTCTTGCGGCACTCACTTTCTATGTATGTATGTATGTATGTATTTATTTTATATTCTTTTTACTTTCAAGCTCACTGCAACTATTTATTTATATATTTTTGTATGTGTGTGTTTTTTTTTTGCGTTTTTGTATACCGTTACTTAACGTTTTGACTCGCATGCACAACCGTCAACGTCCGCTGTCAGTTCACATGTGAATTTGCAGACGATGAAATCATAACATTTCACTGCCAACACCGTTATCCACAAGCACACATATAAAAGTCGGCCGTGCGACTCTCTTTTTGGGCGCCCATTGGCATTGTCAATTGTCAGCGCTGAGTATACTCCGCAGCGTGTTGCAGCATGCGCAAAAACAAAAAAAAAAAACAGAAAACAAGAACTTTATAGCCGTTCAACCCTTCGTGCGCGTTCTGTGTGTTTACAAATCGTTCAAGTAACAATAATATTCCCACAACAATAACACGTGAACACTGATAAACACAGGCTGGAGCAACCACCACTAAACGGGCATAGGAAGCCGAGAGCAGGGTTGCCAAAATTGCTTTATGAATTTGAAAAAAAATTTTGAAGCGAAATATTTTATTTGGTGACCAGTGCTTAAGTTGTGGATATACACGCTTAGTTGGATTTTTATTATCTAATGACGCAAGGACCTGCTTACTGGGTTTTTGAATGGTGTCTAGAATGCCAGTTTTAGAAGTTAAAGTGGCGAATTGGTTTGGAGTTGCAACTTTTATCGGCTGAAGGTTCTTGATTTTAAAAGATTATGTTTCTTTGGGATCCTAGTTATTAAAGGTACTTCAAAAAAAGGCTTAGAAATAATTCTAGGCTGTCAATTTAAGACCTATATGGCCTCAATATCAATATTTTCTGACACAAAATATATGAAAATCATTTTTGGATTTGCTTGGAACCCTTCAGCCGGCTTAAAAGTTCTCTCACAGTGGCATAATTTATTGTTTAGTCGTCAGTTTGTTTCAAATCCTTCATTTTTTATCACAAATCACTTTACTTCTTACAGAAATCGGAAGATCCAATGAGTATTTGAGTACCTCGAAGGACTTATCGAAAAGAAAAACATCAATCCGATGTTTTAGACATCGAAAGTCACGAAATTAAATTAAAAAGAAGAGATTTCCCACAAACGTCGGGTATTAAATTATTATCAGGACTCATTACAATATAACACTTTAAGAGTTTTTAAATCTTTTTTCTGACCCAGTTTTGATATTTTCGTATTGATCTATAGATAATAATGTATTTCAGACTTCTTTAATAAATTTTTATAATTTTAAGGAGGCAACTCTGGAGTTTTCTCACGTATTTTCAGTTTTACAAATATTTATAATTTTAAGATTCACATTTTAGAAGGCTCCAAAAGATTAGATTTTTCTAAATTTTGTAATATTTTCTTTAATAAAGGGTAACCCCTTTCGGGATTCGCTGCTTTTTAAAAAAAAAAACACAGAAACTTCAAACTTAACCGTTGTTTTCTCTGGATTAATTGACAGCTCTTGAATGTCTTCGGGTTGCTCCTCGATCCAAATGCGGCAATTTTGATTATTTACATACCCATTGAGCTCGAAATGGGCTCCATCGCTGAACAAAATTTGGCTCGAAAACGTCGGATCTTCTTGGAACTTTTCAAAAGCCCATAAAACGAAGCGATGTCTCTTTGGAAGGTAGAGCGTCTTCAGTCCTTGCATAAGATTTACATATTTCGTACGCTTTCAATTAAGGATCTCGACGTACAATGCGCCAAGTCGTTCCATACGTCAGTCCGAGTTACTGCGAACGACGCCGAATCGACTCTCCACGGTGTACGTGTACACTCTCCGCTAAGGCTGCTATATTTTCTGCTGGACGTGGTCTATCATGGTCCCTTAAATTTACAAGTCTTTGATACATTTTTATAACTTTCGATCAGAAAAGTATTTGTGAAATTATGAGACGAAATTCTGGGGATCGAATTAAGAAAAAAATGAAAAAAATTAGCAAAAAAAAAAGTTATGGGCTTCATCAATTTTTTTTTTTATTTTTTTATTTAAATTATAAATAAATGTATTTTTGCAAGTGAAATAATAACATTTATTAATAATTAATATTAATTAATTTTAACTAAATTAATTATTATTTTTTAATATATTATTAATTCCTGTATTCCCCAAAATATTACAAAACTCATAATTAATAATCGTAAAAACCCAACAAACGCAATACAAATAATAATAACAACAATATTGCGAGCACATGGCAATACTGGCTAACCAATGCGAAATACTAACTTGGTAGGGGTTGTAAGTTTAAGCCAAACAACGCGCATGACCCAATGATTATTATTACTCAACTTCAGGCAGAGTCAACCCTCAACGGAGCACAAGGGAATTATTCACTGCCAACTAGAAACACACACACTCACATGCACACATGCACATGCTCGTAAGCAATTGCGAGTGTTTGCGAGCGTTTGCGCGAAGGAAATCACTCATGCACGATTAAGTTTGCCTTGTGTGTGCAATGGAGAGGAGGTCACATCCCAGATGGGCGCTGATTGGCTGGCGCTGCTCAGTGCTGGCAGGCAATTTTGCTGAGAGCAGAGAATCGATTTGCTGAGACTGAAGGGAAATTTATTTAGCGCTTTTGTGCTAACGGCAGTTCCAAGAGGGGAAACACTGCTGTAAAGTTGGCATAAAATTCAAAACGAACTTTTTCACTCTTTTCCATAACACATTTGTATTTGCATTGTAGTTGTTTGTGTTTTTGTTTTTGTTGACGGCCACAGCAAGCCGCTTTGGCACTTTTCTATGCAATGACTGCATTGGCGAGCGTTGTATGGTGAGCGAGTAAGTGAGCGTGAATGAGTGGTGACTGGTTTGATGATTGCTCGCGCAGGCAGGCAATGCAAAAAGGGGCAGCGGGCGGCAAGACAGCAAAAGGGCGGTAAGCTATTTAAAGGGGATGGGCGAAGACGCAGAAAACAAAAGCAGCAAAAAAAACAGTGGATATTGTGGAAAGAAGGCAGACTTTCTCGCCAACTTGGAAACAAAGTGGACGACACTTTCTTTTGAAAAGAAAAAATGGTGGCCTTGTTTTTGTTCGTGCCAACGTCGTGTTGTTCTTGTACAATTGTTATTCGACTTTTTTTGTGGTCGCAAGGCAGAACATAAATAGCACAGCAATGCTATGCGCATACATAAAGTTTGCTGATAAATATAGGGTGCTTGCATGAGAGAGAGTGTAGAAAAATTTATAAAGTAAAAAAATTTATTAAAAATGTTTATAAAAATTATAAAATATAATTTGGCAGATTTTATAATTTTTGCAAGGTAGTGTAAAGTTAGTTAGAGAGTAATTTGGAATTATTGGTGTGGTATAAATTATAAGACCAGTTTTCACCAATAAGAAAAAGAGCTAACGAGTATTAAACCATCACTTCTAACGGTTCATGTGCTCGAATTAGGAAACAAAAAGAATTTCTAAGCATTTATTTCTTTGAAAATAAAGTCCATAATACGAGTTTTTTTCATCAGCATTTGCAAGCTTGATATTTATTAGGTTAGGTCAGCCCGGGATTTTCAAACATTTGAAAAAAATGTTTTGGCTTGAAGTTTGTATACTTTACGATCATAAAATTGAGTTGAGTTGCTAAAATGCTATCGAAGCATGAAAAGATTCAAAAAGCATTTTTCTAAAAAGAAGAAGAATCTGTTGTTACAACAACAACAACGTTCTTAGATTATTTTGTCAGGTGATAATCCAAGGAATCCGATTTTCGATAATACCTTCGAAAAAAAAACTTAAATCTTAGGAAGAAGCTAATTTTTCAAAATTAAAATTTTGGCAAGTCATTCGAACATTAGCAGTCTGTATTTATGGTATTAATGAATTTTTTTTGGGTTTTTGGCTTTGATTTGAAACACTTTTAAACAAAAAAGTTTCCCTTACCACCAGACATTCTTTTCTGAAGTCCTCCTGGAGACCAGCCGCGGAATCAATGGCCTCCAACAATTTTCTAAATAAATCGCCAATTATTAAAATATATTAAATTCCGTAAATAAAATCTTTATTTATGTATGTATGTATATATTTTTTAAATAAAAATGTTCTCCAAAAAAGTTGAAAAAAGTGGCAACATTTCTTAAAAATATGAATAAAAAAATAACATTAATTTAGAAAATGTGAAATTTTAATAACACATGCTTTTTATGCAAGTATTTTTTAAACAGGTGGCAACCCTCGTAAATTTTTTTTTTTTTCAATTGTAAACTGTCTTAAACCGCTTCAGTTTGTAATCTGTTTTTACATATTGATGTTTCTAACACAAAATTTTCAGGTTATTTTGAACAGGTGGCAACTCTTATAAATAATTTTCTCGATTTTTAACTGTCTTAAAACGCTTCAGTTTGAAATATGCTTTTATAATTATATGTATATATTGATTTGATCAAAAATTCCAGATTATTTTAGAACAGGTGGCAACTCTCTTCGAAAAGTATTTTCAACTGAAAACTTTTCTGAACTTCTTAAGTTTTTAATGTGGTTCTGAATCAAATATTATATTTTTACTGCTTTCATAGAGGTGGCAACTCTCTTTATATTTTATTTAGTCTTCACCAGAGGGCTTCTTGAAAAATTCGGGTGTGACGGATAATTGATACGTGTAACACAATCTCGTTGTAATCGAGCGTTTTTTTGTCTTGCCTAAAGTTACTGCACTTCAGAATTTAGAAAAAGAGATTAAAACAACAAAATATTTTCCAAACTTATACGGATCACCAGTAAGCAAAGGTCGGTAGTGGTAGGAAATTCGAGTCAAGGCTATTAAACATTAAAAAGTCATGTATAAACTTTATATGACTCTGTAATATAGAAAGAGATAAGATCACGTGCTCTCTGACAACAAAAAATAATAGTATTCTAAGCTCTAGTAGTTAGTAAAAAAATAAAAAAAAAACCAAATGGTTGGTTAAACTGAAGTTTTCAGTAGCAAAATTCAAATTTCTCGCATTTTTTTCTATATCACACCTTACGCAACACCCTATCAGTTGACTTTCCGCCTGAACGACGACGAACGTCAAGTCTACTTAGAAAGCCAAACCAAATATGGCGTTGCTAAGAGTACGAGAAAGTTGGTTTCTTCCATTTTCCTTTGTTCATTTTGTTTGACTTGCAGCATTGTTTTTGTTGTTTTGTGCATGCTGGCATTACCAAGTTGCCAGCACCACATCTTTTCTGACTCGATTCTTTTATGGATCAGTTGATGCGTGGAAATATTTATTCTAGCCGTTTGCCTTTGTTTTTACTTTTGCTGTTTTTAATGCGAAAAATACAGCCAAACACACACACACACATACATATATACACATACATACATAGCGTGTAGTAGAGTTCTATGGTCGTGAAGAGCTAAGTTTAGCCAAACGTTAAGGGGTTCCAAGAACATTGGCAGTGTTCCCAATGCAACAATTTAAATTTCTAACCAGACAACCATCCATCCAAGAGCACGATTTCAATTGGTTTCTCAAGTGTTTGTTGTGTTGTACGAGTATCTACTGTGCACAACGGTGAGGTGCAGGAGGAGGTGGGTAATATGCTGTTGCTTGGGGACAAAAGCAAAACACTACAAAATCGCATATTTTATTTACATTTAGTTATACACATATGTACATACATACTTCAGTTTGTATGGGTGTGTGTGCGCGTGTGTGTAACAGATAATAGTAAACATGTAAGCTTAAAGCTTTTTAGCTGAAAAAAAAATTGATTTGTAATGGAAGAATGTATTTAATGAGTGTGTATTGCATATTAATATATTCTGCACAGGCCTACATTTGCATATACATATGTATGTATGTACATATTATTAAAAAAAAAACAAATAATATTACTTTTTTCTGAAGATATTTGATATATGTATATATATATAAACATTTTTTTTTTTTTTGAAAAAATATTATTTCATTACATTTACAATTTAAAGAAATTATCCTATTGGTTGGTTGGTTTTGTTTTTTCATGAACTTTCTACACTACATACATACATAAAAAACAAAACCAACCAAAAAATTGTGAAGTTTTGAGCTTAACCCCTAAATAGCTTTGCAAGTAATTTTAGTTTAAACTTGCCAGTAATAAAGAAATGAAGAGGTTTTAGGAAAATTATGCGCCCCTTCTTAGCGTATATTGCCTTAACAACAAAATTTCGAAATTTTGAAAATTAGTCAGGACACTAATATTCCAAAAGCTTAACCTAATTATTATAAAATAAGTAAGGAAGAGCTAAGTTCAGGTGCAATCGAAAAAAGCGGGTGTTGACAATATTAAAAAATTGTAACGAAAAGGTTCAACTTTAGTGAAAGTGAAAGGATTACAATCATATTTGGCTTCATATTGACTTATTTTGAAGATCATAGATTACCTTGGTTTTATTACTACATTTGACTTTCCGTCAATGAAATGTGCTTATAATATTAAAATTTGACCTTGCTCAAGTATAAATAACGGGTGATCCAAGTAAAGGTACTTTTTCAATAGCCTTTTTTTATCAGATCACGCCTGAGTCGCGTTCAGTTGTTTTATTATTTTTTTTTTCAGATTCTTAGCTCTTCAAAAGTTTTAAAAAGATCCGACGTTTTCGATTCAAATTTTGTTCAGTGATCCGGCCCATTTCTGGCTTAATGGGTAAGAAAAAATGTCCGCATTTAGGACGAAGGGCAACCTTCAATCTTCAAGAGCTATCATTTCATCCGAAAAAACAACGGTTTGGTGTGGTGAGTGTGTCGGTGAAATCAACAGTTCATTTTCTTCAAAAATGATGCCGGTAAGAACGTAATCGTCAATGGCGACCGTTATCGCGTAATGGTAACTAACTATTTGATGCATAAAATTGAAGCTGGTGATCTCGGCGACATTTGGTTTCAACAAGAGAGTGTCACTTTCCACACATTGCACCAATCAATTGATGTAAGAGAACACTCAATGCTGGAACGAGTCATCGAAAGTTGGACTCAACGGCTGAGCCATCTGAGACGTAGCCGCGGCCAATATTTGAAAAATGTGATCTTCAAAAAATAAATGACAGATAATGTTTTTTTTTTGGTGATAATAAACATTCCCTGTTAAATTTAAAGTTTCTGTGGTATTTTCTTTAAAAGAGTAGAGAACCTTGAAATTGATCACCCTTTATAAACGAATATTTTTTCGATTGGTGCTCTGAAAAATAGGTTTTTAGGCACCTCTAAGAAAGTATCATTAAGTTTGAGCCGCGAAGGTTCCTAACTTTACACTCCTCTGTTTTTTTTATTATCAAATAAAATCAAAAAAAAAACTCAAATTTCGCTTGCAACGTTTTGAAAGAATTATCTCGTTTCATAGATACCATATCAGCCATTCTGAGGCATCGGTAACTTCATGAAGAAGAAAGAACGTGTGCAAAATTGTAGATCTATGTATATCTCAAAACATGGACTACAAAACAAAAACACATATTGGAAAAGCATGGGAATGTTACTGACGGTACCAAGGAAAAAGTAATAGGTAAGTGGACGTCGATGTGACAGTCATAAATTTCAAAGTTACGCGATAGTTAAAGAACGGAAAGCAGGTCAGACTCTGCACTGGTAAACACGTGGGGTCCACACAAAATCTGGGCATTGAGACCACCGCTGCTAAGGGCGAAAACTTTCATCATGAAATCAATTTGTCACTATCAATGTTTTG
Organism: Bactrocera zonata; assembly: GCA_037783105.1. Taxonomy (NCBI): domain Eukaryota; kingdom Metazoa; phylum Arthropoda; class Insecta; order Diptera; family Tephritidae; genus Bactrocera; species Bactrocera zonata. The sequence goes on from JBAWJQ010002376.1 coordinate 1,606,502, forward strand.
CTATGTTTGGAATCACCGTATTATTGGAAACTGATGTGCGGGGCGCGGTAGACATATGTATTTGTGCATAAAATCTGGCAAATTAATCTTTAAAATATGATGATAATTGCGGATATTCCACGTTAAGTAACAACTTCACCGTACCAAGCTGGCTCCTCCGTGCTTCATTGATCTCTGACTTGAAGTGTTTTTTAATTTTTCATGAGACTAGCGTCAGTAATATGCTTTGCCATTCGGCTAAAATCGGTTTAATTTGACCTAACAAGGACTAAATAGCATACTACCTATCTCTCTAATGCTACACTGTTTGTACACCTCGCTTAATTTTAGTCGTGCTGCAATATTTTTTTATATAGAGGAGGTTTCTTCTGCTTAACTGCCGCTGTTAGGCTAATACTGTGCAGGTCTTTTCATTTCGTCCCTTCCCTTCCGGGTTTGTTTTCTCTTCAGTAAAGTTTGCCATTTCATCATGAAAAGACATACGATCGGTCGAAATTATTAAAAATGACTACCAAAATTCGCAGTCAGTGACCTCAACTTAACCCACAGGCACAGTACAAAATATGCCCATGCAAGTCAGACAGAAGAGCCCGTACTGTCGCGAATATTTCTGCCGTCAGCGCATTGAAGAAGATCTTGGCCTACATCCTTACAACATCAAATTGACGCAAGAACTGAAGCCGCTTGACCACCAGCATCGTCGTATGTTCGTGAATTGGGCTGAGCAACAAATTGAAAATTATCCGGATTTTCATCGAAAAATCATTTTCAGCGATGAAGTTAATTTCTAGTTGAATGGACTTCGTTTATAAGCAAAATATGCGTTTTTGTTCACACAGCGAAGCCCAAGAACATTTTTATTGCTGGGAATCCGCAGGCCAAAATTGGAAACCTGCCAAAAGTGATCACATACATATATGTATATCGGATCTCTGACGTTTCTTTTTGGGTGTTACAACCATCGTGGCAAACTTAATATACCCTGTTCAGGGTATAAAATATGGGGCAATATTACGATTTTTCCGGCGCCGCGATTTGATGGTACGGATGGATAGAGGAGGTCCTCAGCATTAAAAAATGTATACACATATACGGTCCTCAGACCCATAGTTTTCGAGATATTTCACTTTAAAGTTCAAAAATTTGTAAAAAGAATGCTCGTTATTTCACTATGTTTAACCCACTTATCACATATTTTTTTAATTAATATATATTTAGTTACACTGTACACATTCGTATTTATCAAAAATTTACACTAATTGTATATTTTTTAAGAAAATAAATATACTTTAAAAATTATTTTGCACATTCAAAGTTTCAAGTGATTTGCGTGTTTACATTTATGACAAATAGCAGTGTTGCCATACTTTGTGTCCTGAAAATATAATCAAAAATGTGTTTCATAAAGGCCGCCAGTGCTGAAAGTAGTTCGACACAAAGGAATGTTATTTTTTATCTTTATTTATCAATTAACATAAGATACAAAAACCATTTGTACCATTTTCTTTATAAATATTAAATAGAAAAATTTTTCATAGTTTTTTTAAAACACAATATGTGGCAACACTGGTACTTGTAATGACATGTGAAGAAAAACAAAACAAAACAAAATAGGACTAAATTGCATGTAAAATTGTGGAACTTTAAAGTGAAATATCTCGGAAACTATGAGTCTGAGGACGGTATATGTGCATACATTTTTTAATCCTGAGGACCTCCTCTATCCATTAGTACCATCAAATCGCGGCGCCGGAAAAATCGTAATCGTGCCAAATATGGAAATCGTCGAGTACGACTGCATTGTAAGCACTGTTTCGATTGCCAAAAAAGCTCAATGTTTTGGTTACACTTGAGTTAATGCAAAAAATCTCATCAAAATCGATTCCTAATGCTGACTATTTGTGGCGATGAAAAGTTGTTCACACACGTCAAGCGAAAGCAATCGTGGTCGAACAGCGGTGAACTGTGACTTACTCAGGATTAACGATCAGGCAGGTTTAGCTATGAGCTTGGTGGAATTGGCAAGGAATCATCATTGAGCTCTTCTCTATGACCAAACTCTTGATTCGGGCCTGAACCGTCAACTTTAGATTTTCTTTATAGAAAAGTCGCCTAGAAACCGATTGATTCCGCAAATAAAAGAGGGATTACGTTTCATTAGAGCAAGGACAGGTCACACATATCAATAGTAACCCAGCAGAAGTTCTGAGATCTTAGCTGGGAAACAACTACGCATTCCCCTCATTGTGTAGATCTAACTCCAAGTGAATACTAACTGTTTCTATCTTTGTCAAATAATTGTGAAAATCGACCGTCTTAGTTCTTTCACAGTCACAATGGTTTCCAAGAGAGTGACCTCACAGAACTTGCAACGCACAGCATCTGTCAAAGAAGCTTGACGAAAAAACGTTGATGTATTTAGAAAAAGAGGAAAACGTGCTTATGGTACATATTTTCATTTTTTTATATTAACAAGTTCAATTTCGAATTTCGAAAATCAAAATTTTGAACTTAGAGGCTAATTTCGAAAAACAAAGAAATAATTATTACGCGATTTTTTGAAAAAATTGTTTGGTTGAATATCCAGAAACAAGTAAATTTTGCCGTAGGGTGTTATATAATCACACATACATACCTACATACACACAGATTTATATGCAAAGTACATCAATAACTAATGATAAGTTTGCACTTTTTTTTCCTCACACAGTACTAAATTCATTTGCATCTGAAGGATGACTAAATGAACACACAAACGCATGTTAAGTATTTGTGCATTTATGCATGAGTATGTGTGTGCGTGTGTATGCAGCGACTTTCACTTTTCTTTGCTTACCCGTAATATTGTACATAATTGACTTAGCGAAACGGGCAAACAGATGGCATGCGATGCCATTCACACAACACGCTCAATCTCGCTCACAAATGCTGGAGCAATGCCATTGATATATCGCAATGTTGACACAAGAGACGCGGCAGAATTCCTCCGATTTTGATTCCTGCCAAATACATACATACATATGTATGTGTGTGTGTGCGTATAAACATAGCTTGAAGCATTTGAAGAGTTAAGTGTTTGTGTTGCGCAATGCGAGCTCACAGCGCAATCGACAGATTTGTCTGCTGAGTACACTAATTTGCCGGCAATTCAGTGCATATTTACAACACGAACCCAAACACAAACGAAATGACACGCCACGAACATTTTAAACATCTGCGAAATTATTATTATGAACCAATTGCGAGGAGTAAATCTTTCAACGGCCTACACGTACCAATTGTTTGTAGACACTTCGACGCATTTGCGTGTGTGTGTGTGTGTTTGCCACGTTCGGCCGCTTTTGTGCGGTGATCGAACGGGTGCTCAGCCTGTCGGGGTTCGTAAAATTAGTCCACTCCACATCGCCGGCCTGCTGGGCCTACCAATGTGATATGAAGCAGTCAAACTGTCGGTTTATTTAAACACTTGAAAGTTAGCAAAATACGCAACCGCAATGCTGGAGCCCCGGGCGCGTACGTGGTCCAGTGGCTACCCTTTGCTTGTTGGCTGCCTTTCGCTCGCTTTCTTTACTTCTCAGCGCTCCTTTGTTTTGTGTGTCTATGAAATGATTTCTGTATCCTTGAAAGTATTTAAGAACACTTACATTGGAAATTTATTTTCCTCTTATCGCTACGTCCGATGTTGACAGATTTGTTTGCACGAAATGTGAAGAGAGATGAAGGTGCGCTCGTCAATAAGCAACCTCCCCTACAGCACACGGCACTATCTCGTGCGGAATACATACATACATACAAACAAAGAGTTGCAGTTGTGAAGAAACCCATAAAACATAAATCAAAAAAAGAAGAATTACAACAACAAATATACAAAAAAAAAATACAACAAAAAACTTACAAAAAAATTACAACAGAAAAAATTACAACAAAAAAAAATTACAACAAAAAAATACAACAACTCGTCAGAATTGCGTACAAGGACAACCCGCTGTTGTTGTTTCGCCACTTAAAACCAAATTTGCAATCTCGGCTTACCCGCACCTTCCCTCACTTTTCGTGCGCTCACCTTCGTGGAGACTCACTCACATACATACATACATACACACATAAACGCACTCATTAAAGTCAGCTCGTAACGCAAACACACATTCCTGTTTTTTAGGCTCACGCACAAGGTGGTCCCACTTCGGTCTGTGGACGACAGAAATTTTTGCCAAGAAAACGTGAAAATTAATTTCCTATTGCCAAACTCCATTCAACCACAACGCGGTTTTTGTGGCTCTGGATCTCGTTTATTTAATGTTGCTTCCACTCTTTGTTCACCTTTTTCACCCCTGCCGTGTGTTGTTATGAGTATTTTGTATTTTGTCATCATGCCTAAATGAGTTTCGAAGTGATCTGAACCAGAAGTGATGTTCGGCTAGTCCTTTTGTGCTCGACGATCACAAAAGTGTCCATTGTGTCAGTGTCAGTTGGGGTTTTTTTTATTAATATTTTGTTTTTGTAACGCGTAGAAACTCTTTTTTTGTGGAAAGGATTTTGTCAGTGGCACAATTTGATATTGTCAACAGGATATTTTATTATATAGGTAATTAACAACAAAAATAGTAATAATGATATGCTTAGGGATATATGCATAATTATGTCTAGTTTAAGAATTTAGTAACAAATGCAGCTTGAATTAGGAAAATTAATTTTTTTATTACACATTTTGTGGCTTAGGAGCTCATATGTAATTTTGTGTCAAAAAGACACAACCGCAGCGTAAGGGGTAAGAGGCATTTAGCATTTCGTGGTTTCAAACCTTTTAAAGCAGTAGGTACAGTTGGTATATTGCCCGCTCAACGACAGAACGTTGGAGATCTACGGTCTCATCGAGTTGCTAGTTTTTATAATGCTTCTGTCCATTTAGAATACACGCCAAGTAGATTCAAGTAGATGGCCGCATGCCGAAGTTATCTTCATACCGAAACCGGAAAAGGAAAACTACTTCTTGTCAAAATCTGGCAGACCGATCAGCATAAGATAAGCGGATCGGCGATGATCTCATCAAACAATAAATTCCGCCAAACCGATTGGAGTTCAGGCAGCATGCGTATGTCGATGGGAAGTCAGTTAATACCACCTTTCATGAGGTAGTTGGGACAATCAAATGTTTCTTAGAAAGACGAGAATTCACCGAATTGGCTTTCCTTGACGTAGAAGGTTCATTCAACAATGCTATTATTATTCCGAACCTGTTGACCTGGTTAAGTCGCGTGCTAAATAATAGACAAGCAAAAATGACGGGCAAGGTATAAAAATTTCTCACCAGATTAATTATGGCACCCCCAAGGAGGCATCCTATCCTCCTTCTTTGGGTCAGCTTGATCAACAATTACTACATATTCGCACAAGGGGAACTTCAAGGTTCTCAGCTACGCGGACAATCTCGACCTCTGTTCAGAGTTGAATTTGAATCGCCTATCCATACATATAATGCATAGCTGAATTACAACAGCGCGAGGCTGTTTTCTTTCCTTCATTGGGAGTGTTTTTGAAGTGGTGGATCCTAAATCTAGCGCACAACCCTGGTTAGGTATATTTCGTCATCTCACTTTAGCTTGGTTGAAGACCAGAAGTCTTGAGCTGCTTGAGCCATATGTAAAAAGATCGTTTGTGGTCACTCCCAAGTGAATTAACTCAGTTAATATAATCAAGGTACCTGCTCATTTAGGAATAGGAGGAAATGAAAAGACAGACGAGCTGGCCAACTTGAGAGCAACTGGAGGCACAATTTCCTTAAGCTGCTCCAGGCCATTCAGCTCTTTTAAGGGTTGTTTAAAGCAGTGTTCCCTAGATGATCACCTCAGGTCTTGGAACATAAGCAACACAGGGCATATTCTAAAGTTACTTTGGGGTCACGTTGATGGTGCACAGACCAAAAATTCCTACTCTTTGTAAAAGGGAAGAAAAGAATCAGATTATTCACTAAGTCCTATGAGTTTTTGGATAAGACTTAAGGCGGTTATCACACCAAGCATCATGGACTTAATGAAGGCCTACGCGCGATCGCCAAGAGCAACTGTCCAAATTGCTGCGAACGGTACCGAATCAACTCTCCACGGTCTACGTGTATCCTCTCACCTACGGCTGCTATATTTTCTTAACTCCAGCACACAGTCTGGTCTAATCGATCAAAGCACCTCTACTTGTGCTCTCTTCTCAATAGTTCTTTGCCAAACAATGTTCATGATGGTGTAAAGACCCATACCAATAAAGGATTTTTTTCTTTTCTGAATAGTGACTCCCCTTCTCCAACTACACAGTGCGCCATTTTATTTCTCTTTATGCTTCTTGTCCGGTCCACGCGAGATTAACTTGAGTGCAACTTGACCATCACCAAAAATGAATTGTAGTTCGATCTCTGTACACGAACTAATATGGAAAACATCTGTACAAAAACCCTCGATAACTTCGCTACAGATTGGTTATTAGAAACCGCCACCGTATCTTTAACGAAAATGGTCAGTAACAGGTTTTTAATGATGACCCTCCTTTTTTTCAAGATAATATTATGTCAATTTAAAATCGAGTTAAGGGGGTATTCTACTCTAGAAATTTGAAAAAATCGATTTTTTTTTTTCATAATTCGATAGTTTTGATATTCAAAAATATTGAGCGTATATCGTATAACGTAAAACTTTAAACGCGTTTTTCTCGAAACTACTTTTTTCCACACAGTACCGGCATTATCTCAAGTTCTATACAACCGATTTATTTAAAATTTTGTGTGAACCTTCTTTATATAATCCTTTATCGTTCTTACTAGTATCGTGTCAAAATTTTTGTTTTTAATATTAAAAAAAAAAATCAGGAATTTCAAAAAAAAGCGGAAAAAATTATTTTTATTTTCAGGCAGCCGCCATTTTTCAAAAAAAATTTTTTTTCGTATTCCTGGACTATAACAGCATCCTTACTGATTAAGAATTTCTTTTCATTTTTTTTCAGACCACCAGTAGAGTCTGGATCAATGTCACCAGGATGCGCCATTTTTTTACACCTGTCTCTCCCCCCTCTAATTATTTTAATTTTTAATATTTTTATGTAAATTTTTTTTCCGTATTCTTAAGATATGAACACCATAAACACCATAAAAAATGGATAGTAAAAATATTTTTTTTTGTTTTTTTAAATAAAATTCAAAGTACTGCCAAAAATTTGATTTCTAGACTAGAATACCCCCTTAAATATAAATTAAAAAAAAAAAATTAAAAAATGTCGGTTTCCCATCGGAAAGGTATCTTATTGAATAGCAATAGGTCATGACATTTTTCTGATTAATTATTGTTTTTTTTATCAGAAATGTGAACTCCTGTATCAACAGAAGAATCACGAGAAGTTTCCCTGTATTGATAAATCAGATTTTTGTTAAGTTTACGCTAACTTCCGAAGAGTAAAAACTTTCAACAAAATTGCTTTAAAGTGTCCCAAAAATAAATTGGAGATATTTAATTGAAAAGTAAATTGAAAATATGTAGAAATCTGTAATTACTTGCAATTGATATTTTTCAATAACATTTTCACATATTTTTCACACCTTGTTACCAGGCCTTATTCATGTACATATATACATATTTTGTACCATATAATAATTTTTCTACATAAATACTTATATGCGGTATTAACGTGCAAATAAATATAAAATATTCACCTTATAGTTTATTCCTATGACAAAGTAGTTATCAACAGAACTTTCATTACCCACTCATATTGGCCGTTTATTGCCACCTTTATTGCTGCGAAGCTCATATAAACGATTAAACGACTTTCAGGTGGCAAATCCAAATACGTTATTAAACATGATATGTTAATTGTAGGCAATTCGAATTAATTAAATTATGCTGTTTTATGCTGAAACAAAAATAAGTGTTTTCATTAAAATAGTTGCAATGAAAGATAACGAAAGACTTATTAGTTTATATGGTCTATGGGCCGTATAGTGGTTTCAATAACCGAATTCGGTGATTACGAAACTTTAAAAATATTTTTTATGGACTCTAATGCTCTCCTTATGAGATAAAAACAGTTGGCTCCCACCTTTATAGCTTGGGATGCCATGTAAATTGCAAAGAAAATATATCTCATGGTTTTTGAATCTATAATTCAACAATTTTTTTTTTTATAAAGGCGAATTCTGTTTTATATATGGGACAATATGATTCAATAGACTATAAGTGTCATACAAGGAGCGTTCTAAAGTAAACAGGACTTTTTAAATCTAGCGCGCTCCTGGTGTATATGGCGACTGGTGCGTTAGGATCTGCTATCTTTATCGATTGTCCAGTGAGAATCATGACATTTCATCGATTGGAAGTGAAGTTATTGCGTTTTAAGTGTCAGATTGTTTGTGCTATCGGTGCGAAAATGAGCTTCGAACAAAGAACCAACATTAAATTTTGGTTTAAAATTGGTAAAACTTTTACCGAAACGTTTCAATTGATGAAACAAGTTTATGGCAATAATTGTCTATCCGGTAGCAGAGTGCACGAGTGGTTTCAACGTTTTCAAAGTGGTCGTGAGAACATAAATGACGATCAACGTGTGGGCCAATCAAAATCCGTGACCACCGGAAATTCCATCGAAACTGTGATTGAATTCAACAAAAATCAGCCGAAACCATCATTAAAATGCATGGAAATGGAATTGAACATCTCCAAAACATCGATTCATCACATTTTGACTAAACATTTGGGTTTACGAAAGGTATGTGCACGGTTTGTTCCGCACAAATTGACTGAGGAACAAAAATTACTTAGAATCCAACATTCGAAGATCAATTATTTGACCAAACATCACATTTTAGCCATTAACCACTCCCCGTACTCACCTGATATGGCACCGTGCGACTTCTTCCTTTTCAGAAAAATGCATTTGCCCATGAAAGGAAAGCGTTATGCAGACGTAGAGACCATTCAAAAGGCCTGCACCGGCCAACTAGCTAAAACACTCGTTCGGCGTGCTTTTGGACCGTACAAAAAGCGGTATTGAAGCAGAAGGAGACTATTTTGAATAAAACAAATTGATTTTGCCGAAAAAATATTTGTTCTGTTTTTTTTTTAAGTCGTGTTTACTTTGGAACACACCTTGTACCTTAAATGACGCTTGTATTCAAGTGCTCTTTATGATATAGTTTTGACACAGTTCGAAAAAAATTACGGCTGGGTTTAGTCCTTCCAATGCTAAGGCTGCGAATAATAACACAAGAACTAAAAATTCAATCAAGAGTGTTGTTAGAAACCAAACACTCTGAGATGCAATCATCAGAAGTTTGCAAAATATCCTTTTTCACAAATTTTGAGGTTATATAATCCCATATTATGGATACTAGAAGGTATGTGTATATACTTGTATGTTGTATGTATTTCTACAAGAAACACTTATTCTCTTGAAATCCATCTAATCACCTGAATCATTAAAATTGTTCACATCGCCGCTTTGATGTGTGTGGCAGTGGTTCAGCTTTGACTGAAGATATCTAATCATTGTGATTTTCCAGCCGCCTTTTTCTAAGTTGGGCAGCTAAAGCTACCAGTCGGGTGCTTCTTCGTCCCTTGTGGGCATAAGAGACATAATGGCTCGATTACTTTGTTGTTGTTTTTACATGTCATTTTTTTTTTTTAAAGAAGAGAAGGGAGGGAAGAAACGACGAAGTCCTTCCCTCCGTCTTTATAAAGGTTGAATCATTTTGAGGTTCCCTACTTTTTTAAAGAAAAAAAACACAGAAACTTCAAATTTATTGGGGAATGTTTATTTTCATTCAAAAAAACATTATTTGGCATATTTATTTTTTGAAGATTATCTCTTTCACATGTTGCCCGTGCCTACGTCCCAGATGATCCATCCGTTGAATCCAATTTTCAATTTTTGTTTGAGCATTTCGACTGGTAACTGGCGAATGACACGAGTGATGTTTAGCTTCAAGAACTGAATCGAAGCGGGATTGTCCCACTGACTTTAAACTTTACATATCCCCACAGGAAAACGGCTAACGGTGTGATATCACATGATCTTGTTGGCAAATCGACCGGCCCAAAACGTAAAATTATCTGCTCACGGAAGTGTTCTCATAAAAATCCATGAATTGATGCGATGTGTGGGAAATGACACCGTCTTGGTGAAACTAAATACTGCCGTGATCACGAGTGTCAATTTCAGGCATTAAATAGTTGATTATCTGGCGCGATAAAGGTCGCTATTCACGCTTACGTTCTTACCGGCATAATTTTTTGAAAGAAATATGGACCGATGATTTCACCGACCCACAAACCACGCCAAAACGTTGTTTTTCCTGAATGAAATGGCAGTTCTTCAATCTTTTCAGTTTGCTCTTTGTCTCAAATGCGACAATTTTGCTTGTGACATACCCACTGAGCCTGAAATAGGCCTCATCGCTGACAAAATTTGGCTCGAAAACGTTGGATGATTATGGGAACTTTCCAGGAGCGATGTCGCTTGGGAAGGTCGAGATGTATATTGTATGATTTCAATTCAGGATTTCGACGTAAAAGTTGTTCCACTTGACAGTCCGAATTGCTGCGAACGGCGCCGAATCGGCTCTCCGCGGTCTTCGTGTACACTCTCAGCTACGGCAGCGTGCTGGACGTGGTATGTCCGGTCGAATATTATCCAATAATGAATGCTGGGTCTCAAGATGGGTGATGTTGTTGCGAATGGTAGTTGCCATACAAACTAAAACCAAGTTCTTGTATGGAAACTTTTTCATTTGTGAAAGGTTTTATAGGTCCAACTAAACACACAGAAATATTTTCCACGTAACATTGTATCATTGGAGCCTTAGAAGAGTATTATTGCATAGAAATATACCGTGTACCAATATTTATGGTATACACACACATATATTCATATCTACCAATATATTGATTTGCGATTTTGTTTTTTTCGTTTAGCTTTTGACTTTTGTGCTCATTCAATCATTTCGGTTGAAAACCCACAGATTGCACGCACATCACTCACAATTATTAACCGCAAAATTCATTTGGTCAGAATTTTTACACATGGATTCAAATTGTTCAAACGATTGAATGCAATGAGCTATATGAACGACCATTGAACATTTTCGAACGGTTGCGTATTAGAAACTCTGCAGACGTTAGACACACTTGCCTGCAGTCATATGCAAACACACACACACACACACGCGCATACAATCGCAAACACAAACACATTTGTATATTTTAGGAAGTGAATCGGCAGAAAGGGGAGCGGAGTGGGGGGAAAGGGCGCTGCGATATTGATCGTGTAAGTGGAGTGTTATGACCACGATGCCATCCATGGATTCAAAGTGAAAAGTGTCGACAGCCAAAAGCGTCGAATGAAAAATAGCCGAGCAGAAAATGGATGATGAATGCGCAAAATGGCGGCAACAGCGGAAATGGCGAGGAATTCTACTCGCACTTTGTGTGCCTAACACAAGCACCAACAAAAAAAAAATTACCGAAAAAATGTAAAACAAATGAAAGGGGAGCAAAAGAAAAAATGACCCGAACGAAATTGAAAAATGTTGGAAAATAGCAGTTTTGTTGAGCTAGAAAAAAGTTGTATGTGCATTTGAAAAGTAGAAAAAATTTGAAAACTTACACTGTCGGCTGTATTTAAAAGCACTGGCCTGCGCGCGTCAGTGCCACAATATTTACGAGTGCAATGGAGCAGCAAGCTGCAGGCTAAAGTTACATGCACATGAGCTTTAAAGCCTTGCGGCTTTGAAATATTTTTTTGATAGTTTTGAATGTTCAGAATCTCACAGAATCATAAAACAAGTGGAAAAGACATTGTTTGGGAATCTTCTTTATAGAGTTCAGTCTGTAACTAATGCTATGGAATCATTATTGATATTCCAGGAACTATCGGAAAACCAAAAAATACCCAAATTCTAATCCTTCATTCTAATCCCGTTTAGTCCTTGCACTATTTTCGTTTTTGTTTCATATGTCAACTTGTTAAATACCTTTCCTCACTCTCCTCACTTTCAGGAATAGCTTTAACTTTGAAAAACATCGGCATTGCAAAAATAGGGTAGGTTGTCAGACACGCTAGTTATGTTAACAAGAAGAATTGTCGCAACTGAGAACACAAAAACATTGCTCATGGCGTTAGAGAAGACAATGATGCAATAGAGATTCTCATTTTATCATAGATTCTTGAACGTTTTCATTATTGACGCCATGAAACGTCGATGATAAGGTGTTTAGGATTAGATTAGATTAGGTGAAACAACTTCGAAAACGTGCGCTAAGATTGTAAGAGTGTATGGTGATAGCGCTCTTAGTCGTGCCCAGGCTCACAATGGTTGTCTCCGCGCGCCCCCGCCCGAAAAATGCTCGCATGAGCAAGTCGAAGGTGAAAACGATGATTATTGCCTTTTTTCATAGCCGTGGAATCGTCCACAAATAACTCGTTCCACCGGGGAAAACTGTGAATAAAGTCTACTATTGCCAAGTACTCGAAAACGAGTCAACAGGGCCGCCCCAGACATCGCTCGTAACTGTATCCTTCATCACAACAACGCGCCGTGCCACACCGTGTCCCAGTATTTGGCCTCCAAAAGGATCGCCGTGTTGCAACAGCCACCTTTTTTTTTTTGTTTCCTAAAACAAAATCGGTGGTCAAAGGAACCCATTTTGAGTCGATTACGGACATCCTGGCGGCCGTGACGAGGGTACTCGCGGACATCCCAGTCGAAGCGTTCCAGAAATGTTACGAAGCATGGAAAACGCGCTGGAATCGCTGTATAGCGGCCCAAGGGGACTACTTTGAAGGGGATGGCGGAATTGTAGAATAATTTTCAAATATACGGTTTTTATGGAATCAGTCTCATTACTTAATTGTCATACCTCGTAAGTCCCCGAACGTCTCAGTCTACCGAAGAGGAATCCATTGAATGAGTATTGGTAGTCAACATTTTCAAATAGTTTAATTTAAATCTTTTTTATCGACTTCAAAGAATACTATTTTTGAGCCAATACAAAACATGTAAATCCAATTTTCCATATAATTGTGCTGAACCTCGACTGCGATGGCCTTCTGTGTCTTCAGATAATGACTTTTAATGGCTTCAATGGATACATGGTGTGCTTTTCGAGCGAATTTTTCAGTTTCGAAAAGAATAAAAAGTCACAGGCAGCCAAATCTGACCAATACCGTGGCTAAGCGATGACTTTCATTTAGTGTTTGGTCAAAAATTCGGTACAGAAAATGAATCCAAGGGAAACTAGCATTATTACTTTGATTTTCGATGGACTTTGAGTGGTTTTTTCGGTTTCGGTTTCGATGAAGCGTCATTCAATAAATTGTTTGAAAATTTCAACGTCATATTCATAAGCTCACGTCTCGTCACCATAAATGACGCGTTTAATGACTGAAATGATGAATCATTCGCATGCTTTATGTGATGAGTTGATCCAAAAGTGTTGCTAGGATTCTCTGTTATCTCGTTAATTTTAAGAGGACGATTTTCAAGCAGTGATCTTGAACTTATTCGACATTGTCGTCATTAATAGAGGTGGACGGACGGCTCCCATGAGGCAAGTTGTCGATGACTTTACGACCTCCACTGAATGATAAGTGCCGCTCTAGTACTTGTTTCCTGATAAAGTTGACTCCCCGTAACACTTCTGCAGCATTTTCAACGATTCCCTGATTCTATTGGAGGCACAAATCGCCAGAAAAACTTTTCGAGTTGTAAACAAACAGCTGTCAAATACATTAAATGGACCTTTCTTCTTCTTCTTCTTAATTGGCGTAGACACCACTTACACGATTATAGTCGAGTTAACAACCGCGCGCCAGTCGAGGAAGAGGAAGACCTCCACTCCGTTGGAAGGACCAAGTGGAAATGGACCTTTAGATGGGTCAAATTTGATCGGATAAACCAACTCCAACTGGAAACATTGGAACTAGAGTTCGAGTTTCTAACCATTCGACACAAAATCGGCTTTGTTGAGAAATCTAAAATTTTTTTGTAATAGAAAAGTTATAAATATGACAGAAAAATTCTTAGACCCGTAATCAAATAGGTTACTGGATATGCGGATATTAATTGTAATCGAGTACCCCAACGATACTTAGCAAATCGAATATTTCATTAACCGATTAGGCCTAAGTACTTATGGATGTTTCTAAGTGGATTCAAATACTATCAAAATCTATCTATATCTATATATGTATCTAGCATGATGTTTAAAAAGTTATACTCCCCACTTAGTATGCAATATATATGAAACCACATAAACTAAGCTTTTTGGTAAATCGAACTGCAGCTTACAACCCCATATATTTATACCATGTACATACATATATATATATTTAAGTACCTATATATTTCAGCATTTGGAACTAAGCAAACCAAACTATCTAAATATCCGACTTTCAACTGTATTGACAAAGCTTTATGTATGTGTATGTATATGTACGCATATGTAAATATATATATATATACATATACATATGCCCGTCCGTATGTCCACCCGTGGTATCGTATCCGCTTAACTGTTGTTTTTATGTGCTGCAGACAAATATTTGCTTTCCTACAATAGTCATAAATACCAAAAGCTACATAGCCGGAATATTTAGACCAGCTGAATGGGCAGCTTTAGCTTTGCCCAGCTCAGCATTGTTGAACTCTGCTTTGCAAATACGAAGCATGAAATCAAGGATATGCTCATGCCACTACAACTGCAACTACAATTACAACGACAACTACAACGATGAGACCGTACAATTTTCCACAGGATTGAATTGAACCAGAAAAAGATAAAAATTAACAACAACAACTGCAAAACAGCAAGAAAAAAACGACAACGAAATAGAAATAAAATAAAACAAGTAAGGTAGAGCTAAGTGCGGGCATAACCGGAAATTTCATGTTCTTGGAACTTGCAAGGATTAAGGCCATGGAAGTGCCTTCAAGTACATAAGGCTTGTTAGCTATATTGGGTCTAGGGTGAGTTTTCACCTGATTTTATGCATTCTAAGCACAAAGATGCACCGTTATAAGAATAACAAGCTCTCTCAATTTTATTAAGATCACTTATATATTGCACGATATATGCGGTATAAAGTCAACCGGAAGTAACGGGTTTAAAAAAAAACAGGTTTGGGGTATCAACGAAATTCTTTATTCCTGTGAAAGTACATTCGATGTCATTATGTACTGAACTAGATTTAGCATGACCACCATGGGCAGCACTCAATTATGATATTCGCTGTGTGGCTTGTGACGTCGTCCTGTTGGAACCATATTATCCAATTCGGACTAAAAATATTCGTCGGTCTTGATCATCACGGAAGAAGGACGACCCTACACGCCACTGGCTCATAAATCGCACCAAACCGTAATTTTTTTTGGATGCAATGGTGACGCATAGAGGATGTGTGGATTGCTGCCAGACCACACATTTTGCTTATTGACGACGCTATTCAGCCAGCAATGAGCCTCATTGCTGAAGGCGATTTTTCGATGTAAATCCGGATCAATTTCAAGTTGTTGCTCAGCCCAATTCACGAACACCGACGATTCAGGTGATCAAGCGGCTTCAGTTATTGCATCAACATGATCTTGTTAGGATGTAGGCCAAGATCGTTTCACAAAATTCGCCACGACGACGTCACAGGAATGTCCAACACTTGAGAACGACGTGTGAGAGACTGATTATGATCTTCCTCAGTTGATGTGCTAACGGCAGCAATATTCGCGACACTAAGGGCTCTTCTGTCTCACTGGCATGGGAACATTTTGTACTGGGTCTGTGGGTTCAAAATTTTCCACTTGACGCTCAATTGTTGATCTAAAAGGATGATTATGATGACCTTAAATGGGACGTAGTGCTCTTAAAGTTGAGGTCACTGACTGCAAATTTCGGTTGTAAATTATAATAATTTCGACCGTTTGTTGGATCGTGTATCTTTCCATGATGAAATGGCAAACCTTATAGAAGAGAAATGTCAAAAGATTGGGAAAAATATTGCGTTGTTGCTGTCGCTAACATAACCCTATATCCATTTCACTTAGCTTTAGATGATACGTACAACCGTTAGGTGAACAAAACTTTTATACCCAGAAGCAGCATGTTGCAAGCGTATAAAAATAGATGATAGCGTACATTCTGCGGAATATGCGCATAGTAATAAAATAAGCAAGCCAGCGAGCAGACAAAAAATCGGTGAGTGGACAAAAGTGAAGCGCCTCGGTCGAATAACATGAAATCGCACGAAATGGGCGAAAGGCAAAACCCCAGAAGCGAAAAATAATAAGAATGAAAAAAATGAAAATGGCAAATATGAAGGAAAAATGGGAAATACTGCGCTTTGGTTAAAATAAACGAAATTCAGTAGAAGTCGCGCAATGCGAACAACCCGGCCAATTCACCGACCAACCAAGTAACCATAAAGCAATGCGACGGACGGACAAATGTGGTGTAATAGGACGAAAGCGGACTACATGCTACATAAATAAAATGCGACAACCAATGGGGCAACTAGCGGGTGATAACGCCGGAAAGGGCTGCCATTCGAAGTCGCGGTTGATGTCGCCTCGAACTTTGCCGACTGCAGTCACGAACTACATACAATTATAAGGAAAATGCTGCATGGCACTATTCAAAGTAAAACCACCATATTTTAGCAGTTAATATTTTATGAAGATATATCAAAGGATATATTATATGTAATTGCAATACTTTAAATATAAGATATTAGTAAGCCTTGGTGTAGTAATCGCCTGCCTCTTATAAAGCGCTGAATTTGTCCCTTAAGCATTGTTCAAAGCTTGCTTTTTACTTAAAATAGAACTTAATAAAAAAAGCTATTCAAATAAGGCGGCGAAAAACTGATAAAAGCATGCCTCAGCTTCTTTGTAAAATATGGTCAGACGATTGAAATTTAAGTGAACTCTGCCCAATCAACAAACAGGGAGACCCACAATCTGCGCCAATTAACATATGATAAGCTCCCTCAACATCGCATATAAGGTCCTATCAAGCATATTGTGTGAAAGATTAAAGTCCACCGTCAACAAACTGATTGAACCTTATCAGTGTGGCTTTAGGACTGGAAAATCCACAACTGACCAGATATTCACCACTAAATCTTGAAACAGACCTATGAAAAGAGAATCGACACACACCACCTCTTCGTCGATTTCAAAGCTGCTTTTTGACAGCACGAAATCGAGGCACACTATGTCTGAATTTGCTATCACCGTAAAGCTAATACGGCTATGTAAACTGACGTTGAGCAATTCCCAAAGCTCCATCAGGATCGGGAAGAACCACTCCGAGCCATTCGATACCAAACGAGGTTTCAGACAAGGCGACTCCCTATCGAGCGACTTCTTCAATCTGCTGCTGGAGGAAATTATAATGTATAACTGCTGGCGTACGCCAATGACGTCGATATCATTGGCCATAACAACCGTCCTGCCATCAAGCAAACCGTTGTCGCATTCGTGCTCGGCTCCTATATCACTGTTGACAATCATAACTTCGAAATCGTGGATAGTTTCGTTTATCTTGGAACCAGCATTAACTCCAACAGTTCAGTGAATTAAGAGAAATCAGCTACGCGGGTTAGATCCGGTGCCTGAATGGTTGAAAACACTACAGTTGTATTCGACGCAGTACCTGCCGTGGGAAGCAGAGGAAGAGAAAGGCCTCTACTCATTGGAAAGATGAACAATATTCAATGGAAGTTGTCATGGTCTTCATACCGAGAGAGATCAAAAATTAAATAATACTGTTATGGCATTACACTGAACTAGACTTAGAAAAACACTGCGGCGCATTAAAAATTAGAAGAAGCTCTCAGATTCGCATAATATTAGCTTTCAAACATTGTATCTTAAACGCTTTGATACATAGACTAAGCCTCAAAAAAAAGTTATAAAAATAGGTCAGTCCATATCGAGTGACACAACTTCGTAGTGGCTCATTTATCATGACTCATTTGAAGCAGGATTCATAACACTATCCGATGAGGCGATTGCTGAGGATTTCGAGAGAAACATTCCGACCAACGATGAGTTCCATGATGTTGCTGAAGAAACACAATTTTTCGCTGTGTTAGACCTTTCTTTCTTTCTTGTGTAAAACCTCTCTTGTTAAGCCGTTAATTCAAGTATTTATATTGAATTGGCTGAATCTCCAGAGAGACATACCTCCTGAACAGGGTAAAGTAGATTAAGTTTGACATGTAGTTTGTAACACTCAGAAAAAGCATGATGAGCTGTGATGAGCTGAGCAGTTTTTGAAATATTCTTCCGAAACTTTGAACTTTGACATCGAAATAGCGTACAACTGTTATACAAACTGACAGTTCCATATCACGATCCTGAAGGTAACTTTATTAATTTGACAAGCCATCTTCACTGAACATGACATGGACTATGATTCAAGGCAGCGCTACAATCTTTGAACAAATAGTGCAGATCGGATCGCTGTTACAGCTTCGGCTCAACCGAAAGTAACGGTTTTTATTATTCTACCTTGCCGTTGTGAAGAGATTCATAGATCTCAAACGTAAAAAGAATATTAAGAATAATTTTTCTGCCCTACAATCAAAATTCGAAACAAACACAAGTACATACTTATCAATATCTCATACCTTCGTTTGAAAATGAAAAATGTAGACGCTATTTTCCGCATTACAACTTCAAGTAAATAAAAATGTGAAAATAAAAAACTGAAATCAGTTTCTTCGCATCGACAGATACATCACTAGATATATCACTTGAAACATCATTTGGAACTTGAAAACTGTGCTCACGTGCCGTTGCAGGATTAGCACGCTGCACAATCAAAATACCTATCAACAAACAAGCGGCACACGCTCCGCTCGTACACACACACACACAGACACACACTCTGCCAATCAAATGAAGGCAACGCGCACTTAAAGCGAAGAAACTGACTACACACTCGGCAAAGAGCCACCAGCAAAAGTACCAGCGCCAGGACTTATGATGGACGTTTCGTTGGTTACACGCCACTCAGCCACTCGCCGGCACTCACCCGCTTCACTTGTCGCGCACACTTTGACTTACCGCTCACTGCACACGAAAGCACATAAATAAATATCGCTTTCGACCAATTTTCTGCTCATTCGAATGCGAATCTCGAGCTTGCCGCCCCTCGTCCGCTTTTTTGCGATGCTAATCTGAGACCAAACGCTACAAAATATTTAACAATTAAGTTGCGCCACGCGGCGGCCTGTTGCCGACTAAATGCTGTGGTGCCATGTGACAAACAGTCGAAGCGTTATCGCCTACTTTTGATCACATGTCATCATTTGTTTGTTTACACTGACGAGTGTATAAATATCCGAGGGTAAAAAACCAGAGCTAAGTGGACGTATCGAAGTAACGGTGTTCGAATGCGATCTTGATATGCATAAGCTGTGCGCATATGTGTATGTGTGTGTGTGTGACCATGTCTATCCTTAGTAAAAATCTTTGGAACGCCTAAAATAGCAAACGAGCTATTGATTCCCACAATGGAGAAGTGTTTAGAGAGCGAGAGTGAAATGTTCTCACCTAATTCCATGCGCAAAGTGTGCTCCTAATTGTGCGATTTCAATAAAAGTCAAGTGTGTGAGATATTGATAGGGATGCTGATAAGTATGTAATTGTTTAAGAACTGTTTAATTGACTTTCGTTTTGATTCACATACGTTCAATCCGAGTTCCGATTTGAATGGGAGTAACACGCTTGCACGAAAAGTTCTTCAAAACCGAATATTCATATTTCCATTCTAGAAATACGAGTACGAAGTTCTCAATTACCTGAGCTCTCATCATATAAAATCTTAATCTATAATTTTATAGGTTATACTGGCCGGCTATAACACCATACATAGACATATTGGCCCTTAGCAATGGTTCAGTTCAGTTCAGTCGGATGGAGGTTCAGTTGTCAATGAAGTATTAGTCCCACAGGATGTCAATGCTTTTTGCGATCTTTAAGAGGGACTTGATATCTACGTTTGATACTTCGTCTAGTCCCTTGAACTCCAAATCTCCTAATACTTAAAACGAGTTCAAGAAGATGTTCCGGCGACTCTCTCCTACAAATTTATTTACATTTTTTGCATGTATCGTCAACACTTATGCCTATTCGGCTCGCATGTGATGCCAAAAGGTTGTGACTTGTCAAGAGGCCAACAGACGGTCGGCAGTCCTTTCGAGACCGTGTAAGTAAGAAGCAAGCGAGTATTCGGAAGGTGGTCTGAAAGCCTGTACCGCGGCTGTATGCAGCCACTTTCAGGCAGACGCTACATCTACTGCTTCCCTTCTTCCAAAGACATATTTTGACGTATATATTCACCTTTTTATCTTGTTTCCTGCGTTGTTAGCTGTCTCAGCCGCTTTCCCAACTATTTGTTTCTACTTTATCCTTTCTATACAGCTGCAGATGGCTTCTGGTAGGATTCCCAGCTTTACTGTGTGGGCGCCAATAGAGCAATCATACTGTGTAGATCACTAGATCTCTTGCGATCGATCTTGGAACAAAAAGCCTTTTGCGACAGCTCATGTATGTATTGTGGCCAAACTACCGCAAAGCGCAGCTATCTAATAGAAGATACGGGAGCACCGACTAGCTCCCATTCTACCGATTGTAGTTCTAAGGTGCCTTTTCTTGCTATCTCATCAGCTCTACAGTTTCCTGCTATTCCGTTGAGGCCTGACACTCATACCAGTCATATCACAAAGACACTCGATACTGTTAATAGCGATGTTAGGCACTCTTTACCAGCTGTGAACGCACTGTTAATGAGTTCAAGGCTAGTATTACCGCTCTGCTATCTTAGTGGATGGTCACTTCTCTGAAAAAGGCTGCACTCCGGAGCAGTAAATCTACCGCTGCCTTAATGGCTGCAATCTCGGCTCAGAAAACACTGCAATAGTCAGGAAGGCTGATGCTGGAGTTGATAGAGAGCTCCTGACAGTAAACCCCTTCACCAATCTTCCCTCCAAGCTCTCTTTTGCTCTCCGCAAAAAATCTCACGCCCCTCTCCTTCAACCAAAACTTCCTTGCTGATATATGGGCAAAGAAAGAGCCGCCAGAGTTCGGTCGGCGACTCCATGATCCAAATTATCTGAAATAAAGGCAAGGAGAGTGAGAATTTTCGAGTATTCAGGCACGTGTTCTTCTAGGAACTCTATGTCTGTTGGCCACTTTCGCAGCCATAAACCTCCAACGATATCTATGGGCAACATGTGCAAGATGGCATTAAGTGTCATGGTTGGAGTGAACCTTAGTGCACCACACATGCTGATAAGCGCCGCTGGATGAACGCTCTCGAGTTTCTTTGTAAATGTGGTCTTTTCTACAGCCCTCCACCACATAAAGACTCCATACAACATAGTGAACTTGGCTATGGTCTCATAGAGCCGGAAGACCACTTTCGGTGAGAGACCCTATCTTTTGTCAATGGCTCCTTCACAGCAGTTCAAGGCAATCCATGCTTTTTTGCTCTCTCTTCGTTATTCGGCTTTCTTCCCTATCGTTGCTTTCTAAGAATTTTGACAGCCTTAGCTACACACACTGCAGTTTTCAGAATCTCACACACTTGAGGTAAATTTTATTTACTCACATGTAATCGTTTATTTAGATTAGCAACTGTCTATAACGGTATAAATAAAATAAGTATGCTTACGACTTCCAGCATTTCGTTGAACGGAAAACGGAAACGTTGCGGTTTGACGCTGACGCACGAAACTCGGTACTTTTCTGTTTCGTTTGACAAACATCCTTTCGGAAAGTTTTCTTTCCATGCAAAACTTTGAAAAGAAAAATACTTTAAGACAATGAGCTTGCGTTTGCGGTGAAGCGTCTACAAGCGGATACAAACATACATACATACACTTACTCATATGTGGGAAGCCACGTATGCGATTAAAAAAAAAGAAAAATTTTCGTTTGGCTGTCTGCGCTCGGCTGCGGCTTGCACTCGAGTTTACTTAACACTTCCTTTTCCGGTTAAAAGCTGTCAGTGAAATATTTTTTTGCTGTCGCTGTCTAACTTGTACTCAGTTTCCTCTATATGATGCTATGGCACTTGATTTTTTAAGTTTTCTGATGTTTTTTCGCTGTTCTTTGGATTGTTTTTAAGCAATTCTTTCAAAGACAAGTAAAATTTTGACTTTGTGAGTTTAGTCATTTGCAATTTTGTGTATTTTATTTAAAAGAAAGCAGTAAAGTTAAAAAGTTGCCACTCATTTGGAGCGTTTTACAGCTTGCTTTCCTTAACAAAACTTGTCCTTTTAAATGTGGTGTCAACATACTCTCTTTCCACTGTTCCATTGAATTCAACTAGAAAGCTTTGTTCTTGCTTTCATGTAAATTTTGCGACATGAGAGAAGAGTTTAAACAAAGCGAGGAAAAAATAGGGGAGTCTACGCTAATAACGCAATTCTAATCCTAACTTCAAACTCCTTTGCATCACTGCAAATTTAAGTTATATGTTTAGGTTGGTGACGTCATTTTGAGTATTGAATTTTTGTCTGAAGAACTAAGCTAAGAGCTAAGCTAAGAGCTAAGCTCTTTTATCTTGTGGTAACTGGTGTATATTAAAAGTTATTTGAACTACAACTACTTAAATAATAAGCTCACATATCATCCACATCAGTCTTTCCATACTGAGGACTGAGCTCATAATAAGTCTCTTCCTTGAAAAGGTTAAAGGGGGTATTCTACTCTTGAATTTTGAAAAATTCGATTTTTTTTCATATATTTAAAGTTTAGACTTTCAAAAATATGACCTTGAAGGATTTTTCAAAATTCGACTTTCGGAGATACAGCCGATTTTGTGAGGTGGCGTCCGTGTTCACTAGAATTTTCTCCTAAACTTTTTCTCCAAACTACTTTTTCCACACGGTACCGACATTATCTCAAGTTCTATACAACCGATTTACTTGAAATTTTGTGTGAACCTTCTTTATATAATCCTTTATCGTTCCTACCAGCATCGGGTCAGAATTTTTGTTTTTAATATTTAAAAAAAAAATTCAGGAATTTCAAAAAAAAAAGCGTAAAAAATGATTTTTATTTTCAGGCACTCGCCATTTGTCACAAAATTTTTTTTTCGTGTTTCCGGACTATAACAGCATCCTTACTGATTAAGAATTTCTTTTGATTTTTTTTTTTCAGACCACCAGGAGAGTCAGGTTCAATGTCACCAGGATGCGCCATTTCTTTTTACACCTGTCTCTCCCCCCTTCTAATTCTTTTATTTTTTAATATTTTTTTATAAATTATTTTTCCTGTATTCTTAAGGTATCAATAAAAACACCATAAAAAAATGGATAGTAAAAATATGTTTGGTTTTTTTTAAATAAAATTCAAAAAACTGCCCAAAATTTGATTTCTAGAGTAGAATACCCCCTTAATGTGTGGATATTTGAATCTGGTCATTACAATACATGATTTCAAAATAATCTCCAATTATTCTTCTTATAGGAATATTATTCTCTGTTTTCTTTTTCACCCTTTTTAAACAGAAAATCCTCTTTTCATGCTTTTTTCCAATATATTTAACTAAAAACGATTGAAGAACATGGCCAAATGTCTTGGTTTTATACTGAATTCCAC
Organism: Bactrocera zonata; assembly: GCA_037783105.1. Classification (NCBI taxonomy): domain Eukaryota; kingdom Metazoa; phylum Arthropoda; class Insecta; order Diptera; family Tephritidae; genus Bactrocera; species Bactrocera zonata. Next base: position 1,630,140 of record JBAWJQ010002376.1, read on the forward strand.
TCTGCGTTGGAAGCAGCATGTTAACCTGACCATGGTCACCAAAAGGGTAAACTTCATCAAGAAAGTCAAGGTTACCCTTAGCAGCAAGGTTGAAAGGAATGATTCCACTGTCGATGTACTGCTTAGCGATAGTACAATCAAGTTGTACACCGACGGCTCGAAAACGTCGGAGGGACGCAGGACTCTCCATACCTACTTATGTCAAGTACTCAGCGACAGTCAAGCGGCACTTAAAGCAATTTCTGCTTACGAGATCAAATCGCTATTGGTGCAGGAGTGTAGAGAACGGCTGTATATTCTACCGGAACATAACCAAGTGCACCTAATCTGGGTGGGAATGAACTGGCTGATGAGCTGGCCTACTCATTGACAAAATAACTGCTCTAAGGCCTGTCATAAAATTATTGTTCGGAACATTTTGGGGTTTAAAGTATTATATTAAGTTTTTAACTTGGGTGTTTTGTTTCTGGGAATATTTTATTTAGGCGCTTATCAGCTTGAAATTTTATGTTTTTCAGATTAAATTTTTGAAGACATCTAAAGATTTCAAGAGGTGAAGGTCGTGAAGTCATCGAAAACTTGCCTATGAGTCGTCGTTAAGTCGTCTATACAAGTGATTGAAAATCGTCGTATTGGCATCAGAGCCTCAAACATTCTGGTTAATGCTTTGGGTATGAATGCTAGACTCATAACACAAGACCTTAAACATTGCAAAAATGACGTCAAGGAGAGATCGAAAAGGGCAAGTGCGTATGTTAGTTAAAGTTCAAAAGAAGGAAAATAGGAGCAAACGATCAATAAAGAATACTACCAGGCAGATCTGAAGAGTTTACGTAAAGCAATTCACCGTAAACTGCCGGATTTTGGTTAGAAAATTAGAATTTTTTTACCACGCATTACGCCGTTGCATTCAGACATTCAGACATTCAGACATGATTGTGATTGACTTTTCGGGCAAACACGAAACGGGAGTAATCGCTCAGCCACCGTATATTTCCTGTTTTCGAAATTGAAAAATCATCTTCAGCGAGCTTGCCATGAGTCTATTGAAGCCGCTAGATTTATAAAACAATTATGGAAAGTTGGATTAAAGTTGGTTTCAGCATTGGCAGGCTTGTATTGGTTACAGTCTAAGCTCCTCTGAACTGTTGTTGAAAGCATTGTCTCTCCGCGGGAGAGAGAATTGGCATCCTTACATACGATAATAGAACCAAGAAGGATAGGAAAATAGTTGTTTTAATTAAAACACTTACCATTGCTCCTTATGAGGTAGTATTTCGTAGTTCTTAACGGTATTTTTCTGAAAACATATTTCACTTATTACTTAATGAAATCCACAACTCTTCGAAAAATACAATTCGGTTCGATCTGCTCGGCGCGCTTGGCAAAAGAGTCATTTGAAGCAATAGTAGTATGTATGTACATATGTATGTGTGTATACAAGCTTTTCATTTACAGGTCACATGTGTCATAAGGTAACACTGGACCTTCCTATAGAACATTATAAATTATTTAATAAAGACAAACTCCTTTGTACATATATACATAAACACAGTATGTAGGTATGTGTGTATGTGTTTTGTGCGTACGTCACCATAAATGAATTACTTCTCACCACAAAAGTGCCATTAGACGCTAAGTAACCGCCGGCGCACGGTAAATTCGGTAAATTGGTGAAAGGCCAAGCGCCAGTTAGTCACGTGTCAAATAAAATGTCAACAAAGAAATTGAGTTATTTATGTGTCAGACCATTTTCCATGTCATTAAGAGCCGCTATTTGAGATAAACACAGCCGAAAAACTGCACAGAGTTGCAACAATGCAGAGCCATGCACACACAAATACACCCTCACAGGGGCATAGAGATGTCATGCATGCGCTAAATACAAATGAATGTGAAAGAGCTGGATGCTGGATTGCTGTTGCTGTAATCTCTGGATTACTTAAGTCATATTTTCAAATGAGAAATTATGCATACTTCGCATGTGTGGCTTAAATGCCGCTTATTACATGGAGGTCTTGAGATTTTTATACCTTGAATAAGTTATATTTAGTTTGCTACGAAGTTTATAACACCCAGAAGGAAACGCACGCGTAAAATATTCACATAAAAAATTTGTGTGACGAGCTGAAGAATTTAGTCATGTCTGTCTGTATACCATATACGCCCAAATCTGAGGGACTAGGATTTTGAGGTATCGTTCTGAAATTTTGTACATGTCCTCTTCTCCCTAAGAAGCTGTTTAGTTGTCGAAGCCACCGATATTGGTCCATTTTAGCATATATGTACATATGTATGTATGTAGCTGCCATACAAAACAAATTTTTGTTGTTGTATGAAAAACTTTTTTTGATGCTGAGATATGTTCACCAGATTTGGTGCAGAATATTTACACGAATAACGGTATAATATCCATAAAAATTATTAAAATCGGACTACTATAGTATATAGCTGTCATACAAACTGACCAATAAAAATCGAGTCCTTGTAAAGAAAACTTTTTTTATTTGACGAGATATCTTTACGAAATTTGACTAAAACTATTTTTCAAAGCGATCGTATAATATATCAAGAAATTGTTAAAATCGGACCACTATAACATATAGCTGTCATATAAACTGATGTATCAAAATCAAATTCTTGTATGGAAAACTTTTTTATTTGACGAGATATCCTTACGAAATGTAGCACGAATTATTGTTCAAAGCTACCGTATAATATACCAAGAAATGGTACTGATCGGACTACTATAGCATATAGCTGCCATAAAAACTGATGTATCAAAATCAAATTCTTGTAAGGAAAACTTTTTTGTTTTGCAAGATATCGCTACGAAATTTGACTTAAACTATTTTTCAAAGCTATTATACAATATATCAAGAAATTATTAAAATCGGACTACTATAGCATATAGCTGTCATACAAGCTGACCGATAAAAATCGAGTCCTTGTAAAGAGAACTTTTTTATTTTACGAGATATCTTCACTAAATTCGGCATAAATTACTTTCCAAGGCAACGGTATATTTTGCGAATGAATCGTTCAGATCGAATCACTATAGCATATAGCTACCATACAAACCCAACGATCAAAATCTCGTGCTTGTATGGAACATTTTAGTTGTGAGGGATATAATTTCAATTTTTGATTTAAATGGGGTGTATATAAGTGAATGAGTTAATGTGTCTACATACATATATACATACATACTTACGCATATGTGGCAGCTCAGCTCAACAAGTTCATAGCGATACACTGCCGACTCAGCGTCACACCTTCAATGCGGGCTTAAGCTGCTAGTAACTCCAGTTAACCACCCCTATTAAGCGCACGACACACACATGTACACTCTCATATATACATACACATACAAGCACGAACAAACGACCACATCCGCATTCAAGTATTTTTCCGACGTTTCCGCTTAATGGCAACTGTATGAGAAAGTTTCTCTGTGTGTCTAAGGATGTATGTTTGTATATGTGTGTGTTTCGCTGCTACTTGCAAGTGTTGTATCTATGCTTCCATCCTTTGCCGTATCCCTCGTTGTTCGGTAAACAAATGGCACGTGCGAACAATGTCCTTGCGGGATGCATGAAGGATTATTATTGCCTTTGTTGCTTCGGCAACTAGAAAATCATTTAGTGGCGAAGCAGCTAGGTTAGCTCTAACAGTAAGGCAGCAGTCGTTGTAGGATTAGCCGCTGGCAAACGCCTCGAACGCCATGAATGCGCACGCCCTTCGTACATACGTCAGCCAAAAACGAGCAACAACAACAACAAACAACCAACGGAGCAAATATAAATAAGCCAGCATCAATAAATAAAGCAGAAAAATCCAGCAAAATGAAATGAAAATGATATTTGCACAACGTTTGACTCAAAGAAGACACCAACGGCGCAAGCACACACACACACGCATACATACATATATTAGTATAGAATATAGATGTGTGTATTTAAGTTTGAATCTTTTTCGAATCCCAGTATATCCTGCGGCTTTATTGACTGGGCCGAACAAACAAAAATATACTCGTAAAATCGCCCGACTCTGGGCATTCCCTTGAATGACAATTGTATTGATGACAACGTGGATAATGCGCGAAAGACCCAAGCAGTTACTTGGTGCGTGGGAATTATTTTCCAATTCACTTTCATGAACACGCACTCTAACCCACACGCAGTCACATGTATTCACATATACGCTCATGAATGTCAAATATCTATTGGTGGTCCACGCCAAAATTTGCACAACAAATGATAATGAATTTTATTAATTTTGCAATATTTTATGCCAAAAAAGTGTGCCCTCGCCACTTATATAAGCCTAGTGGGGCAGCGTGTGTCTTTTTATGCGATAATTCATTAAATGTACATAAATGTATGAGGGGCAGATCATCCAGATATTATTAGCTTTTGCCTCAAAGCTCTGTTTTGTTGCACTGGATATTTTTAATTTTGCTTCATAATATATTTTACTTGCTTTCCGCCCATTTGACCAATAGTAAAGGTGATTAAGGCTAAGTAGATAACGCAGCGAAGAACTCAACTGTAAGCGATCGAAGAGGAAAAGTGTGAAAATAGTTAAAAGCTTGAATAAAACTATACTTACTATGATTTTTACTCTTACCTTAAAGTCTTGGGCAGGTTCTACTTAATAGTTCATTCCCTGACAATCTCATGAAACACTTAGTAACATATTCCGGACGGTCAAACCTGACTTGACCTCCGTTTGAGCCGGTTTACGGCGATTTGACTACGACCGTTTTCGCTTGACATTGTCGTAAGTGACCCACTTTTCATCACCAATTACCAGCCGTTTTAAAAATGAATCGATTTTAGTACTAAGAGTAAAATAAAAATAAGACTTTGTTCATAATTTTAAAATTTTTAATTTATTCTTCAAAATCTTTCTCGAAGTTATCCCCCTTGGTCCCAATACACTTGAGCTAACGTGTTTCCAACAGTTGTTAAACTCAATTTCCGGAATAGTATTAAATGCGTGTAGCGATTCACGTTTGACTCAAAACGGCTTCCCCGGAGTGGACGTTTGATTTTGCTGAATAGCCAGAAGTCACACGGAACTAAATCAGACGAAAATGGTTGCTGGACCACGATATTGGTGGAAAAATTTGCGAAAAACTCGCAAGAATCAATGCAGAATGCGACGGCGCATTTTCGTGGTGCCAAAGTCAAGAGTTGTCGAGTAGACGACACATAACACTCCAATTTTATTCCTTGTTGACTGTTTGGCCGGTCGGAAGAAGTTCGGAGTATACCAAACCTCAATAACCAAACAATACTAATAACATAACCTTGATTTTTGACCTGTTTTGTCGTAGTTTTTTCGGCTTCTTTGATACGATATTCTGCCGATTGATCGTCTGATTCCGAAGCTGTTTTCCTCTTTTCATTGGTAGTGTTTTTTGCGTGGCGGGTCCCAAACTCAGCACACAACCCTGGAAAAGCGATGTTTCGCCTTCAAATGGATGTTTTTTGGCCACCCAGATGGTACTTGGTCTAAGACCGGAAGTCGTGAACTGCTGGTCATGTCGTCTGAATGGATGAAACCGCTCCAGCTCTGAAAGTATTCGACGAATTACCTGACCGGGGGCAGCAGAACAAGGGGAAGACTTCCACTCAATTGGAAAGACCAGGTGGAGGAGGACCTAGCTACACTTCTAATCTACAATTGGTGCCAAATAGTGAAGAGGAAGAACGATTGGCGCGCTGTTGTAAACTCGCCTATAATCATAACTACGTCTACGACAATAAAATAGAAGAAAAAGGTCATCTGTTTCCGAGTGGAAAGCATAGATCCAAGATTTAACGCCAGTAATCATACGTTTCATGGCATCCGAGCAGTCGAAAAGCATTATTTTTCGAAAAAAAATTAGTGACTTTGGAACCAAATGTGTTTTCACATTTCTTAGGTCCAAATGATCTATCAAAATGCTTTTCACTAATCCTTCCGATATTCCAACGATGCCAGTAAGATCTCTGACTGTTAAAATCGTCGATTCTTAAGCATCAATTTCTTTATTTTTTTGACGTGTTGATCATCACTTGATGTTAATGGGAGTCCTGGACATGGTTCGTCCTCAACCCGTTCTCGACCATCTTTGAATAATTTGTACCAATCAAAAGCACTTGTTAACGATTAACGTTATCACTGAAGCTATTTTCCAACATTCTGAACGTTTTGGCTCCAGAAATTTGATTCCACACATAAAATTTAATAGAACTTCTTTGTTGAACAATTTCACTCTTCGTAAAAATCGCCTAATGCACTTTATGTACTTCAGAAAGTTAAGCGTATACTAGACACTAATGATTATTTTGATGTGATATTTGGGAAAGATGCCACTGACAGTCATATAAATTTTAAAAAGATATATTTCGAGGAAAGGGTTTTCACGCGAAATTTAAGTTAAAAAGTCTTACTATTTTTTGCCCACAGTAGTAAATATATATCATTTGTTTGACGCTTGAGAACACGTAGCAATGTCTGTTAGTCTATCTGTCTGTATAACAAACTTGTCGCTAAGTTTGTGGGATATCGATCTGAAATTTTATACACTTTTACTAGAAGCAGTTCATTAGATGAGAACTACTGTAGCATATAGTATAGCAACCATACAAACTGCTCCAACAAACTCAGGTCTATATAAGAAACATTATGATTTGACAATATACAACTGTGCCCAAAAAAATGTGATATTTTATTTATTTTGAAAATTCTTTATTTATTCCGGTAGGAAGGAATTCATAATGCACAACACCACGATAATCGAAGAAAACAGTCAACATGACTTCAACGCGACGCCTTTTTTCCAAAAAATTCAATGTTTTCGGTACCAGTCGAGATTTGACGCGCTTGAGGCCCAAAACATCCTTCAAAATGGTATTGGCTGAGCCTTTCGATATGCCAACTTCATCAGCAAGGTCTCTAATTGTTAATCGACGGTTTTTCAACACCAAATCTTTGATTTGTTGGGCGTGAGCTTCGTCGGTTGAGGTTGATGGTCGCCCTGGACGCTCTTAGTCTTCGACACGTTCACGGCCGGCTTGGAACTCACTATACCACTTGTAAACATTTTTTTAGACATAGCCTCATCACCAAAGGCTTTCCGCACCATCCTCAACGTATCCGCAGCAGAAAATTGATTCCGTGAACAAAATTTAATACAAATTCTTTGCTCAACAAATTTCGACATCGCAAAAAACGAAAAACTCACTTTTAGCAGCTCACAAAACGACACGTATCTCAAACACTAATGAATATTTTGACATGAAATTTGACATAAATGTGACTGACAGTACTACCAACCTAAAAAAAAAATTCTCCAAATCCTTCGACGCGCGCAGTTAAAATTCACCTTATTTTTTGGGCACAATAGTATGTATCTTCACAAAATTTGTCTTGGCTTATTACCAAAGACAACGCTTTAATCTCTGATAAAACTGTTCACATCGGACCACTATAGCATATAGAAGCCATTCAAAATCAAGAAACAGATATTTCAAAAGTTTTTAGATTTGAAAATTTCCCATAACTCCAAAACAGGCAAGCTCAACCACTTTGGTACCTTTTTCAAACATTCGCTCGACTTTTATTCAATTGCAGAGCACACACATTGTAAGCGAAAATTGTCTAAGGACACTATAAACCCATTAGCGGTGTACGAATGTACTGCAGTTACAATCAAATATAAATATGGGTATGCAAGAATTCCAGCAATGTGCCGGCGGAGGTGTGTAAACGAGGTGTTAGAAAAGTAAACCCGCACCTGTTTCGCCTTAAAGAGAAGTATAGCAACAAAAGGGTCACACAGAAAAGTGTGGACTTGCATTGCTATTGTATTGTGCGTAGGCGTAATGCCAAAATTAGCTCAATTATCGCCTTGATGCACGAGTTTTTTGTTTGTTCGCTAACAAAATGTTTCGCATATTTTTGTATATTACATTTAAAAATGGAATTCAAATAATAAAAAATATGTTTGTAAACTGGCGAAGGGATTTCCATTTGCTTGTTTTTATATGTAAGTGCGTGTGTGTGAGTATTTGGGGATCTGTTGGCAGTTGTAAATGTGTAAATTTCTCTTTTTAAGCTTTTGCTTTATTATTATGCTTTTTGTAAGCTCCGCTAAATAATACCGTTAAAACCCTTTTTAACACCCAAATCCATACCAACACCAGCGCACACCGACTTTTTACGCGCGTCCTGTCCGTTAGCTTTGTTTGCGCCAGCATGCTTCCATGCGTAGCGCACAAAAATGCAAAGATAATTCCATGCAACAAATAACAAATTAGTTCATTTGTATAACTGTATATTTTTTGGGAATGTTTTCAACAATTTGAACAATTCCTGCGTTGCACCACCGCCACCATGATTGGTGGATTATGCATATGCTGAAATATGCTATTTTTTTGCTCACTACTATGCCCGCTCTCGCCTTAAAGCAGCGCTCAAATATGAACTAAATTCAAATGAGCTTCGAACTCGCCGAAGTTCAATCTCAACGATTAAATATCTAAGCATTTGCATTTTTCGTATTTGTGGACCGAGTAATGGTTGACGGCTGGTGTGCGGAGTAAAAGTTATGCAACTTATTTACCCAACAAACTTCACAATTTCACAAGAAACTATCATAATGCGCACAGCATGCTCATAAATTGCGGAATGCGGCGAGTAGTCTGGGCATTCGCCACACTTGTTGTCACCAAACGGCCGAGGGACCAAAAAAACAACTACCGAATCGACCAAAGAGCAGACACAGCAACTGACGAAGCGACGAACCGACAAGACTAACGTTGTAACTAACGAATCCACGAAACAAATAACGAACCGTCTCAACTAACGCTTAACCCATAGAACAATCAACCAGACATCAAAGCAACTAACTAACCATCGAACCAACTAACAGACCGACCAAAGAACCGTCTCAACTACAACGGTGCAACCATGCCCTCCCACCAATGAACCACACATTTCGGCAACAGGCGGAAAATAACAGCCGCCAAAGGCAACTTATGCCTGCCCTCTGACCCGCCTAGCTGCCCTTACAGAGCGCACTCATACACACATACAAATACAAACTTTTACGTGCAAATATTTGGCCAAAAGAAGCCATCAAAAGGTTAGGTTATTTGCATAATTTATGCGACTAAATTCCGTAGTCACCGCGCGCCTTCCACTTCACTACACCACTTGCATTGCTTTGCTCGCTTCGCTGCCACGCACTCGGCCATGCCGACGTGGTTTATGGCCGTCGAAAGGTTCGGTTCGGTGCGTGAATAAACGCTAAATTGTGGTTTGTGTTGCCATTTGGAGGTAATTGCGTCGGGGCCAAGACTGAAATTTGGTATTTGTTTGTATCAATGAGCTTCATAATAATAAAGCTAGTGACACGTCAAGTTTCTAAAAGTAGTATAACTTACGTTTACATACATTTACATACATATTTGCATAACTATGTTTGGCGCATTAATTCATAGCAATCTTCCTAGCATACATTTAGGAGCGCATGCCGTTTTCGCTGCTGACTTAGAAAGATTTAATATGAGCGCAAATCGTCAACATAACGCATCAAAGCGCATGAAGTCAGCCTAATCCAAAACATTTGGCGCATTTAGTTAAATTAGATTTGTCAGCCTGAGGCAGTTTCAGGCAGAAGTTTATTTGAATCGGTTATTTTTGTGTTAAATTAGAGCTTTTGGTGGCATGAATAAATATGGAGGAATAATAGTGACAATATTTGCCAAAGGCTTAAACATAATATAAAAGCAAAAAATTAATTAATTGCAATATTGTGTAAGTAATACTGTGTTGTGTGCTGTTATGCTATGTTATTATTTGATATGTTACTTATCTATACTAAGAGTTGCCATATCATCCAGAAAAATAACGTTTTTGTATGGTTTGTGAGCCGGTGGGGTCATCAGTCCATATTTATGCAAAAATTATGCCACTGAGAACGTAACCGTCAAAGGCGACCATCGTGACGGCATGATAACCGACTATTTGAAGTCTGAAATGAAAGCTCGTGATCTCGGCGCCATTTAGTTTCAACAGAATGGCGCCTCTTCCCACACATCGAATCAATCAATGGGGTTTTTGAGAAACAACTGCGTTGAGCAGATTATTTCACGTTTTAGACCGGTCGATTGGCCACCAAGATCGTGTGATTTCGCAGCGTAAGAATTTTTCCTGTGGGGTTATGTAAAGTCTAAAGTGTATGCGGATAATCATCACGCGTGTCATTCGCCAGTACCCAGTCCAAATGCTCGAAGGAGTTTTCGAAAATTAGATCCAATGGATGGACCATTAAAGACGTAGCCGCAAACAATATTTGAAAGAGATAAACCTCAAAAAAATTTATGCCAAAGAATGGTAATAAACATTCCCCATTAAATTTGAAATATTTGTGTTTTTTCTTTAAAAAAGTAGGGAACCTCGAAATGGATCACCCTTTACAAAAACTTGATTCTGATCGTTTATTTTGTATGGCAGCTTTGTGCTTTAGTTCTCCGTTCCAAACAATTTTGTCGGAGATTGTTTGATACTTTGAGCAGTTGGCTATACCAAATTTGGTTCAGAAATCCCATCAAACGAAAGAGTTTCATACAAGAACTTGTATCCGTTCGTTCAGTTTGTATCGCAGCTACATGCTATAGCGGTACCATATCAGTACAGGTGCCAAATATAAAAACGGTATCTCAAAAACTGTGGGACTTGTTCCCGTACGAGGAGGTATTCCGAAGGGGACGTCATCATTGGTAAGTGGCTATCATTGGTAGCACTATATTAAGGTTGTCTTATATTGCTGCAAAGGAACTATTAGGGTGTGATCTCTCACCAAATCTTATGCTCTAGCTGTACGAAGCCGTAATTAAGCCTGTACTCGATAAGGCTACGCTCGCTAAATAACTGGAACATCAGTGATGACACTTAATGTCATGTGTACTTTGCCGGCAGATGCATTGTTGTGAAGGTCAGACTCCGAGATTTGCGGATGGGGCGAGGTCGCTGGAGAAAAAGGCCAGTGAGATTTTTCACGGATCGAAGCTCAAGGGTAAGGTTGGAAAGGCAGTCTTTTGTCGAGAGTTTTCAGTCTACTCTTGTTTTAGAATGCCAGACCAATGTAGTGTATTTCAGGATAGATATACTTCTCCAAAGTGCTGCTACTTTTTGGAAGATATGCATCCTCTCCGATAACAGAGCTGCTATACAAATCTTGAGCTCACTGACATTCGGACGCTTGAACTATGGCTACGCGCGAGCTCAGCAAGCATTGGACAGTAATCAGCACTAGTGGTGTCGCGAAAGCATGGAACATAAAAGGTCCATTGAATTGACATCCCTTAGCACGGCTCACATGGCCGCAATGATAGGCTTCCTAGCTGTACGCTATCCCATTAGCTCTCAAGCGGCGAGGCGAAAGATTTTGGAGGACAGAATTTGTTAAAGTTGCAATGCGGAAGATAAGGTGAAAATATCTAGCTTTTACCGGACTAAGGCTGAAGCATTTCGGTTGCCTACGAATTAGCTGGAATAGATATTTTTCTTCTTTATTAGCGCAGACACCGATTGCGTGGTTAGAGCCGAGTTTACAACAGCGCGCCCGTCGTTCTGCCTTTTTGCTGTTTGGCGCCAATTTGAGATTCAAAGTGTAGCCAGGACTTCTCCACCTGGTCTTTCCAACAGAGTGGAGGTCTTCCTCTTGCCCAGCTTCTCCCTGCGGCTACTACGTCGAATACTCGCAGAGCTGGAGTATTTTCGTCCATTCGAACGACATGATCTAGCCAGCGTAGCCGCTATCTGTCGTATATTTCGTACAGCTCATTGTTCCATCGACTGCGCTATTCGCCGTTGCCAATGCACAAAGGACCATAAATCTTCCCCGAAACCTTCCTCTCGAAAACTCGTACCCGCGACTCAGCAAATGTTATCATCGTTCATGCTTCTGCATCTTATAGCTTGGCGGGGATGATGAGTGACTTGTAGAATTTGGTCTTTGTTCGTCGAAAGAGGATTTAGCCGTCTCAAATAAATTTGTGGCAAGCTCAAGTCGTTTTGTCGATATGCGACGATCTTTTTGATCTGTACCTAGAAGTAGTAAGTATCACGGATCACTATAGATTATAGCTACCATACCAATTTACCGATCAAAATCATGTCATGGGCTCTCACCCAAACCATTTTTTACTGGAGCTAAGATCCCAGACTTATTTTTCCTTGCTGTTCTTCATTATTTTTCTGCATGATTTACTTCGTCTCAAAACATTCTTTATCTCGTAAAACACGCAATGGCTTGAAATTACATGCTGAAGGAAGACCATTAACAGAAAAAGATACATATATATCTCCTTTTTGAGTCCATCGCTCTACACATCAACAGAGATAGATTCACCTTATTCACCTTTCTTAAAGTTATTTTGATAAAAGTAATACCGCATGCTATAAATCATGAGTTTCTTATAGCGACAAAGCCGTGAGATATCTTAGCAACATAATCAGGCCTCAGATTAATTATGAATTATGTACGTTTTAATGAGTCATCATCTCTAAAAAGACCATGTTACGCCGTAAATTCTGTCCAAGGTAAATATTTCCATTTAGTCAGCATAAAGAGCTTGCTTTGACCTCGACTTAAATCTGACTATTTTAGTGTTTCATTTGTACAAATGTACATGCATATATCAGCAGAAACGGTTTCATGTACTTATTTCAATATTTGCACTCATACATACAAACATTTGTGATATATACAATTGTACATACGTATACTTACATAACATATTCCTTGATATTGGTGAGCAGTTTCGGGCTGGCTCATTAGAATTCAAAGCAATGTTTAGAATTGACTACCCTAACGCATGCAAATGCAAATGCAAATGTGAATGAGATTCTACGACACGCCCTAAGAACGTGCAACACATTTGCTACAACTCAACGGCAAGGACAGCCAGGACGGCGAACGGCAAGTAGAGCCAAGTCAGCAATGGTTGGCGCAAAGCACTCTTAATCCGCCTTCGAGTACCCCAGCCCCAGCCGAAGTGCGCTTTTCGCCCGAAAGCCAACGGCTGAAAAGCTGTAAAGCGTAAAATAAACATAAATAAAAGTGGCAACTGAAATTGGCAAACGCACTGTGCAACCAAAGACAAACCAATAACAGACAATCAACAGACAAAAAGTTGTTTCAAAGACTGCCAAAGCTTTCATTTCTTCAACAAGACTACATGCGACAAGAAGCGTCTACTTACGACCTCTTGGTCTGGTGGGGTAATCAAAACAAGATGGTGGGGATAGTACAAAATACAGTTACTTGCTTAATACTGTGGTTACTGTGTTTCTTTTGATAGTGTTGTAAGTAAATTTTTGATACAAGTTTGAAGTCTCTAAATTATATATTAGTTACAGCTGGACGATACGTTCTTTGATTCGAACCACATTAGCAAATGGCGAAATTATTAGAAAATTCTGAAATATTGTTGGATTTAAAATATATAAGTATATCTAAGGAATTGAGCCCCACGGTTGATAACCCTCTGAAAAAGCCCATGCCTTTGATACAAATCTTTATGATTGCCTTCAAACCAGGTTCTTTTGAGTTCAACGATTTCCATTCCCGTTTTGAGATGGTCTTCATTTTAGGTTTTTTTACCCTAATTGACTCAGGACACGTCTGCCTAAGATAAATTTCAGTTTTCGAAACTAAAAAGTATCACAGGAAATAAAGTGTGTCGAATATGATGAATGGGTGAAGAGTTTTGTTTTATCTTGAGCCAAAAACCAGGCTGTATATTTCCATGGAAAAAGTGTGTGGTCAACTTACTTTGCACAAATCTGTAGATTTTTCTATTTGCCTGGGTGCTTACAGCATAAGATGAACATATATGGTAGTCGAAAAAGTCTTTTCGTATTTTGCCAATAGATATCGTTGGAGTCGTATATCTCCAGTGCTACCAATCACACTGTGTCAGTGTTGGAAGGGTGAGATCTTAAGTTTAATTTAATCAAAAACAAAAAATTAAATCGGGGAAGTTGAAAAATATTCAAAATTTGGTGAAAATAATGAAAAAATTCGCCATATTTTGAAATTTTTATTTAAAAAAGGAAAGAATGCCACGCAATGAAATGGTTCGCTCGCTTCCGTTCTGGAAATTTCGAAATTTCGGTTTATACTGTTGAAATTTTTACCCTGATGAAATAATGTCTCTAGCGGAAAAATGGCAAAAAGTGGTCGACCAAAATGGTACATATTTGTTCATTTATTTATTATTATAAATATAAAAAAAATAACTTGAAGTTTGATTAGAAATACGAAAAGACTTTCTCGACTACCTAATATTAGGTATATAGGGGCTCAGGAAGTATTGACCCGATTTAACCCATTTCTGATACAAAGAGATACTATTGTGAGGAAGGATTCTCTCTGAATTTCAATTTATACCCCATACATTGACCGATATTTTCGCTCAAAAGTCAACAATAGATACTGCAGTCCACATTTCCGATATATGGGGGCTTAAATAAGTATAACTATTAGTGAAAATTTTTATTCCGTAATATTATTTATTTCTTGTTTTGTACACAGGAAAGTGAAAGAACGAAGTGGAATTTATAACTGTATTATATGAGAAATAGGCGTAGCTGTAGTCCGAATTCGCCCATTTTCGTACTGTGAGATAGGAAGCATGTCACGTACTGAGCTTAGTCGACTTGAGCTAAATCGACAGGTCGGGTTCCCATATTTGTGATTTCACCAAAAAGTGGGCGGTGCCACGCATATCGCTCAAATTTTACCCCGGCTCCCATGAAGCTTTCTCTTACCATCTCGGAGGTACACTTTAACATCTCTGGCGAAATAGTTATTGATTTAGCGCGCTTTTAGTAGTTTTTAACAGTACCTTTATATGGAGAGTACCCCGCTCACTCTTTTATCCGATTCCATCCATTTTCACACTGCCAGTAGGAGTTCCTATAATATTTGAGCTGGGTAAATTTAAGTTCCTCCGTAATCCCCGATTGTTGTAGCTTTACTGGTTTACGAGATATTTATTGTACATTAAACTTTTTAGAGGGCAAGGACACCTACTGCGATTCAGTGTACGAAATTGCAATTTTATGTCCGCATACCAAGTTTCTTAAAGATTTTTACCCAAGTTGCAGCTGACGCGGACGTCATCTTGATAATTTACATATACAAGTATATAACCCGATATCTTATCTACATATATCCTTAGTTTTAGGTGATACGTACAACCGTTAGGTGAGCAAAACTAACTATTATATGTACTCTGTAACCACAGGTTAGTCTCACTTTAGGTAAATTTACTACGATCTCATGGCATTAAACCAATACTTTTTAGTAGTCTCCTTAAAACATTGATATAACGGATATTCCGGCTGTAGTTCTAATTCCATTGGAAGCAAATTTTTGCAGTTTTTCTTTAATGTTTTTTCTTTCGAATGAATAAGTCAGAATTAACATAAACCATTGAACCTTTGGGCATCATTGCTGGCAGCTATAAATTTGAAATAGTTAGGGACTTTGTATATCTCGGAACCAACATAAATTCCATCATAAATCTAAGTCTGGAGATTAAGTGCAGAATAATTCTTGCCAACAGGTGCTTAAGGTGCATTAAGGAGCAGATCCCTCTCGCGACGAACAAATATTACGCTCACTAAGTCCCTCATTGCACTTGGAGCATTCGAGAGAACAATATCTTCGCATAAAAATTAAACAAATGTGCTGGTTGGGTCATGTCGTTAACGTAGAAGATGTTAAACATGATTTTTTTTTATTTAGAGAATGTTCTTTTGACGCTCGCTTGCCAGAGAAGAAGATTACCGTTAATAATTCATGCAAAAATTTTGTATTTTCACTGCAGATAACTTGTGGTGGATCTTTCTTTATGTTTCAATATCTTTTTGCTTCCCGAAGAGAAGCCAAAAATAGTTTGGGCGCTTATGATCAGATCAAAACTCATTTTTTTAATGTTCAACTACCTGGCATGCTTCGAAACAAACTAATGTTATTTTATAAACTCTTGCGCTTACTTGAGAATCTAAGCCGAGTGTGAGATGAAAGTGTAAGCGAAATATAAAGCAGATAAATGAAATTCAATTAATCTCGGTATTCATGACTATTTACGCCGTAAAATGCGCAACACTATTTAAGAAGTTCATTGTTGCTAAAGTCACACGCTTCTGACATTTTAATGATGATGTCATGAATAAATTAGTTGCGTAAAGTTGCAGCAACACCGCCTACTTTACGCGCAGCGCTCGCCTGCCCTATTTACTGGCTTTAATGTCAAAAGGATTCACGTTGATGTTTTATGACTTTTTGATGTTGGCTCAGGCTTTGATGGATATACACACAGACACACACACACACATACACCCATATATGTATGTATATACATACAAGTAAAGCGCTCTTTAAAGGTGGTGCGCGGCGGTGGGCGGTGGCTGGCAGTTTGTAGCGACTATAACGACTGTGGGCTATTGACTTAACGTGCGACGGGGCGTGGTTGACAATGGCGGCTTACTTACGAGGAAACCGATGCCGATAAAGTTAACGACGTTTATTTTCATTTTGAGGTTTCAAACTTAATGAGAAATATGAAGTGAACCGCAAAACGCAAAAGTTGTAAACCGCAACTGTTGTGCGCACGGCAGTGACTAACTGTACATGCATACAAGTATAAGAGGATATAGTCGGAAATTGACAAATATATATTACAGATGTGTGTATTTGCAGTGTTGTATTGGTTTTACACATATGTTTATGTATTTCTATAAATAATTTAGCGTTTCACCTGCGATTTTTCCACGTTTTTGAGAAAGCTCTTTTAGTTCTCTTCGATTTGTAATTCTCTTTAATAAATTTTAAATTCGATTATTTATTTATACCAATTACAGTGAAGTACTAATATGAAATTCGAAATGTGTGTATAAAACCTATGATAATGGCGCTCATAATACTCTCTTCTTGAAACTTAATACTTGAAATGCAAAAAATTTAAGAATTTCTACCGTTTTATTACAGAATGTATTTAACAACTTGATATATTTTTCATTTTCGATAATTATTTGATATTTATATATATTTATATACTTTATCCAAACATATTTAAATCGGTTTTATACATATACCTATAGTTTGTCAGTGCCTTAGCAACCCTTACATAAATTAATCTTCGAAGTTTTTCCGAAAAACTTTTTAATGATATTATTCTTTTGTTACCTTAATATTTATTTTGTGAAATTTATAAAAGTGTCCTATTTTTACTGTCCGGCTATTTTCTAACGGGTGATCCAAGTAGAGTTATTTTTTTTTTAATAGTTGAACAACGTTTGTAAATCGTTTAACTTTATTACGAAAACTTACGGCTACCGAGCGTTCTATTCGCAACACCATCACCCATCTTGAGACCGGCATTCATTATTTGATAATATTCGACCGAATAGACCACGTACAACACGCAGTTGCCTTCGGCGCCGTTCAAAGCAACTCGAACTGACATATGGAACGACTTGAGATCTTAAACTGAAAGCGTACAAAATACAGCTTGCGCAAGAACTGAAGCCGCTAGACCTTTACAAGCGACATGGCTTCGCTCTATGAACTCTTAAAAAGTTCCAAGAAGCCCGACGTTTTCGGCCCAAATTTTGTTCAGCAATAACTCCTATTTTGGACTGAAACAAGCAAAAGAAATTCAAGAGCTGCCATTTCATCCAGAAAAAAACAACGGTTTGGTGTGGTTTGTTGGCCAGTGGAAACATCGGTCCATATTTTTTCAAATTGATGCCGGTGTGAACGTAACTGTCAATGGCGTCGTTCCTACGACAGTCGAGTCTACGTTACCGGAACAGACACGAAATTTTTTATCCGGTCAAGGACTGTCAACTCGGCGGAGTTCTGCCGCTAATATTATAACCGATTATTTTATGCCTGAAATTGAAATTCGTTATCTCGGCTTCCCACACAGCCCTTCAATTAATAGATTTATTGAGAGAACACTTCGGGAAGCAGATAATTTCACGTTTTAGACTGGTCGATTGACCACCAAGATCGTGTGATAGCACACCGTCAAACTTTTTGCTATGGAGATACGTAAAGTCTAAAGCCTATGCGAACAATCCCGCTTCGATTCAGGCTTTGGAGTAAAACTTTACGCTTGTGATTCGCCAGCTACCATTCGAAATGCTCGAACGAGTCATCGAAAATTGGACTCAATGAATAGACCATCTGAGAGGAAGCCGCAGCCAACATTTGAAAGAGATAAACTAAATGTCAAAGAATGTTCTTTTCAACATCCCCATTAACTTTGAAGTTTCTTTGTTTCCTTTTTTAATGTAGGAAACCTCTAAATGGATACCCTCTAAAATATGTCTAAATAAAGGATTTCTGAAAATATCTTTCGTTTGTTACCTATACCATATCTCTCTCTCTTACTATCCGACTACCAACCTCAGCCAGTATTTTCCAAGAGAAAGTACTAGGTATAGAGAAGATTAATGGTGTTCTATTTATTAACTACGGGAGAATACAGAAAGCAACCATATACGTGGATTGTCAGGCGGCATTGCCGGCCTTTTCGACGCCACTTATTAATTCCAGCATAGACAACAATTGCAGAAAGCCTTTAAGCTCACTGGTAGGTCACCTCCGCTTACTCATAATTTAGGTTCTCGGCCTAAATTATTTTCGGCAACGAAAAAGCTGACGAGTCAACCAAGCTTTTTAAACAAAGAAAGGGAATAAGGAAGCCGTTTTCAACTTGATCTGCGAATACCCAGTTCTAACAGAAACCAGACAGTGAATACTTTTAACCCATCAGGCATCAAACTTGTCCACAACTCAAACGGTTCAACTGAAACTATCTGTTCGGGCTTATACAGTTGCTTCGGACAATCACTCTCGCCAAACTTCGTGACGATGACTTATCAAAAAAAACAGTTTTCTACACAAGGCCTTGATTTTGACCGGCCAATTTGTACGGCAGCTACATTCTATAGTGATCCGATATCTGATTCATATCTTTTCTTGGGGACAAAATTTCAGATCGATATCTTAATAACTGAGATACTTTTAGTTCGCGTATACTTGTATACCGGCAAACTACCGAACGTGACTAAATCGATGAAGATAGAGTACACAATATTTATAGGGTTTCCAATATTTCTTTTTAAAACAGGAGGATATTTATTTCTTGGCTTTTTGAAGTACATAAAGTGCATTCGGAAATTTTTACGATGAACGAAATTACCCAACAAAAAAATTCCATTAAACTTTATGTGCGGAATCAAATTTCTGGTGCCAAGGGAGATTACTTTGGGGCGACGACCTAGATTTTAAAGAAACAATTAAGAATTTTAAAATTATAAACAAAGTCTTACTATTTCTCAAGAGTAAAAATAGCACGAACTGGAAAAAACTATCAGTAAGTGAGACACTCAAACTATACCAAGCCTTATGTGGTACGAGTCGTCAATTGATTTTTTGAAAGATCAGAAATGTGAGCCAGAGATATTTTTTCTGCTAAAGTATGTATGCTATAAAGAAAATACAAAGTGTGTATGTTCATAGAACAAGCTTAGTTGAATTGCGAATATTTAGTCCTTAGAACATTATCATCCTTTCTCAAACTGCATAAAATTTAACTTAAAATATCATCAACTTCCTCACCTATGTTTGATCTGTGACTTGAAATATATTGCTTTAGTTTGAACAATTAACTCTAGAAGCTGTTGCCAACATGTTGTGCTCAATTTAAGTTTGGGATGCAAGAAAAAATCACACGGAGCCAATCCGGTGAATATGGTCGTTGGTCGATGGTATTCATTGTGTTTTTGGCTTCATATTCGGTCGCCGAGCCTCTATGTGCATTATATTCGTGTAAACTCCATGAAAAAATTCATGTTGCACGAATCCACGAATATCGAAAAACGCATTGAGCATCACCTTGATTTTAGAGTTGCTTTTGCGTGTTTTTTTTTTTTTTTTTGTTTGTTTCGCATCGTTTTTTCCCTCCGATCCATTCCGCTGATTGTTCACTTGTTTTCACGTCAAGCTCATAAACCCATGTCTCACCAAAGTTCAAAAACGTGGGATCGGAATTCGCACGATAACCAAATTTACGTATTTTTGAAAAAAATGCATCTTCATCGGAACGAGTCGAATAAGAACTTGTTTCATAGCCAAAATATCCACCAAAATCATTGGATCGGACTCGCGAGAGATGTCGAGCTCTCTTGCCATCTCTCTAACACTTATCTAACGATTTTCAAGCACCATATCCTTCACTTTTTTAATATTGTCATCAGTTCAAAAGGTAGAAGGTCTTCCAGGGCGAAGCATGCCTTCAACGATCTCTCAGCGGGTTTTGAAGGCTTTGTAGCACTTGTAGGCTTGTGTTTTTGATAAAACTGAGTCCCCGTAAGCCCCGATATTTATATTCATTTTAAAAATCGCTTGAGAGTTGGTTGCGACCCGTGTTCTGACCAATTCTAGCAAACAATGACAAACCTATAACTCAACTTTGGTAGGTCCTGCTATTTGTCTAAAATCAAAGAGAGAAAGCTCTGTCAATCCTTTAGAAGCCATCTAAACTTGATTTAATCACATATTCCGTTATTAACTACAGGGTAGGCCATTTAAAGTTGACCCATTTGTTTCTAAAAAAAAAAGAACAAAAGAAAACAATGTTTTTTGTTCATTTCAAAAATAATTTATTTTGGTCCAAGGGGATTTGTTTCAGCTAATATTTAAAAATTAGATCGCGTAAATGGGCACCTTTAGCTTTGACAGCTAAATGCACTCTTTTTTCGACATTTTCTATGACTTTGGCCAATGTTTCGGATGATATGGCGGCTGTTTCACGTCGAATGTTGGCTTTCAGTTGAGCTAAGGTCTTTGGCTTATTAGCGTATACCTTGGATTTCAAATAACCCCACAAATAAAAGTCTGGTGGCGTCAAATCTGGTGATCTCGGTGGCCAGTCAACATCACCATTTTTCGATATCAATCGCCCGGGGAAAAATGGTCGCAATAAATTGATTGTTGGTCGAGCAGTATGGCATGTAGCCCCGTCCTGTTGAAACCAGAAGTTATCCATGTCATTTTCGCGAATAATGGGTATCACAAAATCCGTTATCATGGCTCGATAACGCTCACCATTGACTGTTGTCGTGGCTCCATCATCGTCTTCGAAAAAATACGGTCCGATGATCATATTCGCGCAAACACCGCACCAAACTGTTACTTTTTGGTCGTAAAGAGGCTGTTCTTCAATTAATTGAGGATTTTCGGTGGCATAAAATCGGCAATTTTGCTTGTTTACGCCTCCATTCAACGAGAAATGTGCCTCGTCTGACATGATGAGTTTTCGCCAAAAGTCAAGTTCGTTTTCAGCCATTTCGATGGCCCATTTGCCAAAATTAAAGCGTCGCGGATAATCAGCTGGGTTTAGTTTTTGTGCCATTTGAATTTTATATGGAAACATCTTCAAATCTTTATGAATTATGCGTCGGAGAGTGGTGCGAGAGATGTCTAATTCCTGAGAGCGGCGATAACTCGATGTCGATGGAGTCTCCTCAATACTGGCTCGTACAGCTTCGATATTTTCATCAGAACGTCTTGTGCGTTGTCTGGATGCATGACTGGCATTACTGAGATTACCGGTGTTCACAAATTTTGCGTATAAAGACTTAATTGTGTTCTTAACTGGAGCACTTTTCACTTTATTTTTTTTGCGAAACGCACGTTGAGTTAACACAATTGAAAAGTTATTTTGAATATAAAGCTGAACAATTTCAGCGCGTTCTTTTGGAGTGTACTGTTCCATGGTATAAATTGTCTTCGAATGACGCTTCTAACGCGGTATGACATTAGCCGATTTGTCAGCGCTGTTAAAAGTTACAGCGTTGCCAGATGGGTCAACTTTAAATGACCTACCCTGTATTTTGGTATTTCGAATAATTATTTTATTTATGTAGAAAAGCTTATTGCACACTACAAACATTTTAGTTGAAAATTTTCAATAAAATTTTAATTCAAACGAAATTTAGTGTAACAGTTCTTCTTTCTCTTCTTACATAAATACACATCAGCTTTGTTACTAATTAGGCAATTGACTTTTGAAAGTACATATATACATACATAAATGTATGTGTGTATGCAAGAGCTCAAACCATTTCTATATAACTAGTGCTTAAAGGATAAATGAAAATTAAACTAAAAATTGCTCTTTTCCAGCTGTGCTGTGAAAGTATTTTCCCCAAATAAGTGCTCAAAATGCACCAGTAAATACATATCATACACGCACACGCATATACAGTAAGTTAGCCCGTATGTATATGTGTGCGTTTGGCACTTGTAAGAATAATACAATAGTTCCACAAAACAACTCTACCGGTCACCGCAGCAACCACAAAGTGTAAAGCCCAAAGAACGAACCGCCCAACATTAGTAGGAGCGAATTCTGTGTGCACACCCACACACACACCAGCATGCAAAAAAGTGATGGATCCGATGCAAAGTCAGGCATGTGCCTCGGACCAAATGCATCAAAATTGTGTAATGTACATGCGTCATGTGTTGTACGTGCAGCATATGGAATGTTTGGTAGAATGCAACACTGCTCTTCTATGGGCTAGAAGCCCCGTAAGACACAGAGGAAGCGAGATTTAAGTTTTGAGCTGTTTTGTGGTTATGTGAGGATAGAAGTGGCACTTTAAGCTTGCAGTGTCTTTATATAATATTTTTATGAAAAGCTAGTTACTACAAGAGAGGGGTAAGGTCTTTGCATAGCATTATAAATATTTTCTCAAGAAATATTATGAAATCAGGCACGGATGAGTATCCTCTTTGCTGGCCAAATATTTGCTGATATCCGTCCTTTAAGTTCGGGAAAGGTAAAATAGTCTGAATAGACAGCTAATTCTGTAGACACCAGATTGAGCTACGAAAACTCTGAGAGAGATCAGTTGCGACTTTAACAAAATTCACTTATAAGTATTTCATACACTTTTGAGGAAATATTCTTAGTGAATGACCTGATTAGGCCCTGTCGTACGCACCGAAGGCGATGCTCCAGCAATAAGCTCCTTCGATTCGAAACCCATATTTGATCAACGGAAGCAAACACGCCCGAGCATCTGACCGCCGAACCAGGTGCAAAGAAATTTATTTGCATGTACAACTGGCATCGCCTTGTCAACTGACGAAGTTGTCCCGCATGATGGGAATACTAACTGGTCACTGTCTGGTGGCAACATACGCCCGCAGGATGTGGCTAACAGAACGAGAAGACTGCAGGAAATTCCTGGAGCAAGACGTCAGGGAAACAATGGAATCTTGTTCACCTGTCCCGCATAGGCAAGATAACGCTGTAAGCATCTGAGATTCCCACGGTAAGGTACACTGAAGAAGGTATCGAAAATGGGTGTACAGAGTCTGTTGAAATTCTCGTCAAGCGGAAGCATCCTAAAGGATGACTTTTCCTCTTGGACCTAGGTGCTAAACTCCATCTGGTATCGCAAAGCACCAAACTGGTCTATGCGTGGCTTATTGGCCTAACAGATAAACCTAACCTAAAATTACCTTTGTGTTCCTTCTTCTAACCGACCCAAGGTTGTTATACAAAAGAATAAGAAGATTTTTGATTTCGGTTTCGCATAAAATCTTCAAACTAGATCCACAACTCTACTTTTCCAGCTCCTTTCCACAGACAACATCTTTCAGTGAACCCCTTCGCTTTGGTTATTTTTCCGGGTTATTTTTTTTATGGAAGAACAAAAATACCTGTATGTAACCGGAAGACTAAAATTTCGCCACTAAAAGTAAGGAGAAATCGAAAAGAAAACTAAAAATTCAACACATAAATCGAATTGAATATTTTTAGTGATGCTGAAGATGGATTTTTTAAACTTTTCATTGCCTTTTGACTATTAAGTCTCAAGCCCAGTACTCGAAGCACCCAAATGTTAATATGTAAGAATTTCACTCGAGATTCGTTCCGGTTACGTCAATCCGGTCATCATGGAAATCGGAAAGCTCTGCATGCAGTCATAATTCATATCTCGGAAAGATTACAGCTTCTCGCTCAAGCTTTTATTTTGATCTAGTTCCAAATATTCGGAACTTTTTCCAACCTTATAATTCTAAATAAAATACTATAGCCAGCTTATCCTAAAAGCACTTTATAGAAGTCCTGGTGTAACGAACCCAATTCGACAGATTCATAAATTGATGAAAAGAGCTGTAGTGTTGCTGATTTACTTGGTACTCCGGACTAATGATTAGGCTAATTTTTAATGACGATTTTGAGTCGATCAGCCTTAACCTCAACTTCACAACTTTTGACTTAAGATGAATTTTTCAAAATTCAAAAGAATTAATGGCTACAGGTCAGCATAGAACTGAAATAGCTACAGATCTACATATTCATAAGTAACTCAGAGCCCTGTATATGATATAACGGGTGATTTTTTTGAGGTTAGGATTTTCATGCAGTAGTATTTGACAGATCACGTGGGATGTCAGACATGGTGTCAAAGAGAAAGATGCTCAGTATGCTTTGACATTTCATCATGAATAGACTTACTAACGAGCAACGCTTGCAAATCATTGAATTTTATTACCAAAATCAGTGTTCGGTTCGAAATGTGTTTTATCGACAAATTTTGTTCAGCGATGAGGCTCATTTCTGGTTGAATGGCTACGTAAATAAGCAAAATTGCCGCATTTGGGGTGAAGAGCAACCAGAAGCCGTTCAAGAACTGCCCATGCATCCCGAAAAATGCACTGTTTGGTGTGGTTTGTACGCTGGTGGAATCATTGGACCGTATTTTTTCAAAGATGCTGTTGGACGCAACGTTACGGTGAATGGCGATCGCTATCGTTCGATGCTAACAAACTTTTTGTTGCCAAAAATGGAAGAACTGAACTTGGTTGACATGTGGTTTCAACAAGATGGCGCTACATGCCACACAGCTCGCGATTCTATGGCCATTTTGAGGGAAAACTTCGGACAACAATTCATCTCAAGAAATGGACCCGTAAGTTGGCCACCAAGATCATGCGATTTAACGCCTTTAGACTATTTTTTGTGGGGCTACGTCAAGTCTAAAGTCTACAGAAATAAGCCAGCAACTATTCCAGCTTTGGAAGACAACATTTCCGAAGAAATTCGGGCTATTCCGGCCGAAATGCTCGAAAAAGTTGCCCAAAATTGGACTTTCCGAATGGACCACCTAAGACGCAGCCGCGGTCAACATTTAAATGAAATTATCTTCAAAAAGTAAATGTCATGAACCAATCTAACGTTTAAAATAAAGAACCGATGAGATTTTGCAAATTTTATGCGTTTTTTTTTTTTTAAAAGTTATCAAGCTCTTAAAAAATCACCCTTTACATGTATGTAGTATCTCCGTATACTTGGTGCCGTGTTGCAGTGATATTAAAAAGCGCCCAAACGCTGCAACACCAACTATGTACAACAACCACAAAGCCAACAGCAATGGGAACATCCGACGATTTCACGAAATCATGTCACCACAAGGTTGACACTCGATTTAAACAGCCCAACCAAAAGTGCAAGAGGCCAACCGACAAACAACAAAACTCTGTGGATTCTGCGGCGCAAGGTTGGTTGTGCGATTAAAAGGTGTGTCGTACGGGAGTTGCCAAATGTATTTGTACGCGTTTATGTATATTTGAGCGCTAGCCTACGCTTGTGTGTGTGTGTATTGCTGGTCCTATTTGGTTACACACCCTAATGTATATATGAGTTGATGTGGAAGTGAATGTGGGTGTGTGCGGCACATCATGCAGCATTTCAGTTGCTATTGCCAACCTCAAACATGATTTCCATTTCAAAGGACACACGATTATAGATTCTGTGAATATTCAAACTCGAGAATATACTGGTAACTTAAGCCGGCCATTTGCGTTGATGGTTGGAGCTCGGTAAGAAATGGATGATGAAAAATTGTAGGACTGCCTGCTTAAGTTATTTTTGGATTAAACTCCTTGGCTTGTGGACTATTTAATTCTGTGTTCTAATATTTAAGGTTAAGTCAGGAACTCAAATGTAATTCAGTTCTTCTAAGGTGTCTAAAACATTTAGAACCGTCAATTTTTCAGCGAAGTGAAACGATAGTCACGACTGAGTACAGAATAAAGATGTGTGTGGGAAACGTAAAGTCAATAAGCCTGTTGAGAATTCGAAGACAACTGTATGAAATTTACACTTAGTCCATCCTAAAAATGCTAGACATTCTAAATTTTTTAAACCTTAATGCCGATATAGGTTTGACCAGAATTTATTGCTATCCACTTTGGACTACCTTGCACTACTCAAAACTGTTTGTCGAATATTTGTGCTCTTACAACTTCAAGGAACTATCACGGAATCCTCCCAATGTCATAATAAATAACTTAAGTGGTTTCTGAAGTCTTTTGCAGCCAGTTTGTGCTTCACCTGATCCCTCCAACGGAGTGGGGGTCTTCCGCTTCCTCTGCTTCCACAAGCCGGTACTGAATCAAAAACTTACAAAGCTGGAGTGTTATCTTCCATTTGGATAATACATTATAAGCAACATCAGCGCGGCCGCTGTCTCTTGGTTCGCGGAACTGTGTCAATGGCGCCTTATATTTCGTACAGTTAAATATTTCATCGATGCGCAAAGGGCCATAAATCTTCCGCAGAACCATTCTCTCGAACACTGCTAGGCCGACTCATCAGATGATGTCATTATCCATGCCTCCGCACCATATAATAAGGCAGGAATAATTCGAGACCTGTATAGTGTGGTCTTTGTTCGTCAAGAGATGAGTGTACTTTTCAATTCCCTTCTTAGTTCGAAGTAGCACCTGTTGGCGAAAGCAACTTGGCGTTGGATATTAAGGCTGATGCTGTGTTTGGTGTTCCAAGAAAGACGAAATTGTCTATGCCTTCACAGATATGACTGTCCACAGTGACATAGGATCCAAGTCGCGAGTGGCACGACTGTTTGTTTGATGACAACACACAACCAGAACCATGGCTTCGCTTCCTTATCCAGTATGTAGAAATCAGAAGTAACGGAGCAGTTATTGAAGCCAATGATATCAATATCAACGACCTACGCCAGCAGCTGTACACTGTTATAGAAGATTGTACCTTCTCTATTCAACTCTGCATCTCATATTGATTTCTCCAGCAATAGTCTGAAGAAGTCGCGCGATAGGGAGTCGTCTTGTCTGACACCTTGCTTGGTATCAAACGGCTCGCCGAGTTCTTTCGTTTTGCCCAATCCATTCATTTCGATATTGCCTCTAAGAAATTATTGTCTGATATAAAGAGAGCTCAAGAGAAATGAGTTTAAAAGTCGTAATTGTTGTGGCTGCTATTTAAAAACAAAATAATTAATTTTTTTCTCTATAAAGTAAAACTGTGTCCACAATTTTTGACATTTTTTCCTAATCGGCACTACAAAAGCGCCGAACTTATTGACCAACTAGGCTGCTGTGTCAACGCCGAGTGAATGCCTTTGCCAATACTACATGTCACCGGCATACGCATACAAACATATCCATATGTGATGTTCATTTTCAGGTTGAAGCCCTACAATTACAACAACTAGCATTTACTGCAGGCGATTGAACTGTTGAAAGTACAAAGACAAGGCAAATATGTTTGGTGGTTTTTTCGAGAACCTCTTGGAAATCAATCACCACATCCGTATCGTCAACAAAATGCAAATTTGCTTTGGCTTTCGTTACACAGCCTATGAATGTAAGCCGAAACCAATACAAGTGCAAACTTCCCAGCAAACAAACAGACAAATGTGAAGGCAGTCGGAGAAGCTTTGCTATTTGTGAGTGTGAATTACAGGCATATCTGGCAACTGGCAAATGACAAAATGGGCATGAGGGGCGGTAATATTGTTAGGTGGCAAATTACTGAGTCTTTACTGGCTGTTTAATATTTTTTCTTCCTGGGTACTAAGAGTAAATCATATTGGAAAAGGAAAGAAAATCTAAAATAGATGGAATCTGACTTGAAAACATGTAGGTCAGAAAATATGGATACCTAATGGAAGGCTTTATGGGAACCACACACTAGTTTCATAGATTAAGTTAGAGTTTGCTGAGGACCCATTAAAAAATTGTACTTGGATAGTATCAAAAAAGATAGCGATTATATGGTTATAATATATATATTATGGTTATAATATAATCGCTATCTTTTTTGATATAAAAAAATCTTTAAGAAACGTCTATACCCTTACATACAATTCGAATCTACAAAGGTCATTGATTTCGATTTCAACTAATTAACCTGAAATTTCATAAAACTAGGGCAGTTTGAATCATAGTATGTCCAGTCAGAACCCATAGAACTACGCATATGGAGACTTATTTTGCTAGACAGCAATTTTTCTAGACCTCCACCATTCGTCAAATGTAATTCTACGTAAATTAAGCAGTCTCCATGAAGGAGATTTCACTTTGGAGCTGGAGAATCGTTATAGTAAGAAATTATCTAAGAAGCTGCCTTGTAAAATTAAACCTCCTTCGAAAATATGCCTTTACGGAGTAGAAGACTTACATATATGTATGACCAAAAACTCCTTTCATTGATGCCTGCGAAAGTTTCGCTTACTTACTTAATAATGCGATCCCAAGGATTCTTTGGACATTTACTGTGCCCAAAAAATAAGGTGACATTCTATTTGTTTTGAAAATGCTTTATTTATTCTTCCAAATAAATTTCATCCCCTTCAAAGTAATCCCCTCCTGATGCAATGCACTTATATCAACGGATTTTCCAATCTTCGAAACATTGGTTGTAGTCACTTTCCGGGATAGCCTTCAGTTCCGTCTTCGCTGCGATTTGAATCTCCTCTATCGTATAAAAACGGTGTCCCCGGAGCGGTCTTTTGAGCTTGGTGAACAGCCAGAAGTCGCACGGCGCCAGATCAGGTGAATACGGTGGTTGCGGAACGATATGGGTTGAGTTTTTGGCGAAATGATCACGAATTACGAGGGCAGTATGGGATGGTGCATTATTGTGGTGTAAAAACCAAGAATTGTCTTTCCACAATTCCGGCCTTTTTAGGCGGATAGCGTTACGCAAATGACCCATAACGTTCAAATAATATTCCTTGTTGACTGTTTGATCGGTTGAAGGAATTCATAATGCACAACACCACGATAATCGAAGAAAATAGTCAACATGACCTTGATTTTTGAGCGACTTTGGCGCGATTTTTTTGGTCTCGGCTCTCTTTTGGCACGATATTCGCTCGATTGATCGGTTGTTTTAGGGTTGTAAGCATCGTCAGTTATAATGCATTTCATGACACCCTGGTAGTCGGAAAGCATCGTTTCACACACTCCAACGCGACGCCTTTTTTCCAAAAAATTCAATGTTTTCAGAACCAGTCGAGGTTTGACGCTCTTGAGGCCCAAAACATCCTTCAAAATGATATTAATTGTTAATCGACGGTTTTTCAACACCAAATCTTTGATTTGTTGAACGTGAGCTTCGTCGGTTGAGGTTGATGGTCGTCCTGGACGCTCTTCGTCTTCGACACGTTCACGGCCGGCTTGGAACTCACTATACCACTTGTAAACATTGTTTTTAGACATAGCCTCATCACTAAAGGCTTTCTGCACCATCCTCAACGTATCCGCAGCAGGAAATTGATTCCGTAAACAAAATTTAATGCAAATTCTTTGCTCAACAAATTTCGACATTGCAAAAAACGAAAAACTCACTTTTAGCAGCTTACAAAACGACACGTATCTCAAACACTAATGAATATTTTGACATAAAATTTGACATAAATGTGACTGACAGTACTACCAACCTAAAAAAAAATAATTCTCCAAATCCTTCGACGCGCGCAGTTTAAATTCAAATGTCACCTTATATTTTGATCGGGTGCTAAGAGATCAAGAGACATGTGCGGATGAAAAACGCATGCTTTTTAGCATCGACGACCATAGTATATTTTAACAAGTCATTATTTTCATAACAACGGGTGATCCAAGTAGAAGTTTTTTTCAATAGCCTTTTTTTGACAGTTCGCGCGTAAGTCGTGTCAAGCTGCCATGTTATTTTTGTTCAGTATTATTTGACATTTCGTCATGGAAAGACCTACGAAACATTTTTCGAACAACATTTACAAATCGCTCGACTTTATTGCGAAAATTCACTTATGTAAAGAATGTGTTTTGCGAGCTTCTAAACTTATGGTTAACATAATCGGCCTACTGAGCGTACATTCGCAACACCATCACCCATCTTGAGACTCAGCATTGATTATTGGATAATATTCGCCCGAATAGACCACGTTCAGCACGCAGTGAAGAAAATATAGCAGTCGTAGCTAAAAATAAGAGTGGATTTGGCGCCAATCGCAGCAACTCGGATTGATCTATAAAACTACTTGGCCAATTTTACGTCCAGATCTTTAATTGAAAGCATACAAACTACAGTTTGTTCAAGAAATGAAGCCACTCGATTTTCCCAAGCGACTCTTGAAAAGCTTCATGAAGATCCGACGTTTTCGAACCAAATTTTGTTCAGCGATGAGATCCACTTCTAGCTCAATGAGTATGCACACAAACAAAATTGTAGAGTAACCTGAAGAGATTCAAAAACTGGTATTTTATCCAGAAAAAAACCACGGTTTTGAATGGTTTGTTGGCTGGTAAAATCCTCGGTCCATATTTCTTCAAAAAAGATGGTTGTGAGAACCGCCAATGCAGCCGTTTTCGACCCATGATAACCGACTATTTGATGTCTAAAATTGAAGCTTGTGATCTCGGCGACATTTGGTTTTTAGTTTATTAGTTATTTTATTAGTTATTTGTTAATTTTAGAAGAGTACAGAAAAAAATTAAAAACTAAAAAAAGTAAAAAATTTCAAAAATTATGAGCTGACGAAGTGGGGGGTCTCTAAAAATTTCCACGTGACCATACCCATGATTTCAACCCTCCTAGTTATCTGAAACCAAAAAGAAAAAAGATTATTAATCTAGAATAATGTCGCAATGGCCGGAACTACGGAAAAGTGGTAAAAAAATTTTTCACAAAATGGCGACTGCATAAAAAAAAAAGTTTTTTTGGATCACTTTTTCTGACTATTTCGACTTGGTGGGCCAAAATAATAAAAATAATAAAAATTTGGGGATGGGGCTAGTTCCAACCATATGCAAGCCTATAAAGAAGACTCTTTAAAAATTTCAAGTAAATCGGTCCAGTAAAACCTGAGAAATCGTGGATATCGTTCCGAAAAAGTCAGTTTTGAGAAAAACGTGTTTAAAGTTTTGCGTTCCGGCCGAACCAGTTTGAATGCCGGGTCAGAAAAATGCCTATATCTCCGAAAATAATTTGAATTTTGAAAAATCCTCTTGTACACATATTCTTGAACAGTTAAACTTTTAAAATATAAAAAAAAAATCGATTTTTTTTTAATTTCTAGACCAGAATACCCCCTTAAATTGACTCAATAAAATTCACACTCTCGCTAAAATGTACACCTATCTTTCACTTCGTTGTTATTTCATTGGTTTATCTCGTTCAGCTTTTAATTAAGAAAAGCTTGACCCGGACATACTACATCAAACATCAATGAAGGGATCAACAATAAAATCTCTCACTATATCTATAACTGAATGCTTTTATACAATAGTACTCTTAAAAGTATTGTCCATTTGAAGTTATAACATTTTCTCATAACTCTGGCGATTTGTGGCTTCCATCCCAAAAAACTGCTCTGGTTGGTGGTCAAGAATGAATCAAGCCACTTTTTGGTTCCCTATTTTGCATCGCTCGGAACTCGGTGAGACCTGAAAGTTAGGTCTCCTATGTTTTCAAAATAATTCTTAACCGATTTTACAGCGTGGGGCCAAGCGTTGACGTGATGAAAAATTATTGACTCCTGACAAATTCCTGATTTATTCTCAATAGAAAAGAGATTTTTGTTATATGTACATATGTGTTAATGAACTGTTGAAGAAGTCAATCGCCGAGTAAGTTTTTCAGTCATTTTTCGCAAATTTAATTTAATTTTTGTGCTTATTAAATCGGGTTTAAAGAAGTTTCTCTACAGTAAAATCGAATTGGTGGCGCTGCGCGTACATGCCATTAGCGCATTCAATCACATCAGTTAAAGCCGTCAGTGTGGCAACCACCATAAATAGCTGCTATCAGCAAACAAGTGCCGTTGTTGTGAACATATTTTAAATTTACCGTTAAGCAGACAAGTATTAATGGTGGAAAAGCTAGCAACTTAGCAGCGAGACGAACAAGTAAATGCGTGTAGTAACAACAGCAGCAACAACACCAAACAAGCTTTTAAACATATTGACTTGCTTAGGAAAAAATACGTCCACCATTAGTTACACGCATACATACACACACACACACTCATCTTTACTGTTGTCTGTGCGCGCAGATCCTTAAGCAGGAACAAAACATTCGGAAGTTGTTCGATGAAAAAGAATGCAGTGGTAATGGCATGTCAGCTAACAACCAGATATATGTGTGTATGTATGTATGTGCTTACATACAAATATTTTGTACAACCACGCACACACATACACATACATGTGCACGTTAATAGCACACAGTGGAAATGCGAAAGAAAAATTACTGTGTTGACGTTTGAGAAAATGTCGAGCATTTGATGAGGAGAATTTAAGAATGTTTTAACTGAAACATTTTTTCCTTCATTATACCCACACACACAGGCATATATACAGACAAAAATACATACATACTCACTAGTATCGGTACGGGCACAGACATGTCGCCACGAAACAATTTTGTACCTCCGTTTAGTTCAATTCGTCGCACATTGTTTTGTGTTCCAACATTTTGTCGGAAATTATTACGCGGAAGATTCCAAAGTAAACGCATGTTTGGATTCCTTACATTTTTTCCACGTTTTATTCGAAGTTATGTACTTTTTATGCTACTTAAATACATATATACATATACATACATGTGCAATATTTGATTATCTGAATCATATACAAATATATATACCAGGGTGGGCATAAATAATCGTTTACTATCTTCACTGTATACTCAGAAAAACTGGTTGGGAGACACCTCAAAAAAATCATCTCCAAGTATGATCTCTTAATATATTAATACAAATGTCTTTCAGATTTCTATTTTTCGTTTTTTATTGCAACGGAAAACGTCAACTTCTTTGACTCGGAGCTATAATACCCTTCCAAGGTAAATTTTCAATATCATAAAAGGGTATAAGAAAAGAGATTCTGACTTTGGTTGGTCAGTTTGAATAGCAGCTATACAGGGTTCGTCCGGAAAGTAATAGGACTGAGTCGATTTAAAAGAACGGGAGGCATTCTCCGGAATAGCTTTGAGAACCGAGGTGAATGCTGCTTGAACACCCTCGGTCACCTCAAAATGCTTGCCTTCATCCGACTTTTCAGGCAAGAAAACATAAAAGTTAGGAGGCCCCATCTGGGCTGTAGGCCGACTGCGGAAGCGTTGGGATGCTGGCCTTGGTTAGGTAGCTCTTCACTAGAGAGCCAGTGTGAGCCGGTTCGTTGTCGTGGTGCAACTTCCAATCGGCTGCTATGTCTTGTCGGACCCGATTGACTTCTCGTTTGAGTCTATTGAGGAATTCCATGTAAATCCTGGCTTTGACGCTTTGTCCAGGAGAAACAAATTCATGGTGGAAGATGCCTTTGATGTCTTCTGGGTAAGCCTGCTTCTTCACATCAAACGTCTCTGTCGCTGATTTACCGAGTTTCACAAAGAAATTAATCGGGTTTCTCTGCTCGAACGAACGCTGCATTTTCGGCTTGCACCACTCACAGAAACACGTCGCGCGAAAATGTTTGTCCTGACTCGCCAGGATCTGATCATTCTATTACTTTCCGGACAAACCCTGTATGAAATTTTTGTTCATTCTGAACAACATTCTCAGAGATTGAAGCGATGAAAACTTTTCAATTCAAGGACTTGAGTTGGATCAGTAAGAATCCTACAAATGAGGAGCTTCGACATCTGAAAAACCGAAACTTTTTCGTTCATTCGGGAGTAAAGTAAACTATATTATATTATCAAATTATAATTAAGGTCTTTAATTTAATGTGCGCAACACTTGAAACTCAAACGCGCAACAACTTCCTCTTAATATAATCTTATGAGCTCTTACTTGGCGATAATTTTTGGAGGTGTTTTGAATTTTTCAGAGTATACTCTCTAATTTGACATTTTCCTTAAATTTTCAATACTTTCTAATGCCTTCTGCTTCTTCTCCTACACTGAAGCTGCCTCAGTCATGCTAACGGGTCAGACGCTTTTTTAAATATCTCAAATCGTACTAGAACCTCCTTTCAAAGTTCGGTTGTGACCTCGGAAGTATCCGCAACACATAAACACTCTTTGTCTCTGAGAAATTTAAATTTCACGAAAAGAAATTGTGTGTAAACACTGATGAATTTTCACTTCCTTCCAAATACTATAGAAGTACGTGCGAGTTCTTATAAATAATTCATGTTGACAACTACGCTTTCTTTCACAACTTCAGAAAAAATGATGTGCTATTACTGAAAATGTTGAATAAGTAGATTAAAGAAGAGTGAGTTGCGAATTTTACACAAATAGATTTAAATGCTGTACATAAATAATGAGATACCATTAATAAAGGTGTGAAAGATGGCGAATGTTTTTCAAAAAGAAAGAAAGTATCAGCACATAATGCTTAAAAATGGAAAGTTGTAAACGATCTGCAGTCGTTTTCGTGCAAACAAGATATTTTCCGCATCAGAAATGTAGGGACACTTTATTAAAACTCTGGAAATTCCATAAAACCGACGATATTAAAGCGTTGAGAACATAAGGCTCCTCAGATACAAATCCGTTTACGATTCCCATTGCTCGTCGAGAGATACCCTCACAGCGGCTCATTTTAACTTCAGTTCACATTCATCAACAGTTATATTAGAGAAATGTTTTTAACGTAAGTAACTCATATATTATATACTAATATTAAAAGAACATTGGCCGAAATATATAATGGTACCCTGAACAAAACCACATGTAAAGGTCCCTGACAATGAAAACACACACTTTCTATATAATCACATATCATTCTTCATATAGTCACATATCATTCGATCTCCAATTATTTTGATCGACACGCACCACGTCGATTTCAAACCAGCTTTTGAAAACAGAATATCTCTTGCCAACAGGTGCTACTTCGGACTGAGTAGGCAATTGAGAAATAAAGTCCTCTCTCGACGAACAAAAACAGAACTCTATAAGTCACTCATAATTCCCGTCCTGCTATATGGTCAGAGGCTTGGACGATGACAACAACTGATGAGTCGACGTTACAAGTTTTCGAGAGAAAGGTTCTATGGAAGATTTTTGGTTCTTTACGCGTTGGCCACGACGAATATTGCATTCGATGGAACGATGAGCTGTATAAGATATACGACAACAGTGGTATAGTTCAGCGAATTTGAAGACAGCGGCTACGCTGGCTAGCTCTTGTCGTCCAAATGGACGAAAACACTCCTGCTCTGAAAGTATTCGACGCAGTATCCGCCAGGGGAAGCAGAAGAAGAGAAAGATCTCCACTCCGTTAGAAAGACCAGGTGGAGAAGGACCAGGCTTTGCTTGGAGTCTCCAATTGGCGTCACGTTGCGAAAAGAAGAAACGGATGGCGCATTGTTGTAAACTTGTACGCGGTTTCTACGCCAATAAAGAAGAAGAAAAACAATTTTTCAAATATCCTTTAAATATTGGCCGATATTTAGTCAACAGAAATTTGATATTCTTACATTACGATTTTAACCATTAGGACGTATCACTACCAGAAAAAACTTATTTCTAAGTTTCCATAAGATAAATCACATCCTGACCTACATACATATATCCTGATCTACATACATATGTGATGAAGTTAGAAAATCCGTGTATGAGTTATATGGGCGCTATTTACACGCTTTTACTTTTTTTTTGACACACGACCATATTATTATTAAGTAACGTTTCTATTTAAATTACAAAAATACTACTGTGTTCAAAAAATAAGGAATTTAAACTGCGCGCGTCGGGGGATTTTTAGAACTATTTTTTTTAGGTTGGTAGTACTGTCAGTCACATTTATATCAAATTTCATGTCAAAATATTCATTAGTGTCTGAGATACGTGTCGTTTTGTGAGCTGCTAAAAGTGAGTTTTTCGTTTTTTGCGATGTCGAAATTTGTTGAGCAAAGAATTTGCTTTAAATTTTGTTTACGGAATCAATTTTCTGCTGCGGATACGTTGAGGATGGTGCAGAAAGCCTCTGGTGATGGGCTATGTCTAAAAAAATGTTTAGAAGTGATATAGTGATTTCCAAGCCGGCCGTGAACGTGTCGAAGACGAAGAGCGTCCAGGGTGACCATCAACCTCAACCGACGAAGCTCACTTTCAACAAAACAAAGATTTGGTGTTGAAAAACCGTCGATTAACAATTAGAGACCTTGCTGATGAAGCGAAAGGCTCAACCAATACCATTTTGAAGGATGTTTTGGGTCTCAAGCGCGTAAAATCTCGACTGGTACCGAAAACATTGAATTTTTTGGAGAAAAGGCGTCGCGGTGAAGTGTGTGAAACGATGCTTTTCGACTACCAGGGTGTCATGAAATGTATTATAACTGGCGATGAGACTTGGATCTATGCTTACGACCCCGAAACAACCGATCAATCGAGCGAATATCGTGCCAAAAGAGAGCCGAGACCAAAAAAATCGCGCCAAAGTCGCTCAAAAATCAAGGTAATGTTGACTGTTTTCTTCGATTATCGTCGTGTTGTGCATTATGAATTCCTTCCAAGCGGTCAAACAGTCAACAAGGAATATTATTTGAACGTTATGCGTCGTTTCCGTAACGCTATCCGTCTAAAAAGGCCGGAATTGTGGAAAGACAATTCTTGGTTTTTACAACACGATAATGCACCATCCCACACTGTCCTCGTAATTCGTGATGATTTCGCTAAAAACACAACCCATATCGTTCCGCAACCACCGTAGTTACCTGATCTGGCGCCGTGCGACTTCTGGCTGTTCACCAAGCTTAAAAGACCGCTCCGGGGACACCGTTTTCATAGAGGAGATTCAAGCCGCAGCGAAGACGGAACTGAAGGCCATCCCGGAAAGTGACTACAACCAGTGTTTCGAAGATTGGAAAATCCGTTGGCATAAGTGCATTGCATCGGGAGGGGATTACTTTGAAGGGGATGAAATTGATTTGGAAGAATAAATAAAGAATTTTCAAAATAAATACAATGTCACCTTTTTGGGCACAGTAATATATCTTACAGAGTGAAAGATGTTTTCGGTAAGAAGTCAACTTTACTTACTCGGTACAGATAGTAGACGGAAAACTAATAATCTGATTTCGGCATTTTTGGTCGTGATATGGCAGACCTTAAAGGCACTATTTGTACAAGGTTTTATGCTAATACCAATTTGATGGAAATTGGTTGAGAAGACCCTGAGATTGCCCCTAAATGTGAGTAGTACTACTACGCCCATTGTCCAATTTTTACACAGATTCTATGAAGCTCTTGATAGCCGCCTTGACTCTAATATTTAATGTATATGAACTAAGGTAAATAACTTCAGGCCAGGTTGAAATATAGAGTTTATGAACACGATAACGAGTGGAAGATCTGGTACTGAGCGTCAAACTCTCAATATGCGCAGCGAGCTAACGACACCCTTCGACGTTAAAGACTTGCAGAATTGCGTTCTAACACCTTTACTTGATACTCTGTACACACTCCAGGGTATGGGGGCGTCGGAACTCGGTTTTGCTTTTGAAATTCTCATGGGGTCTCTCTCAAAAACTTTTTTTCTCGGAGATGTCATATTAATTTATAGGCGAGATTTCCAATTGAAGCGAGCCAAGTACCACTGTTAATATGAAGTGCAAACAATATGTGGACCACTCTTTTTAAACAAATAATTCTTTGTTTCGCTAAAGCTGACCAATTAGGCACCTAAATTGTGCAATACCGCATAAATGAGCCAGCCGAAGCTGCAACAAAAAATCGCCACAAAAGGGAATAAAGGCAATCGATTGAACATTGCATTGCCACAGCGAGCCACAACAAATCGGGACGAACGAGCAACTCTGCTGGCTATTGTTTATAATTTCGCCCACTGATGGGGCATTTGGTAAACTGACAAATTGTTGTTGTTGTCTGACAATTTGTTCCCAGTTGTTGTTTTTGTTCTGTGTGAGTCCACAGAATGAAGCTTTGTTGTGCAAACCACCAGTGGCTGGGCTCCACAATGCAATGGCTTTGTTTGTTTTGTTTGGACTTGCTGGCTGCTCATCAACAACAACATCAACATAATAAGTGTCGATATGTAGGTGCATGTAGGTGTGCGTGTGTGTGTGTGTTGGAGTTGCTGTTATTTTACATTAAAAACCGAGAATGGCCATTGAGGCAGAAATGTTCAATATGTGGCCGATACAACAAACCAAATGTACATACATTATATGTGCGTATGTAACGGTGCATGCGAGTCAGCAGCGCATGCAGCATGCTTGCATGTGTGTGGGTGTGTGTGTGTATTTGCTTGGCGCATTTACATAAATACGAAATGGTAAATATTCGCACAGAGCTTTCGTAAACAACACAGAAAAACTTATGAGTGTGTGTGGGTGCGTGTGTTTGTGAATAAATTGTACAGTTGCAGCCGCAAAACCACAGAAAGCATTTAAAACGCATTTTTTAATGGACTCGAAAATGTTGATGCGTTGTAAACAAAACCAACAACAACAACAACAACCACCAGACATGCATGTATTTACCACCTATCAGCATGGCAATCGCGTGCAACGGTGCCTATCGACCGCCGTTACAAAAACCGAACATTTCCATTTGCAATGTTTGCATTTGCAATGCGACGGAATTTTCAATTCTCTTTAACCGCGTAAAATTAGTTCTTTGCTGATCTTTTTAACCTGCCAGCGACACCAACACACACACACATACACGCGTATAACAATATAGGCGCTCGGCATGCGTGCAACGGCCATGAGTAGTTGTTAATGGCATTTGTGTGTGCATTCTTTGCATAGTTATGGGCGCTTAAGCGTCTGTCTATGAATGCATGTGCCTGTGTGGGTGTGCGTGTGTCACATTTAATAATTACTACATATAACAACTGGACATTTTTAGCGCTTTATTTCAGCAGACCGCATTTGTTGTTCAGTTAGGTAAATATATTTTTCGACTTTAACTAATATTTCCGGTGTGTGCACACTGATTTAGTGCGTAACAAATTAGTGCCGATTATATTGAAATTCGGTTTATTTTTCCAACTGGAAAGCAATTTGCTTGTTAATAAGCCGAAATAGGGTTCTGTAGTGTGAGCTTAGTGCGGGAGTAGTTTATGGAAATGCGCAAAGAAGTGAATTGCTTGCTTAGTAACATCAAATGCAACACTGTGCTAACCTATTACTAACCGCAAATGGAGTAGGCTATTCTATTTAAATAATTTTTTGATTATCAGTCTGAGTTTGGACTATATTTAATTAGTGACATGCTCCACGGGGTTAAAAAAAATTTTTTTTTGCAATCAAGTTTATGGACAAGGCTTTTTAATAATCTGCCAAGTGACATTCCATCTTCATATCTCTTAGAATGTATAGGTAAAATCAAATGTTATATGTAATCTAAACAGTCAAAGAAACTAAATTGAATATATTCGATATATTTATGAAGAAAATATCAACCAAATGGTCGGAAACTTTTCGCTGACAACTCCTTAAATACCCGATGTGTGGAATGTCAGAAGAGTGGTCTCAATATTAAAGCCTGGGATAAGCCGATAACAATGGAATGACTTATCGCCCGATAACACTCCTTTCCCCAGCAGTGAAGGCACTTAAGACCTCCTCTCCCTACATTCTCTCATCAACTGAGTCAAGCAGACTACTAACATGGCAAAATGTGCAGCCCCACCACAACACTTAGAGACATTAACAGATAATTCATAACCTAAACCAAAAGTCAATTTATGAAAAGACGATCCTCGTACATTGAACTTGTCAAAAGCGTTTGACACAGTCAACCAGACAGCGCTCCCTCCAGTGATGAACAGGTGGACTATGAACTACATGAGTGGCCGGCAATCATCCGCACTATTTCGGGATAAAAACTACAAATTGAGAAAAATTAAACAAGGCGTTCCGAAGGGTGGTGTCCCCAACCCGTTTTTGTTGAATTTCTGTTTGTCGAAGCTCCCTCAACCACCGAAGGGAATTTCTATCAACTCGCATGCCGATGATTCACGATAATGATGTCGGGCAATGGAATGGATGGCATGTGCTCAAACATAAACGGTTATCTCTCCTGCGTTTCTCGCTTCTTCTCAACATGGAAACTAGCACTCTTCCCCACTAATTCCACAGTGACCATATCTACGAACTGGACGAAGAACTACAGACTAAACATTAACATTGCAGTCAATGACGTTAAAATTCCGACTGTCACTAATCGTAAGAATTTAGGTTTAACACTATGCAGCCTG
Organism: Bactrocera zonata; assembly: GCA_037783105.1. Classification (NCBI taxonomy): domain Eukaryota; kingdom Metazoa; phylum Arthropoda; class Insecta; order Diptera; family Tephritidae; genus Bactrocera; species Bactrocera zonata. Next base: position 1,670,739 of record JBAWJQ010002376.1, read on the forward strand.
TGCTCATTCACTTTTCATACGACCGCGATAACTACTAAGGTGTAGAGACGCAGCAAAATCCTCAAATCAGATGTCACTGTCATACCAACCGAGAAAAATAATATTTCTACGAATTGATTTCAATTAAAAAGTCTTACTATTTTTTACCTAGCCAAGTGAGTTCTAAATTTTATTATTATTCTAACGAAACACATCAGAAGCATTAAATTTAAAGTGAAGACAATATAAGAGATTTTCATTGGTTCAAAAATTTGAAAATGTTCTTGGCACCACCTGATCTTCGATAAACTCTTATATATCTCACAAATTACTCGGCAAATTTAAATAAAATTTGGAACCGGGTTAAACGGGCAAAATTAGATTAGATCCACGTCAATTTCTCATATAAAGCCATATGAAGTTTCAGCATATTACTTTACTTTACTTTGCTGCCAGTTTTCGTGGCTAGCTATCATTTTACTATTCAATATTCCGTATTTAGTGGACCCAGCTTGCTTTCCAATGTTTCCAATGTTTGCCATCAATGGCACTTAAAAAGTATGGTTTGCATCTCCGAGTGCGAGTGGTTCATCTCCGCTACATACCGTTATATTTTTGATCAATTGGGCGGTCCATCGGTCTTTGCCCTACCTTGTCCACCGATCTTGCCATATTTCAAGTGTTTGCTTCCTGGTTGACTTTACCATCACTGCTGGTTACATGCTATACTTACGAGGTTTGTCAATTAAGTAATGAGACTGATTTTATTGCCGCGCTTGTGATAAACCTGTGACTTTGAAATTCCTTTCTTCTTTTTCCGGCATCCATCCATTGATATATGTACCATCGCTCTAGCTTGTTTAGTTCGAATGCTGCGTCAAGTTGAGTAGACGTGTTTTTGTAGTGCTCGTCACGAAAATGGAAAAACGAAATCAAAAGCAGCATCGAATGACCGTCGCAGAAGACTGTTTGGAACAAGTGGAAAACGATCCCACGCTGCTTGATCGAGTTATTGCTGGCTTTTCTAATACGATCCGGAAACCAAACGCCAAAGCTCACAATGGCTGTCTCCGCACGGCCCCCGCCCGAAAAAAGCTCGCATGAGCAAATCGAAGGTGAAAACGATGATTATTGCCTTTTTTGATAGCCGTGGAATCGTTCACAAAGAATTCGTTCCACCGGGGAAAACTGTGAATCAAGTCTACTATTGCCAAGTACTCGAAAGATTGCGAAAACGAGTCAACAGGGTGCGCCCAGACATCGCTCGTAACTGGATCCTTCATCACGACAACGCGCCGTGCCACACCGCCCTCAGCGTGTCCCAGTATTTGGCCACTAAAGGGATCGCCGTGTTGCAACAGCCGGCTTATTCGCCCGACATGTCACCCTGTGACTTTTTTTTTTGTTTCTTAAAATAAAATCGGTCGTCAAAGGAACCCATTTTGAGTCGATTACGGACATCCCAGTCGAAGCGTTCCAGAAAAGTTACGATGCATGGAAAACGCGCTGGAATCGCTGTATAGCTGCCCAAGGGGACTACTTTGAAGGGGATGGCAGAGTTGTAGAATAATTTTCAAATGTACGGTTTTTATGGAATCAGTCTCATTACTTAATTGTCATACCTCGTATGTAACTTCAACTATATTAAATTAGTCTCTCATTTGTACAGTTCAGAATGCCGGTCCGTTGTAATACCTAAAATTCCTATATATATAGATCATAAAGACCTTCGTTATTCGACAAAGTGCTTAGAGCCTATCACGAATTTGTTGAGTCAACTAATATAGTTAATAGTTCGGTTCCTTTCTTGTTCATCGAAAATTCAACTGCGGCAAGATTCGCCTTGCTAAGAGCAAGTATTTCAGTGGATCTCCCCTCTTCAACTCTAGGACAGAAGCAGCTCGCAGTCGTACAGGAGCTGGTCAGCGATCAAGACCTGCCAAGCTGGCGCGAGATGCATAGGTTTACTGCTAGAAAACAGGGAAACTACAGGAATTCAGCTCTGTTCAGTGTTCGAACACATCAGCTTTTGCAAAAAAAAAAAAATAAAATTAATAAAATGTGTAGTAGGTATGCTTATCTTTCTAAGTTATATCATTCAAATTTTAAATTAGAATACTGCTGAAACACTACAAAGTAGATATTGACTATTTAAATTCCAATTGCGACGGCGTGCGCGCTTTCAATGAGCTTCATTTGCATGCGAATTGATTTTATAAACTTAGTTAACGGCATTTATGCTAAGATTAGCTTAGCTGAAAGTAGTTCTTTTTTTATTTGGTTGATTAAGCAATTGCCAATTGACAAATACAAATAACCAAATGGTGCACCAATACACGAACACGCAGTCCCACACAATTGGACTCATTAAGCGCTGCAAGATGTTACCGAAACCGAAACACCGAAGTGAAGTGCCGAAGGAGAGCGCGTGAACAAAATAATGACAACAACGTGGAAAAAATCGTAATGTTCTGTGCAACGACATACATATATATGTAAGTGTGGTGTGTGTGTATATGCGACTAAGTGTAATAAAAGTCCTTAGACCTTCTAATATAAGCCGGATGGCAATGTAGAAAAAAAATGATGGCCGCGAACTAGTGCTCGGGCGCAATTCGGCACGTTGGCGAACGTGGCACAAATCTCAAATTTCCATTGTGCACCAGATCAGCCAAACGCACCCACAAAGACAGCAACAACAACAAATGACTCACGCCGCCATGCGTGCGTGTGGCAAATTATGTCACAGAAGGTATTCAATTCGGTCGAATATGCTGCCAAATATATGTGTATGCGTATGTGTGTGTGCTCCATATAAATGCACGGGTTTGTGTTTAAGCAAGAAAAAGTCGTTTACCCACACCAACGAACACTCAGCACAGCTTAAGTTCACCGGATTGAAAATGACAAGGTGCTGCTGCTGCCGTTTCTGGTCCGATTGTGGGTCGCTGGGGTGTTGTACCCCTGGTTCGGCTGCGTATTGACGGCACGTTTGTGGATGGGTCTGTTGTGCGCGCATAAAAATGCACTGCTTCATCGCCAGCTGACGCCAGAGTGAAGCGCAGGCAAGGACATGACACGCAGTTCCTTTCAGTCGTGGCACGAAGGAAGTTAGTGTTTAATTTCTGACTTACGGCTTTTTTTTTTTTGCGGAACACTTGTGCACTTTTGTGTATTTTTTTTTTTTTTTGTTGCATGAATGGTTCGAGTGTCAGAAGTGGAGGTTAGAAAGAGCGTTTGAACTCAGAAGACAACTTTAGTCCGACTTTAAATTGTTGAATTTGTGATTTTGCGCCGAATGTACTGCAATTGCAACAATATATAAAATTATTTAGATATTTTTTTTGATATCAAGAACTACTATCATTTTTAGCAAAGTGAGGTTGTCCCAGCAGCGACATAAACTCGTGAGTTAGAGGTTGAATGATTTAAAAAATATGGGTTAGAGAGATGTCTACGCGGTCGAGCGAAGTCAAGCGGGGTATCAAACTGCTTTAAGCTAAGCGACGTCGGCACCCAACAACATTCACCTCACACATGACTTACCTTGAACTAAGCAATGAGTATTCCTTTATTTTTTCTACAGTCTCTTCTATCAAAAGTAAGCAGAAACTTTGTACATTTTCCATCTACTGCTTTGCACACGACCTTTGCAGTTTGAAACCCGATAAATCATTATATTATATTGAATTTTAATCTTCCATGTCACCTTATCGGATGACAGCCGTACACCGCTCTTGGTAATCTCGTCCACTATCGAAATGCCCTCGTTGCCTTTGTGACCTGGCATCCAGTAGAAGGGAAGTTGCTTGTTCCTGACGACAGTCTTGCTCTTCTGCTGCTCTACTTCCCAAGAAACTTTTGGTCGATATGCGAAACAAGGTTACTGCCTTGATTGCAGCTCTGCAACTCTGCTTAAAATATTCCGCAGTGGTCCGGTATCTTAAAAGATGTTTTATTCTTAACTCTGAACCATGCGTAAAAATGTTAAAATGTGAACTTTCTTTCCCAATTGAAAAATCCACCAAACCGCCATTACCCACTAAGTTATGTCTAAAGATTCTATATGTAAATTCTCCTGAAGTCAATAGTCGTCCCGCCGATTTTTCGAACAGTTTTCAGCAAAGAGGTCTAAAGGTAACAGATTTAGCACTAATTCAAGAGCCGCCGTTCGACTGATTCTTACAGCTCCCGTTGTGCACAGTGCCACGAACCTCTAAATCCTTTCTATAGGCTTCCGATAGGAACAAATATTTATGCTTTTCGACCTTCCGGTTAACTTTTTAACGAGTGTTGACGGTGGCCTTCAGGCTTTCACACAATACGTTCATATGCGATATTAAGAAGACCTATCTCACCGTAATTAGTTATTGTGGGATTTCCTTTTTGTAGATTGGGCAGAGCGATACTTGAAGCTTAAAATCTCACCTTTTCCACACTGTATGATATGACACAATGTGATTGGTAGCACTGTAGATATACGCCTGCAACGACATCTATTGACAAAATACGAAAAGACTTTTTCGACTAACCAATATTTTCTTAACTCTGGTTCTTGCAAATGGCGAGAGTATATTGTAAAATGTTCCCCGGCAAGCGGATTTGGCAATACTTTTTTCAACATAATATTTTTAAAAAACTATTAATTTTGAAAATATGAGACTAAGACTATTACAATATAATTTCTAATATTATAATTTGCTAATATTTCTCAGTTTTCAGATCGACTGCAGCCAAAATGTATGCTACGAAACTCAATGGGTGAGTCAACTGTAAAAAAATAATTATTAATTGTTTTTTTTTTTTTTTATTCAATTAAATTATAATAATTTCTTTGAATAAAAAATTAAAAATTTAAAAATTAAATGAATTAAGTGAAGCTTCTGCTATTTGTTGATGGTTCCAGCAGTTAGTAGTAATGGCTTTGGAGATATCCAAAACGTGGTAAATCGGCAGCTGAAGCAACTAATTGGTTTCGTCGCTTCAAAGTCGGCAATTTCGATACTAACGACTGGCCGCGGAAGAAAAGCCAAAAATCTTCGAAGACGGTGAATTGGAGACATTGTTCGGTGAGAATCCGTGTCTAACGGAAAGAGACTTTAGCATTGGGGTTCACCCGCCAAACCGTTTAAAAACGACTACACATGCTAGGAATGATTCAGAAGCAAGGAACTTGTGTTCCTTGTGACTTTAAACCAGAAGAAGTACAAAAAAGTGATTCTGCTGCATGACAACGCTCGCTTAAAGGGAAGTCCTGTCCCACCCGCCATATTCCGGAGATATTGCACCATCAGATTATTATTTGTTCCGATCCCTGGCAAATGGTCATGCTCAGAATACCACATACCAACACATACTCCCAATACCACATCGAAAAACAGTTTGATTCTTGGAGAGCATCACAAGATGACTGAACAGTTTTACCGTAATGGTATTCGAGCTTAGCCAAAAAGACGGGAAAAAGTTGTGACGGTCGATGGGAAATACTTCAAATAATTCATATATAACCATTTCCTTACAATAAAATAACATTTTAAATAAACAGCGAGATCTTAGTTGCGCAACCATACAATCAAAAACGTGAAGATCAGAAAGGATGTACCACACATTAAGTCAAAATTAGGGGCCAAAATTTTCCGGACTTTTTTTCATCATAAAAAGCAATATTACGATGTTTTCGTAAAGAAATAAAAAAATGCTTTAAATGCAATACCTTAGTATACAACGGGTGATCCAAATAGAGGAATTTTTTTTTTTTGCCAGATCAGGCGTATGGAACGATTTGGCGCATTCGAGATATGTAGTTGAAATCGTACAAAATACCGCTTGTTTAGGAACTGAAGCCGCTTAACCTTCCCAAGCGACATCGCTTCGCTATATGGGCTCTTGGAAAGTTCCAAGAAGATCCGACGATTTCGAGCCAATTTTTTTCAGCCATGAGTTCCATTTCTGGGTATATTAACAAGCGAAATTGCCGCATTTGGGACGAAGAGCAAATTGAAAAGATTCGAGAGCTGCCATTTCATCCGACAAAAACAACTGTTTGGTGTGGTTTGTGAACTGGTGGAATCATCCTTACATATGTCTTCAAAAATGTTGCCTGTGAGAACTAACCGTCAATGCCTGCCGTGATCTCGTCATGATAACCGACTATTTGCGGCCTGAAATTGAACCTCGTGATCTCGGCGACATTTGATTCCAACAAGACGAACCCATTTCTCACACATCGTATCAATCAATGGATTTATTGAGAGAACACTTAGTTGAGCAGATAATTTTACCTTTTTAGTCGGTTGATTGGCCGCCAAGATCGTTGATATGAAACCGTTAGACTTTTTCCTGTGGCGATATGTACAGTCTGAAGTCTATGCGAACAATTTCGCTTCGGTTCAGGCCTTGAAGCAAAACATTACGCTAGTCATTCGCCAGTTACCAGTCGAAATGCTCGAACGAGTTATCGAAAATTGGATTCAACGGATGGACCATCTGAGAAATAGCCGCGGTCAACATTTGAAAGAGATAACCTTCAAAAAATAAATGACAAATAATTTCCTTTTAAATTATAAAAAATTAAATTATAATAAACATTCCCCGTTAAATTTAAAGTTTCTGTATTTTTTCTTTAAAAAATTAGGGAACCTGGAAATGAATCATCCTTTATAAATATGCATATTTTAGAAGATGAACTGTACTTTGACCCTTTCACATGCATGCATATATAATCCACAAATTATTTTAAGATTATTTTTAAAATGTACTTCGTTTCTTCTGTTGTCCAATTCAATCATGTAACTGTTATTGTTATGTATGTAAAACAATATGTAATGTTCAACAATGTGTTTCATTGTTACTTTCTGTACAGGATATTCTATTTATCGCCTAACCTTTAACTACCTTTCAAGTCTTAAATCACTAAAACCGGCAAAAAAGGAAGAAAACAATTGCGATTTTTATGCTTTACTTATTTCAAACAAATCCCAGATCATTTATACATACATACATACAAACATAGGTGCATTGATATATACGACCTCCTGCCAGTCTAAACGTTGCCCAGTAACCCCCACAGGGCCAAGCCAGTTCATCAGCAGGTGTGACTTCTTCCTTGACTTTTCGAAGGAACACAACCAAACTGTAAACTAAACCAAGAAAGGGTGTGGGAAAAAAATAAAACAAGCGCTGACGTCGTTGGCTGGCAAGTGGCAAACAGCAAGGAAGGAATTAGAAGCAAAAAAAAAGAAAAAGCAAACAAAAAATAGCATATAGAGCAAAGCGAGTAAAGGCGGAGAGTAAAAGCGACTTGGCGTCACGTGGTCACAACATAAAGAACGTGATGAAATTTCACAAAAATAAAATTGTCCGCGCCATGGGTGTTATGCGAATAAGCATTTACGAGATGGCCCGATGGCGCACTGTCCCCCACACACATACACAAGCATTAGCACACTCACTGGCACAAACACACTGAAAAGGGCATTTGTGCTTGCTTAGACGCTGCACGGCTGCCGGGTAGTCTTAAACGGTCAGATTGGGGACATGGCAAGATACTACAACAAACAACATCGCTTTACGCGAAACAATAAAGTTTTGTACTTTTTCAAGGCGCAAATAAGCTGTAAAAATGTATGCATTCTACATTTGCTGTCGATGGCAGACATTACGAGCACACAAACAACTATAAAAAGCAAAAAAATTACGACCGCATACTTGCATACATACACATATGTACATATGGGCAAGATTGTGTGCGTTACAAATTGTTGTCGTTGAAGGTTATGGCGAAGGGTCGACCATATTTATCCCGCAGTTTCAATTTGCACCGATTTATTTAAAAGGCTTAGCTGCAATCGGATATAAGCATAAAAATAAATGCGTGCGGAATTACATATGCATGCAATACATACAAACATATGTAACTTTTTATGATGGGTGCATATATTATATTTAAAGGTGATTATCTTTAATATATTTATTATAGCAGTTAAACTATTAGACTTTTTTGGCTTCCAATAGTAACTCATAATTAACATATTTTCGGTTTTATATATTTCGAAAAGTGGCAACTCCGCTCCAAATTAAGTCTAAATTAACGAATAATTTTCACGAAGTCTATCTACACCCATTTTTAACATTAAATTATTTTTTTTTTAATGGATAATACCTCTTTTCCAAAAATACCCTATATACATTTTTCAATTAAAGCCTTTCCGAATACTTTCGGAAAACTTTTTTCAAACTTGACACACATTTTGCAATATTTCGCTTAGTATTAAATTTTTCGACGCTAGGTAACTCTAATCTTAGTTATTTTGAGAGCCACTGTCCTTCTAGACAGCATTCTCAAACTCGCTTGAAATCGATCGTATTATTTTGCTTATTTTGCTATACTTAACTTTGAAGGCAACATTTCTCTCTGAAATGTGTTTGTAATATTTCGCTGAGTTTTGAATTTTTGGATGAGCGGTAACTCTGTTGATAACACAAACATTTTTCTGTTTAAGACTTGCGAATTATCAGAAGGCTTTCTTAAACTTTTTTTTTGCAAAATTTTGAAACATTTTCCTAAGTTTTGCATTTTACCGTTGGGTGGCAACTCCACTCCACAAAATGACTTAATTTAAAGACTTGGGAATTCTTTCTGAGGAAACTACTTAAGGTCGTTACATTTTATTTCCTCTGACAGATGGCAATTCCTCTTCAAAATATGTCTAAACACTTTTCGAACGATTCTTCAAATTGTTATTTTTAGGTGATTTTGCTGGGTTTAGATATAATCGGTTAGTGGTAACACTATTCCAAAATATAACTCAATCAAAAACTCCAAAAAAAAAATCAAAAAAAATACCTGAGACAAAATATAATTCAACCAAATGCCGCTCGAAAAATAATCGGAAAGATTCCTTAAGCAAACTGAAAGATTAGAATACTCCCAATTTCATGTTTTTTATGGGTTTGGCCAAATTAAAATCTTGCAAAACTCATTCGTGATTAGTATTTTCTGGAACCACTCTTTTCATACCCTCAACAGAGTATATTAAGTTTGCCCATAAATCTGTAACGTCGAGAAGGAAACTTCGGAGGATCTATAAAGTGTATATAACAAGTAAGGAAGAGCTAAGTTCGAATATAACCGAACAATTCATACTCTTACCACTTGCAAGAATTAAGGTCAAGGATGTACATTCAGGAATGTAAGGCATGTTAGTTACAAGGGGCCTAGAGCGAGTTTCCAGCTGATTTTATTCATTCTAAGCACAAGGATGCACCGTTATAAGAAAAACACGTTCTCTCAATTTTTTTAAGATAACAATATGTACTGAAATATGCGGTATAAAGTCACCCGGAAGTTTGGAAACCTTTATATTAGGCATATGGGGGCTAGGGAAGTATTGACCCGATCCAACCCATTTGTAGCACGCAGCCATAATACTATCAAGAAAGGAATGTCTCTGAATTACAAATATATAGCTCACATATTGACCGATATTTTTGGTAAAAAGTCAACTATAGGCACGGGTTTACAACTTTAGTATCTAGGCTACTGGTTTGAACAGTTTAGGTCCGATTTGGACAATTTTAAATCATAAGGTGGCATACCTCAACGGGACTATTAGTTTTATCCTGATATATTAATTTTTTCTTGATTTGTATACTGGAAAATTAAAGTTTCAAAAGAATTTAAAGCTGTGTTATATGAGAAGTAGGCGTGACTGTAGCTTGATTTCCTCTATTCTCACACTGTAACATAAAAATGTCAGTAGCAGGTCCAGCAGCAAATTTGGCTGAAATTGGTCGGGCGGGTCTCGAGATACGTGATTTGAGCTAACAAACAGTGGTGTCACGCCTATCGTGTAATTTTCACTCTGCTTCCTTTAAAGCTCTCTGTTACCACCTAGGGGTAAAATTTAATGCCTCTGGTGTATTTTGGTGTATTAGTACCGTTATATGAGAATTAGCGGAGTTATCATCCGATTTTATCCATTTTCCCACTGTCGATAGGAGTTCTTACAATATTTGTAACAAACGAATTTGGTTGTTATAGCTGTAGTGGTTTAGGAAATATGTACTTTAAACACATTAAAAGGTCGGAGCCACGCCCACTTTTTCAAAAATTAAAGAGTAAGAAAAGGTTCTCAAAAGCACTTTTTTATGCAGATACTATATGTACTATATATTCTCATGGAATATGATACAGTTAAGTATTGATTCTTTTATGACTAAGCATTAGTTATTCGTTGTCTTCTTTCATGACCAAATGCATCATTGAAATGCTTATTTTCTTCACACTCGAGTAAACCACTTATTTTCTTAAGCGCATACAACAACACTCATAAAAATTGCTTACATAATTACCTTTTTATTTTGCCTCATTCATTGATCATCGAAGCTCATAATCAGACACTTTTCCTTGCATATAATACATTTCTATATATGCACATACATACATACTTACACCACAGCACATAACCTCAAATAAGATATGCGTAAAAAGAGTAATGTCTTCAATAAAGAACTTTATCGACTTAACTGTGACTTGTCAAAATATTTACGTGTTTATCTATAATCACACACATATACACACACAAAACCATCATCCAAACAAATAAACAGTGAACGAGCCGGTCGGCCTTAAGCCCAAAGTCGCAGCTTCACGCTGCCGCACGGCGCCTTCGGAACTGCAGCGCACCGACTGCACTTACTTTTTGATTCGGCATAATAAAATGGAAGATAAATAAATAAAACGATCGCATTTACAGCCTCAATACGATGCTATAAGTGCATATGAACGAGCTGTTATGGGAATCTTTATCGGGATCCTAAATGTGGGAATTAAATGAGGGCATAAATCCACAGCGCGCATCGACAGCGAACGGGGTGATTAAAGGGGGATTTATGCGCAGCTTTGCACATATAAAGTTATGTGAGTGCGTAAAAAGTTTTTATGGACTTGCACTTATTTATATGTATATTATACTATATATATGTACATATGTATATATCTATTCAAGTGAGCTGGATTTGGCATTCACCTTTAATTGTTCGTATAATCGAAGGCATTTATTTGGTATTTTTATCAGCTTAAGGCGAAATACTATATAATTGAAAAACTAGAAATGTGTGTTATCTAACTGTATATTAACTTGTGACGCTGATACGGGTCATTGAGGCTCGAGTATTCTATAGTAGGATAAAAAAATATTACAATAAATTACTGACTTTTGGTTTAGCCAATAACAATTCAATATTTTGTATGAACTGTAAAAGGAATTATACCTTCAGATCCATGTGACTCTGCGTCATTGTACTCAGGTTACATTATTTTTCACAAACCTTTCTAAATCATGCCACACAAAATAAATGGGATCCTTTATATTTCCTTCCTAAGGTTTTGAAACTAAAAAAAGACGCCAACTTTCAAGGATCGAGAAAAGATTTGAGATTAGCTTAAAAATTGAAATTAATGTAAAAATCGTATTCCTTCAATCATTACCTGTCAAATGCGCCGATTTGATGAATTTTCTTCACCACCTATAAAAACAGCATTAGTGTAGTGTAGATGGTCGACACTAAGTTAAATCTCAAATCTCCTAAATCATTTGCGGAATGAACTTCCATTTTTTTGGAGAATAATTTCAAAAGTACATTCGACCACACCGGGGACCGAAATATAGTTGTCTATAGTACTAGATACCAGCATAGGAAAAGCTACCTGGCTATCTCTGGATCGAAAAACCACCACCAATCATGTTGTGATAGACGGAAGACACGTCTCCAGTGTTGTAGACGTGCGTACGCTCCGAGGTTGTAGCATGGATTCGGACCACGCACTATTTTGTTGCAGCCAAGATATGCAGCCGCCTCTGTGCAGCAAAAAACCCACGTCAACAAGCACAAGGAAATTTCGACGTCGAGAAACTGCAATCACAACAGACAGCCGAACGGTTTTCTACTCGTCTTGCACTCCTGCTCTCTGAGAGCACTCGTCAACAACTCGGTATAAGGGAACTGTGAGACGGCATTTCAAGCTCCTTACGTACAGCTGCGAACGGAACCGCTGGTTTTCGGAAAAGCCAAAAGAACAGCTGGTATGATGAGGAGTGCCACGTCGCAGAGAAAACAGGCTGCCTACCTCGCAAGGTTGCAATCGACCACAATACATGGGGGATGTGATAGATACCGAGAGTTGAATGGGGAAACGAGACGCATTCGTAGACAGAAAAAGAGAGAGACCGAAATGCGAGAGTGCTCAGAGCTTGAGAAGCTAGCCGACAGAGGTAAACCTCAAAAATTCTACGAAAGATGGTGGCGAAGAACTGATAAGAGGCATGCATCAGCTTTGACCTGGGTACACTTGGTATCTCCAATTGACGCCGTACAGCAAAAAGGAAGAACGACTAAAGCTATATAACCGCATAAGCGATGCCTACACCAATAAAGAAAGAGAAGACATCGGATATGTATATCATCTTTTTTTATTCAATAAGAAAAACACAACCCTTTAAGAGACTGCAGAATAGACCGGTAATAAAGTATTTTCTAAAGTCCCTCTTGATATATAAAAAAAATGGTGTTTTGCTTGGATATTTGAAATTAGATTTAGGTTAGTGATGCCTTCAGAGATTCTAGGTTCTCCGGCTTGAGCTCTGATAAGGCTTTATTGCGTATAAAAATCTCATGGAGCTACTCGAACACTTGGAGCCAATCAGGAGCTAGAGTTTAATTGAAACATAAATTAAGAAGGCTTCAAAATTAGTTGAACCTTTAATATGGGCAGCAAAGTCTCAAAAAATTAAATGCCAAATTGTCGGTGAATCTATCGAAATCAAAATAAACTGCGTATATGTCCCTCTACTCTAATAATTTAGCTGAAAATCCATAACTACCTACGATTATCCATGTCTATCTACCTAAACACATATAACTAACCGTGTATTTACTCAGCATCTGGATAAGAGTCTCAGTTTCGAAGTAAAACGAAACTTTGTTGACCTCGTCAAAAATCAAAATAAAATCGTACACACACACATCCACCCTATCCCTTAACTTTAAATGTGTGTAAAATCCCCGTGTCCCGTTAAACAATCTGCTATCGATTTAAACTGCTAAGGCTAAATGCTGCAACCGTTTAAGCGTCGATTTTCAAATTGAATGTAATTGCTGCTTAAATTGGCCATAAAAAATGTTCAACCCCGAAAATGTTCGAAATAGGGTTCGCCTCAGCAATGGCAAGTTTGCTCCCATTCACAAGGAATGACATTGCGCTTTATGTGTGTACGTGGATTTATTTTCGATTTTCTTTTTCGTTCGAGGGTGGAATGGTCGGATGATTGTGTGCGCTTTACGTGCACCATAAACAAGGCTGAATAATATGTAAGCGAAGAATTTGAAGAATTTCTCAACATGCGCACATTTTATTCGAAGTTCACCCTCTTTTCAAGTTTTCCAATTTTTTTTTTTTTTTTGACTGAAACTTTTGTAAAAACGTTTCATTGCTGAATCTTTCTATTCGCTTATAACAAAGATAACTATAATGGAGTAGTGGATAAGTGAGAGGGTTCTGATTTTGTTTCTAATTTTAAGTCCAAGCAATACTTGCATATGAATATTGAATATTTTTAAAAAACCTCTAAATATGTTAGGAAGCCTTTTTGTATATCAACCATTCGTATTTAGGTATCTGGCGGTAGGTATAAAAGAGGTAGAGGTTCCCCGGTAGATAAACTCAACTTGAGGGACCAAAAGATGGAAAGCGAGCCAAATGCCAGTGAGAGAAGTGGCTAATACCACTGTCATGAAGGGGACAGTTAACAGCAGTTGCAGTGCTACTGCCAAACCCCCTTTTCAGCGTAGAGGTTCTACAGTCCGTGAAGACTCAGACCCCGAAAGCGTTAAAAGCGTAAATACAATGGAAGAGGAAGCTCTGCTCCGCTCTCCGCTAGATACCAAAGGTGCTATTCCGACATTAAAGACTAAGTCGAGGGCTAAGCCCAGTAAGGTAGGGTTGAAAGCAAAAGTGCAACAAGCCACGAGAGGCTTTGCTGTAAGTCCAACCGGACGAAGGAGGAAGAGGAAAAGTTGGCTTAGGCTACAGCAAGAATGGAAGAAGGCAGGAAATATTATATATCCAGGCCGCAATTCACATCCTCGGATCCGAGATTCACAAACCGGATTGAGGAAGGAAGTCCAGCCAAAGGCAGCGTTTCGTAGAAAACTAAGCAACGGCGCCAGCGAAACGAGCAAGGAAAAGGGCGACATTGCAAAGCCAAGCATCAGACTCGATCGAGAGAAACGTAACAGCAACGGTCAGCGAGATAGCCAAGAGGAATCTAATCATAGTACTCATCGACCGAAGCAACCCCCTTGCACAAATCACAGAAGGGCAATGGAAAACGGTGGAAAGGAAACTATTTGACTCGTTCTTCCATAAACTAGATGGAAACCGGGCACGCCTATGGCAACTTTCTATGGTCCGGGGTCAAGATTTTAAAATGTAAGGATAGCCCCTTACTGCTATGGGTAAAGGAAGCGATTACGAAGACCTGTGGAGCGGAGCCGAAATAGTAGACCGCAGTTGCATTCCAACCATACCGAAGACGAAGGTTCTTATACCTCGTAAGGTAAAACCAGAAGACAAAAATCCTGATGTGTCGATGGAAGTTTGGAGGGTGACGAAGTTTACCAACTCAAGCAAAGAGGATGACAGCCAAAACCACATCCTCCAAATTAACAACTCGGCCGAGAATATGTCGTACGAACTGTTTGGAAAGATGGCGTGAAGCATAGGTAGTGTATGCCTTCGTCTCAAGAAGTACAACTCCTAGTGGATTTAAGTCCTTACTATTTCTAAGCCTCAATCATATTTTAAACTTAGGAACTTACAAGGTTACCTTAACCGAACTCCACAAATCAATGTGAAGCCATCCAATTAAAACTTTGTCATTAAAAAATATTACGTCTCAATAGCAATTGAATATTAACAACCAATATCCTATCCATTTAAATATTCAATTATGATATCCTTAAGACTTTCAGACGTAATATAAAAGCGCCTTAGCTTCTTGCCTCACACCAACACTTCGTAAACGAATAAAAATGAAGACACTTAAAAGTGTGAAATAAATGCAAACCATGGAATTTGAATACCTTATTAATTTATTTGCATAAATAAATATTTGATGTCACTTAAATTTTAAAATCCCAACAATAATTGAAAAGATTATTTGCTTTGACATTTAAAAACAAATGGACATTTCGCGCCTTCGAAGTTATTAATTTAGAGAAATTATTCAATTTCAATTAAATTACTGATTGATAAGAAAATCATTCGCATTATTCTATTTATTGAGAAATGTATGAAATACTACTGTGGGCAAAATATATTAAAACTTTTTAATTTAAATTTTCGCGTGAAAACCCATTCATCGAAATATTTTTTTTCTAAGTTGATATGACTGGCAGTGTTATCTGTGCTAAATGGCACATCAAAGCAATCATTAATATTTAGTATACGCTTGAGATTCTATAGTACATAAAGTGCATTCGGCGCTTTTTTGTCGATTCGTGAAATTATTGAAAAAATAAGTTCCATTAATTTTTCAATCAAATTTCTGGTGCTGAAATGTTCAGAATATTGGAAAAGGCCTTCGGTGATAATTGTTTGTCGCCAGCAAGTGTTTTTGAATGCTGCAAATTATTCAAAGAGTGTCGGGAACGCGTTGACGACGAACCACCTCCAGAACGGCTGTCAACATCAACCAGAGGCGGATCCACGAGGGTAAAACTGTGGAGGGTTAAAAAGCTACACATTATTTCTAGTGAGCCACAAAAATCATAAAAAAATTAAGAATTTAACATTCGATAATAATATTACCGAAAATAGTTTATTATATAAGTTACGTCTTAGATTCAATGCTTTATGCTGGTCATATGTTTTAGATCTATACTAACGACCGGGAAACAAATGGCCAATCGGCCGAATATTGTGGCAAAGGTGAACCGAGCCGGAAAACACGTCCGGACGGGACAAAAATTGAGATTACGTCGGCAGTTTTCTTGGATTATCGAGGTGTGGTGCACTCCGAATTCCTTCCGACCGGTCAAAATGTCAGCAAGGAATACTATTTGAGTGTTCTAGCTATTCAGCAAACTCAATCGTCAATTGGAGACATGGCTGAAGACTATTCCAACCTGTTGAGGTGTCGAGGGTTGGAAAAAAAGTTAGCCTAGGCAACTACTTTGACGGGGACAACATAAATTTTGAAGAATAAATTAAGAATTTAAAAATTATAAACAATTTACTCTTTTCTGCTCATAGTAGTAGTATATAGAAATAGTGTTGAAACAATTAATATGTAATATGTCCAACTTGGAAGCTATATGTAGAAAAGAAGGATGAAATGATCATCAAAAATCCATTTAAGGCTGGTCACAGAAAAAATACTAATAAAGTGATATCGGTTGGAAAAAATCACTATTGTTTTCATACCTTTCTTTATACCGCTGAACTGGATAGCCGAGTGGGAGATGGTGTCTTCTCAGCAAAATTGGTTACCAGAATCGTCTTCCAAGAGAAGATCACAACAATTAAAGAAAGCTTCTTGTTCCGGCAAAAAGTGAGCTCACAACAAGGAATATATTTATATATACAGATAGTAAAACGGCTTTGAAATCACTAAAGTCTTTTAAAGTCGGATCAAACCTCATGAAAGAATACCTAGTGGATCTAATATTCTAGATATCTTACCATAAACATACAATGGATTCCAGAACATAGTCATATTCTGTGAACTAGTCAAAGTAGGGTTCACACTACAATAAAACTACCCAAACAAAGGAATTAATATTCCTCTGGTTACTTGAAAAGCTCTCAGAAGTAGAAGTGGAGGCTGTAAAACATATTTTATGCGAATACAAAGCTTTGAACAGTAAAAAGATTGTAATTATCGGTCGAGTGTTTCTTGAAGATCTTTCGAAGGTCCATTATACGATATAGTCACATATCTTATCGATCAAATTTAATTATACAAGTTCTTGTATGTAGTATATAATCTGAAAAACTGAGTTCGGATCGATAAAATATATGACTATATTGATATGACATATAACTATATCGCATAATGGTCCAATATCGACAGGTTCAAAAGATAAGCTGTTTCTTACAGAGAAAAGAACGTGTATTCATAAATCCCAATGGTTTCCAATAATTACATATCATTACATAAATCTGAAGGATCTAGCAAGCTTGAGTTCTAAAAAATTGTATGCTAATCTAATGGTACCAACTTTTTAGACGTTTTAACCGTATAACTTTTCGCTGATCACAAAGCTTTGTCGCCTAACCATTTCAATCATCGAAAAATCTTTTAAAGCTTTCAACTGCCGAAATGCCTTGGGCAGCACAATGCAATGAAATGTTGACGTCCTTTGAAACTTCAAGGATTTTATTACCGTGTGTATGTAGATATATAAAGATGTATAAAATGTGCAAAGCGGGGGCATATGGCTGAACCGACAGCGACAGCATCCCTCAAATTTACATGGTCGTAATTTTTCGTTTGTTGAAATAACAACAAAATGAGCATTTAAGCCGCACGAGCACTGAGTTAAGAAGGATTTAACAAACGCCACAGGAGGTGGCTTAGCCGCAACGACAGCGACAGCAACAACAACAGCAGCAAAAGCCAAAGCAAACACAGTGCAGTGATGATGACGATGGGAGCAACTCGACTTGCGACAAAAGCAACAGCATGGCAGCACTGTGCTGCTGTTCATTGGCACTGTGGTCGTCGTCATCGTCACTTTTGCCAAACGCCATATTTGTGTTGTTGTACAACGTTTCTTTTGCCGTTGATTTGCTTTTCTTAGCGTTGACAGTGTTTCAACGGCTGTCGTTATTGCTTCGTAACATCAACAAAACACCGCACACAGCGCGCCCAATGACGCTCCCACACACACCAACACAAACACACACACACGCACACATGCATAGTGTATTTATAAAGCATATATGTGTATGTGTGGCGCGGCTGTGAAAACACATTCGGGGGCGTTCGAGTCAAATGAATGCTACAAGTCCACCATATTGTGTCGATGCCGGAGGTTGCGGCTGCGGCAGGTGGCAACTATGTGTGTGCATATGCACGTATGTGTGTGTGTGTGTGTCCGTGCGGCTGGCGGTGGGGACGTTTGAGGAAAGTGTTGGTGGCATGGTGTTGGCATTTCTGATGCCACGCTGGGCCAATGCATCACTTCCGGACCTGGTGCTCATAATCTTTAAGCTTTCCGCGTTGATGACTTGCTGAGTTCAACTGATGATAGGATGTAAGCATGTGCCGGTATATATGTATACACCAGCAAAGCACAAATATATATATGTATGTATGTGAATATACATAAGTATAACGGCATATACATATGTACATTTGTAAGCATATATGAAGTCAGCAACTGCGGCGCACACACACACATACATACATACAGATAAAACCATGATTGAATGTTGACAGCTGTTTTTGTTGTTGTTTTTTTATCGTAGTTGTTGTTGTTGCACACTCGCTGGCTGATTGAGTTCCAGAATGAGGTGAATGTGTTTGAGAATTGCTGAGTTTTGGCTTTTCGCTTGGTCGGATTTCACACATACACAAACACAAACTCATACAACCTCACACACTTATGGATACCTATATGTACATATATTCACATACAAATGTACATCCGCACACACTCTTATCAATATGCCATATACAACACTCGCACACATTCGCCGCCACCGCAGGGGAATGCAGGCGAGCATGCAAAATGCGCAAAGTACTTTCTATATGAAAGTAGACTTTTGGCAAACACTTAAGCGTGGACCCGACTCCGCAACCCGCTATGTTAATCTTTGTTGATTCTTCGTGTTTGTGGACTTATTGTCCACTTTTCGTTGCTTTTACTTACTTTTCAGTTGTCAGTTGTTGGCTCAACAGCTTTCATTTGCGCTCTTTCAGCTTAAATGCCTTCGGCTTCATGCCGTTTGACTCGATTCTTAAATATACAAATATACATATTATACATAGATATTCTTGCTATTGATTCGTTGGACTGCCGTTAAGCGCTGTGATTATCAGCGGATTTGTATGCGAGCTTTCATTATTTACTTTGCACTGTTTGTTGTCTTGCTTAGCTGTCATGGTGACTGACATCAAGAAATGTTGAGCTTTCCAAGCATATTTACTCTTTTCAGTTGTATAAAATGCAATTCAGAGCTTTTTTTATTGTGCTTATTTTTTTAAGCAATTACTAAAAATGTAAGATCTGTAAACCCTCATCTTAGATTAATAGAACCATTCCTCAATACACAATGGACTACTATCGTGATATCTGATCAAATTTGACCCGGACTGACAGAATAAAAAAAAAAACTGCAAATAAATATTGATTACTGCCTTCAAAATATGCCTTAGTTTAAAGCCTCGGCTGGGATGGCCGAAAATAAAAATACTCGTAGCTTCGTCAATTTTGCCATGATGGACTTGAAATTAAACACAATATTCTTAAGATTACTATGCATTTATTTATGACATTAATAAGAATAACAAATGACTTCAATAGACTCGTGGCGCCTTCCCTGAAGAGGACTTTGTAGTTTCAAAAACTATTAAAAATTTCACAGGGAGCCAAATCTGTCGAATACGGCAATGACGTTCGTATTTGGCCAAAAAGTCAGTCACAATCTCGCTGGAATCGCGCTCATTGTCGTGATGAAAAACCCCGACCGCCGACAAAAACTGACAAGTAGTATTCCTCATTGACCATTTGATCCTGTCGAATGAATTCGTGGTGAACGATAACCAAAGAAAACGATGAGTATCTTATTGAATTTTGAGCGACTTTAGCGTGGTTTCAGTTTCGAAAGTATAAACTCACGTCTAGTCACAGATAATCATGTATTTTAGTTACGATGTCAAGCGTCTCATTTACTACCTTCACTCGACGTCCGTTTTGCAAATGATTCTGGTCTAGGACACATTGACTAGGGGACACGCTTCATACAAAAAATCTGAACACAATATGTTGAGTCGATACATCCCAGCTAACGAGGTGGCTAGACGATTCGTATGAATTTTCGATGACATCACGACCTTCACAGCAACATTTTTAACGATTCCATTACAAAATTTCAAGAAAACTCGTTTAATGTTATTTAATGATAAAAATAAAACCTTTTCGCATCGCAAACCAACAGCTGACAAACACACCGCAATTGTCATATGGAGATCAAACTGCACACGAACATAATAAAGTAATGTGTAAATTCTTATCGATTCGTTTTCCGGGAAGTTTAAATGGACCATTACGAGTCAAATAATATTCTTTGGATTTAGCCATCCGCGACTTTTTCTTGTTCTCGGGCCGCAAAAAAATGGCCATTGGAAAAAAATTTAGCAATAAAATTTAAAAGGTAATTGCCGAGTCGGGGTCTATTTTATAGAGAAATCATGGAAAAAGAATTGGGTACATATGTATGTATATTAATATTTCTATAGATGAACACACACTTTTTATCGGCTAAAGATTGTTATTGCTTGATACTTTTCTGCCAGCTTGGAAGAGCTCCTTTGTTAAATAATAAAATCGAATTTTAACACAAATTGGCTTCTCTATGAAACAATGTGAACTTTTCGGCCAATCATTTATCTGACATCTGTCTGTTTAGTTCAAAGTGTGAATCTCAGATTATTAACTGATATAAAAGTACATGTAAGAAGTCTTAAGGGCACAAAAATTGCAAAATTAAAAAAATAATAATAATAAAAAAGGACTGCATAATTTTTTGTAAAGGAATACATACAAAAAGAGTTGCTTCAGTGATTCTGGTATGAAAACCAAACAAAAACATTCTCTACTAGAAGATATTTTGCGTATAATGGCCTACGGTCGAAAAAACAAACAAAATTTAACCAAACGGCAGCAATTTTTGAAATTTACCCATACTTTTGCCGTTGTGAAATCAAAAAAAAAAAAAAACACTTTTTATTTTTTTCATATTGAAATGGAAACATGTTAAAAGAATACGCTCAGAAAATTTCGAGCTGATTTCTAAAATCAGAAGTTATCGGCGCTTGATCTGTGATGGCCTGGCATAAACGCGTTTTTTTTTTCAAAACCACGTTTTTTGAGTCGGTGGAACTTATTTCACATATTCATGAGGAGTTTGTGAATTAATGATACTTCTTCTTCCTCTTTACTGGCGTAGAAACCGCTTACGCGGTTAACAAGGCAGAAACTGCCCTCAAAGATATAAATGCTAGAGCTAATTGAACTGAACATCCTTGCAACAGGTCTAAATACAAGCTTTGTACATTAAGGGTAAAGTACGTACCTCGTAGGCATACTGTTCCGCAAGGCCAGTTACTTAATACTGTCTGGCGTGGTCCGGAAAGAGGTGTATTTTAGATAAGTAATTCTGCATTTATCATTGATATTTCATGCTAGACTGTCAGGTGTCATATCAGATCTGCTGGATTTAAAGAAAAACCGTTATTAGAAAGCATTTTATTTCGAGAAAATTCAAAAACTTGGGCTGAAATGAACACGAGAAAAACTTTGACTTTGAGCGATGGGAAAAAATAGTTTAGACTGATAAAACCATGTTATTCGGCTTCGACGACTTTATAAAACCTGGAGGAAGTATGGAGAAAGATATAAGGAGGACTATTTGGTAACACGGCGGAGGTGAATTTTTAAGTTAACCACGTTCGATAATTTGTTGTCTTCAAAGTCCCTTTTTTATTGTTAAAAACTAGGTAAAATTGCTACGTGGGGATGTATGACATGAAACAACGTGGGCAGGGTAGAATTTGTAGATGGTGTCTGAAAAGTGCACAGATATTTTAAAAAGAAATCTCGTCTCAAGTGCGAAAAGTAACCCAGTGACATCAACATAATCGAATAAAGGTCTCAAACTGACCTTCCAAGTTCCCTGATTTAAATCCGAATGAGCATTAATGGGCGCATTTCAAAATCAAAGTTGCAAAGAAAAAGCCCTTAATATTGTTCATCTTAATCAAATTATAACTAAAGAGTGGAATAATATTTCTTCAGACTTCACTAAAATATTCATTAAATCAATGTCTATACCCTTACTCTCTCACACTCTCTCCATTGAAACAAAATAGCTTTAAAAATTAGCTTTAGGGTGTGAAATCTAAAGAAAATCTATGTTGGCCCAATTTTTCAACAATATTAATCAATTTCGTGTTCACATACATACATACATGCCTACAAGGTGCGAATTCCAGTACAACTCACCCGAAACCATATTTCAAATTTCATGCACATAAATATTTGAAATCTGTGAAAACAGACGAAATGAAAAACAATCCGAAGAGAGAAGTATGTTGTCGAGACTTTCACTCAATTATCACTTCAATTGTCTTAATCACAACAAAGCACGAACGAATATTACTTTCGGCACCTCAGAATACAATATAAATATAAGTACATACATAGATATATGTATGTATATACTCTTCTATACAAATACATACATACATGGCTGCTCGAAAACCTATTACTCTAATTTAAGCAGAAATTTGAATGAGCACAACTACCGTTACGTAAGCACACAAGCATCTCTTGAGTATATGTATGTACATATATGTATATGAGTGTGAGTAGCGCTACGTTACACCTACATACCTATTGCATCTTCATCACACGGCGGAGACTGCCAACCGTCCTGCCACGCTGCGTCGCCACCCGCATTAAGAGCGCCGCGAAGAAGCACGCAAGGAATTTTACACAAAATGCTGCCAGACTGGCGTTAGACGCTCCTCATAGGTAACAGCGGGATGCAGCGGCACACAGCGGGCCAGCAGCGTGTAGCCGGTGGGGGAGTAGAGCAGTCGGGACCGTCGCCAGTGGTAGCCAGTCAATGGCACGTGGTCGGTTGGTTGGATGGTCGAATGGACGACTGGACGGACGGTCGGTTGGGTGAAGAAAGCAATGTGGCAGCGCTACAACTCGTCCGGAAGAGAGCGCAAATATCTACAATCATAATCTCATAAACACACATTCACCCACACAAATACAGGGGCAAGTGTAAATATACAACAATGTCTTTGTATGTGTGTGCGTGTATTTTAAGTGAAAGAAGGTGAAAATCTGCAGCAACAGCAACAACAACCGCACATTTTCCGCATCGGCAACTGATCAACTTTAAGTGTTCAAGTGAAAGAATTACGAGAATACACCACAGCCGAGACTGAGGCCAATTGAAGCCAACTAAGGCCGACTAAGGCTGAGCTTCAACGGCGGCAACGACAAACTTATGTAGACGAACGAATATAGCTGACGAGTATAGACGATGCTTTAATTCATTAACAATACAATCAGCTGTTTACTACAACAACAACAGTAGCAAAAATTACAACTACAACAACAAGGTGCTGCTTAAATGAGGCTATGAATTATCGACGGCGAGTTAAGGCACTGCTTTATATACATACATATGTAGATGTACGTACCATATATGTATGTATGAGTATATGTGTTTGTGTGTTTGTGTGCATGTCGCTGCCAATGGCGGCTGTGCGGCCGAGCGGTTTCTTAGCTATTTTCGCCTTTTCAACCTGCCATGTTACACAATTCTCGCCGCGCACGCACACACCTCACTATTTAAGTAGCACAACGCGCGCTGATGAATGTCTACAACAAGAGCAAAGCATATTTATCTTTAATGCTTGCAGTTGAGCGGCTTAAATCGCTGCCTTTTCACATATAAACGCTGCATCAGCGCATTTAAAGCGTCGCTGAAAGCTACGAAGACAGCAAGTTTGCAATTTTTCCGTTGTCTAAAGTGCCGTTAAATGTTGGAGAACAATCTTATAAGAAGCTTATAAGTGGGCGTATTTTTACAACTACTTTGCAGCTACTTTGAGCGGTGACTTGCGTTGGAAAAATTGCAGAAAAGTATAAAAATCAAGAAAAAGAAAAAATAAAAGAAATAAAGATAAAACAAAAACCAAAAAGAATAGGCAAAAAAATAAACAGTGGAAAGGAAAAATCACAAAACTCAGAAAAAATAGAAAAACAAAAAAAAATATCACAAAAGAAATAAAAAATGCAAAAACACAGCGCCAAAGACACAACTCAGTTAACGGGTGTGCAACTTTTTGGGGGTGTATTAAAGCGAAACCAATAACAATGTTTACGACGTTGTTGGGCTTCTTGTTTTTTTATTTTTTCCTTCTTACTTGCATTTCCGACAACGACATTTGCTTTGTGCTCCCTTATTTCGCTTTCGCATGGCACTTTGTTGCTTTTGTTATTGTCGGAAGGACACAATACAGCAACCGCACACATAAACGCACACAAATGTGCGGGTACATGCGCCTGCCAAGGCAGTGCTCCCATTTTCTTGACTTGTATATACGCGAGCCGCGATTGGTCCAACGCATGCGCGTGCTCCGCCTGGAGCATTTGCATTGCACTTTGCACACATGCGAGGGAAATTTCAACAGCGCTGCGTATAAGCGATTGTTTGTCTGTATATGTATGTATTTGCATGCGACTGGAAAGATGGCTGGCCATAGAAGGCCTGACTGACTGTTAGAGGCTGAGCTGCGCACTGGAGGCGCACGTCACGAGCGCACAATGCGAGTGTTGTCGGGAAAATATGGCGTTCAACGTAATATATCGCAACTGGCAATGGCGGCGCTCTCCGGGAAAGTTGCTACAGCTTACACACATACACATTTACATACATAAAGGTATATTTATATAAATGTTTGCATATGTATTTATATATATTCGCAAACTTTGCTTGCTTTCCTTTGTGCAATGCATTACTTAACACAAATAACAGCGGCTTTCCCCTGCATTTTGTCGCAGAGAAAATATCCCTCTGGCGTTTTGGCATGCAAAACCAGTGCTGCTTGGACGTCTAAATAATGCAAAAGCGCATTTTTCTCCAAACGTCCGCAATATCAGAGATCCATAGTCATTCAAGCATAGCGTTTTGTTAGTCAACAAATAATACGGATCGTCCGCCTAACGTTCCAGTGTCAAGCCAGTGTTGAAATTTTCGAAACAAGTCAATTTACAAATATCCTTATACTTATCTAAGTAATAAAGTAATATGTAAAAGACGCGCTCGCAAGCACAAAATTTTTAGTTTTCAAATTCAATGTAGTGAAAGTGCAAAAATTGAAATTCAAAAAAATATCGAAATAAAAAAATATTAATGATTTTCCTCACAATAAAATTACTCGGCAATGATTGACGAACAGCATCCCATACAAGTTGCCACGTGTGAGTATTTTTTGAACTTTCTTCAAGCAAAGCAGCCAGTCCACTTGTCCAGCTGTAAATATATGTGTGTGTGCGATGTCTGCGTTGGCTAGAAATTAAAGAACACCGACGGTTATTTATATGGAGACAACTTCATAGAACCGCCCGCAGTTTGAAGCTTGTGGAATTAACGGTATTTTTATACCGTATAAAAAAGAAAAGAAAATTTTACGAAATTTCTTAAAAACAAGTGAGTAGTGTGTTATTACTTCAGTTGCGTGGTTCAAATGCCCCAAAAAGTGGTCCAAATAGTTTTGAGGAGTATTCAGGGTAGTTAGATTAAATGGCATGAGCGTTCCTTTAACTTTGACCGTTCTATTGTGGCTGTGGTCCGCCTTTAACTAGTGGTAACTCGTGGAAAATATGTACAACATCAATAATAATGCCGACAATATAAAAGCACATGGCTCCAGAAATAACTAGATCCCTAACTTATTGGTCTCTATATTTCCGTCTTCCAGCTATTTGCAAATAAATTCAGTTTTTTGAATACTAATAATGAGGCACCTGCAGATTTCTCAAAATTTATCTATTGAGATTAAGCTCATTGTTGTTGTTGTAGCGACAGAATTCGCTTGAGTTGACAGTCCTAGGCCATATAAAAATCTGGCTACGTTCCGGTTACGTAGACCCGACTGTCGTGAGAACAGCATATACAAATCTGGGTCCGCCCCGGTTACATAGACCCGACTGTCGTGGGAACGGAAAGTGTATCGTGTTTTTATTGTGCTAGCGGTGGATAATCACCGAAGGTACAACCGACTTAGTAGTGATAGTGATACTACTAAATTCAGTTCAGTTCTTCCTACTTTATTTTTTGATTTGCATATTATGACCCGCTTGCTGTTTAATATCGGCTTTTCTTTAGAATGAGAATTTGGCAAATGGTTTTTGTCCAGTTTTCATGCAAGAACCGTCTGCCTTCATTGAAAAATGTAGCTCTAATGTCGGGAACCAAGCCAAACCGATTATAAGGTTAACTCAACAATCGGTTCTAACAGTGAAATTCGGCAATGTGAGCATTGCTACTTGAAACTGAATTAGTTGGTTGTCCTTCGCATCCCTAATTTTCATCTTCAGGCCTTAGCGACGCCTTTTACTCTTATTTATGTTAGTTTCCACATTATACTATGAAACTACCCTTCGAAGTTGAAAAATTTAATAATGAATTGTTAATATATTTGCAAATTTTAGTTGTTTTTATAGAACAAAAGGTCTTTACAGCGGTGAACAGTAACACTTCTAAAAAAGTTTCAAGTTTAGGGACAAATAGCGTTAATTAGAAGTTTCTTTACATAAAAAATAGTAGTTAAAGTATATCATGCTGAAATACGGAGTTTAATTCTCGTCCCACTCAAGCACAAAAAAGCCTTTCTCAAATTGCTGTTGTTTCAAAGACCACACATTTAACGGACTTCTGTCTTAAGTAAAGCTTCACATGATGATCGGAACAATCAAGTATTACGTCGGGACGCTGTATAGCAATGCTCATAAAATTTTAATGGCCAGAATGCATTCAGTAACAAGTGGTATGTAGTCGACCCCAATTCTTTTGGGTTCTGGGAGGTGCTCGTGGAATGTTTGTTGCCAAACCCTTTCCGTATGGTTTAGTAATTTTTACATGCGTTTGTTTGATATGCGTAGTAGTTCGTTTAATTTAAGAATTCTCTTCTCCGCTGACTATACAGCTATATTGTCCTTTGGCTCTTTGGGTTTTCATGATTTTGGCCGCTATTTCGTACACCGCGTTGCACTACTTTGGATTCAATCATTTAATCCTTTAAATTTTGAGGGGTTGGCTATATATTCTATAGGTATTTTTTAAAAATCGCTTTTCTGACTCGCATTGCTGACAATGGAATAAGGTATGCTCTACATTATCGATGGTATCACCTCCTCAAATGTCGAATACATATTTCATCACTCCAGCGTGTTATTAGCCATAACTTAAAGTTGTGGAAATATTTGTTTTCAACTGACTTTTCATCGTGTTTGGCGTATGTGTATATAATGGGTTGTCAAAAAAGTCTTGCGGTATTTTTATTGAATCAATTCGTGTGGCACCCATACATCGAGCTTCTTAGTGACTCCAAGCTTCTTCAAATGGTTTATAACGGTTTGATGACTACAATGCCGGTCTCTTTCGACCAATTCAGCGATTTTATCGCAATTTTCGACGACAGGCCTTCCGGAGCGTGGCGCATCTTCGACCACCTCTACACCAGAACGAAAACGTTGAAACCATCGTTGTGTGGTGGAAATGGAAACTGTATCGGGTCCATAAACTGCACAAATTTTATTGGCGGCTTGAGATGCATTTTTGCCTTTATCGTAGTAGTACTGTAAAATATGCCGTATTTTCTTTTTATTTTGCTCCATGTTTGCGACGCTATAACTCACAAACGACTTGAAAGAAACTACAATCAATCAAACACGTGTTAGCGCGTGAAATGAGCTTTCCAAAAAGGTAGAGCATGACCCGATGCGACGAATAAAACTAGAACTACGCGCTTTCAGCGCCAACTAGCGAAAATACCGCAAGACTTTTTTGACAACCTATTATTTGTATTGTGAAAAAAAAAAAACAGATTTTGAAAAGTAAATATTTTCTCTGATTTTATAGTAATACGGTTTAGATTTATTTACTGAAAGCCGTAGGAACTCTTTACACGTCAGACAATATGGATTAAAGCCATGACGATAATTACATAGACCACTGAGAGTTTGGGGAAAGTGGAAATCCAGGTCCCCATTTGGTCTGTCTATCCACGAATGTACTATATGTCCGAAATCAGCCTATGGATCTACCGTCCTTTGCATAACGTTTGACAACGTTGCTGCCACAATGTGATGCTTTTGATTCTCTCCTCTCTTTTTGCTGATATAGACGTCTCTGATAAGTTGTAGATTCGAGCGAATTCGTCTCCCTGGATGTCAATTGACGCCACACTGGCTAATACTTCAGCAGCCCTGTTTGATATGGTTCAGAAAGCACTTATCACGCTTATTGAAAGCCCATGCACTGCGTTATTTGGGCTAACATATGATTTTATATCTAGCGCCTATATCCATATAAGATCCACATACAGTGTAACTGATCTCTGAGCAATATTTTTTTGTACCACCTTTTCCCATTTATTGCTCATTTCACAGTATCACCTACTTCTCTTATTGCGTCTATAGTGTACCTCTTTTTTATAAAGCCGTATTGTCTCTCAGATAATTCGCCAGCTTCTCGGATTGCTAACTCCAAGCGGTTTCCAACTATGCTTTCGTAATAGTGTCGAGCATGCACAGTAGAACGCTGTACCACGGATCGGAGAACGTCTCTTCTATTCTTTGCTGTGCTATGCAGATTTTAACAAACATACTGGGTCTTAGAGTCATGGCTTCTTTTAGGGCTCTATTTGGTATACCATCTATTCCAGGCGCTTTGAGGTTTATGATATTTTTCGCACTAACTAATAGTTCTTCTTCCGTGACTAATAGTGGAGGCTGTGGAGCATTGTTTCGGGAATAATGCTTCGACAACATTTCTCATAAATGATGGGTTTTTCTGTTGCTGCGACTTATTTTTGA